>JABUIW010042546.1:0-17781 GCA_013363375.1 Menidia beryllina | reverse complement strand
AACGGATTACATTTTTAAAGTAACTTACCCAACACTGGCTACAGTACATGTCGGGCATGTGCGCACAGCTTTTGTTCATTCCGTGAGAAAAAGCTGCTGCTGAGCCGATGAGAGAGCCGTGAGCTGTGTGGTCAGGAGGTTTTTCTGGCCATCGGCCTAGATTCCTGCCAAGACATCTTGTTGTTTCTCTTTATCGGCCAGCTGCACTCTCGCGGTACGCTTCTGTTGACAGGAGACATGCCACATCGTTTCCACCAGGGACAACGCAACGTGTTCTTTTTTAGTGTTTCATAATTAATTCCATAATTAATTCAATAGAATATAATTTAATTAATCCTCCTGTTTGTCACACTGTTGATAAAGAAAACAAGTTTTAATGAGACCGAATTTAAAATGCCGTCTAAATTTAATTTCTTGGATGCAATGTAGTCGTTGAACAGAAATCTTCTAAAACAATGTGAGGTTTGTCATGTTGAACTGTTATGTCCAGGCTGCTACATTAATCTGAGTCATTGGTGATTGTGCTGCTCACATTTTAGTTAGTCCCTAGTGACCTCATGTCGCTAGGGACGATGAATAATGTTTTCTATGCTAGTGACCTCATGTCACTATGGACTATGAATAATGTTTTCTATTCAAAACTGAGTTCACTACTAAATCGTACATTTTCATACACACTAGTATTGCTTATTCCCTTTTTTATTTCAAACTAAGCAGGAAAATTACATGCAAAATATCACATTTACTTAGAGTGGCCATCTACACTAAAAGCCGCTGACTTTAGGATTGGGCAGAAGAGCCTATTTACACTAAATTTTTTATATTTGATTTGATTTTTTTTCTAAATTCTATGTATATATTGCATTTTCTGCACATCATTGACGTCAGATTCCTTGAATGTAAAAAGACTTGGTCGATAAACCAAATTCTGATTCTGAGCCGAATGGATATGTTAAATTCACTTTTCAAGAGTGCACAAAAAGGTATTGGCAAGTCGAATCCCTGTTGAAGCTGGTTCTCGGTTAGGGTGATCGAAGTGTGTGGTCATTGAACTGAGCTAATGGGTAGTTTGTATTCTGTTAGGCATCTCCAGGGCTTTGCAGCAATGGAGCAAAAGCACATGTTGATGCTTAATTGTTGGCGAGGAAAAGACCAGCACTGTTGTTACATCTTAACGGTGTTTACATCGGCTGCTGAAGTTAATGCCTTCTTCTTCTTTAGTTGGTCTGAATTTGCGGCGAGAACTTAATAGCTTTATAGGAAAAATACCAATACCAATACCAAAAATCCTAATGATCGTAGATATATAGATCACTCTAACACAGATACAGGAGCAAATGTACCGTTGAAGTGCTTACTATTCACTGTTACTAGGACATCTTATCCTGGATTGACATTTGGCCTACCTGACTATATTTTCAGGCCAATAAATAGCTATTAAAATTTCTGCACAATCCGAGCGGTTTGGTACATCTTATGAGTCATGTGCGGTCATGCTGGGTCGCTCTCACTTTCTCCTTTTAATGAATTTCTATTCCTTACTTCCTCAGATGGACTAAGACCCTTATATAGAATATTTCACAACACTATCTAACTAACAAACTCATAAGTAACTTTCATTGCATAATGCTTTTTATTACTGTTTGCAGAGAAATGTAGAAAGCCATATGTGTGCAACAGGTGTAAGATGCTTACTTTATATTATTAGTTTATAGCTGTGTTGAAAACTGTAAATCTTGTCAAATCCTCAGTGGGGATATTGATTGTATGTCCAGAGCACAGGTGCACAGCTAACAGGTGCCATGTGCAGCCGACCACTAATGGCTTTTCACAGTTATTTTTAGAAGCTTTTCATTTAAGACGTGCAAGATTCCAAATAAACACCTTGTGAACGCCTGTTGATGTCTTTCAACAACTTGATGATATTTGGTGGTACTGCAGAGTGTCTTGAATTTATTATAAATGTATTATTCTTATTCATCAATTTAAGTTGTTACTTACCTATGAACCCACCCCTCCTCCTTTGATCCACACTGGAAATATGTTTTACAGTTGAACTTTTGTGTCCATCCAACTACAACAGCTTAATCTCTACTCAGGTTGGAGAGTCTATTCCAATTGATATTGGATACAGTTGTGTTGGTCTGAAAGCTGTTTTGTCGACCCACAATCACTGAAGGAGTAAAAGAAATAGATTTGGTGGCAGCTTTTTTTATTGAAGCCATTTTCAAGACGGACTTGTCAAGAAAAGCTGGAAATTGTTGAAAAAGGTGGAGCAGCTATAAAGCTGGCAAACCTGTTACAAGCGGGAAAAGATGGCCACTGCTTCTGGTGAGCGGACTTTTTCGGCCTTAAAGCAAATTAAAACTTTAAAAAACACGACAGAGCAAGCTCGACTCTCAGTTTTAGCTCTGATGGCGATAGAAAATGACTTCTTGATTAAACTGATAAACAAGAATAATCTGTTCGATAGAGCAGTTGAACTCATCTTGAGGACAAAGGGGGATTTTGTATACAAACAGGATTTTTACGAGAAATAAAAAGCTATTTTCTGCATAATAAGATGGTTATTTAGCCATAAAATGTTTATTGAGCGATGGAATTGATTTAGATGGGGATCTACTGAAGGCCTAGGTGTGAAATGCACGGCCCGCCACTGTAATTCAGTAATAACTTCACTAATGGTATTCGGGGGGAACTTAACAAGTGAAAACTCTGGAGTACAGCGAAGAAAGTCTTGACAGCCTGACAGGTTATATTGACGAGCGTTTTGAAAGGATCATCGTGGGACAACCAAACCAAACTTCATCAGCAGATAAATTGAGTAGATTCGCAACGAAGATTAACCTAACGCGTCGCCTCGCACTGGATAGAAATCGACGGACATTTTGATATCAATAGACAACAAATTGTCAAGTTCTGACGCACATCTGCCCCTCTTAGAGAGTGTAGATAGAACATTTCAGGCACTACTTGAGTCTGTGGACTTCAGCCAGCAACAGACTGTAACAATTCCCCTGATCTTAGTCAGAAAAACAACTGTTACTAAATACGTTCGGCCTACACTGTTTAACTTTTATCTGTGAAAGTTCTTTTATCAAAATATTATGAAAAATAACCATTGCCCCACACACCTTTATGCCAAATTAGTCACCTGTATTTTGTTTATCAATCACACAATTCACAAACAATCCACTTCTTTCCCCACATTTTTCAATAGTCTTGGTCAAAATCACCATCAGTATTAACCGCTTCCCCCCCAAAGTCACTCCATAGTGTCAATCCAACACCGGTCCTCTTGCGAAAATACAAAAAGAAAAACCCCACAAAAATATACAAATTAAGTTGAAAAATCTGGCTTCAGCAATGCATTGCACAAAAAAAATTGAAGGCAAAAATGAGTAAACTAGATGGATCTCACCAGCACATCCAGCGGGAAAAAAAGTCCTCCAGGCTTCGACTTCTTTTTCTTTTCTTTGAAAGTCCTTATTTCCCCAAATATTGTCCAGTGGGCTGATTTTTCCTTTTTTTTTCAACCCCATCCGGCAGGACTCTTTGCAGCCTCCTCATTCAAACAACCTCTCCCCAATTCATGCCACACCTTTCAAACATTTTTCATCATTACCTCTTTCCCAGGTGCTCCCTGGATAGCTCCACCCCTATTTTCCTTAAAGAGGCACACTACCCTTTTAAGGTAAGACACAGGGTATGACAATAAAAACCCAAGAATTATAGAGGCTGATACATATATTGATAAAACCCCACCAGGCCACTGTCAATTTTACCTGAGCCTCCAACTTTCCAAGACCCTAACTTATGAGACAACATACACAGAAAAAACACCATCCAACTTAATGTGGCAGGGTCACAAGACTACAGAATGCAAGCCAAATTTCTGAAAAATACTAAAAATCAAAGAAATAATCAATGGATCCCGGAGACTGGTGAGGATCCTGAACTTGTGTTAAAGGACCTTATGAAAACAGTGAAGAACATCACCTTCTTAGAGAGTACATTATCTGGATGGGAAGAAACCTGATACCCGCAGACCAAGACACATCGTGGCCATCTTTGAGCACCTTAACCAGAAGGTTGTAGTAAGAAACCTGTCCGGGATCCTGTTCCCCATCCAGAAAAGGTTCATGGATGGAGGATCCCGTGCTGTCGTTGTAGTGGATAAATTATTTTTCAATGGGAAGTACTTCCATGACCAGGAAACCACCCTGTGGCTCTGCTAGTTCAATCACATCTCTGTAATCAGGTCTAACTATGTATGCCCAGTATGTACAGGGCTATATCATTCCCACACCTTGACTGTTTTTCATCATTTGTTTTTTTCCTTTTTTCTTTTTTGTCTTTCTAAATCAACTTGCTCCATTTTCACTTTAACGCGTTTGTTTTTAAGGTCAACTTACAAGGCAAACATAATGTTCTTGCCGAGAAACACCACACTGATGAGTTGCTGACACATGTCGGCCACAGACGCGAACATGCATTTGTGTTGTGCACACAACTGGATTCACACACCTTTACAAATGTTTTGAGTTAGTAAGGAATATCCACGTTAAGGCTCGTTTCATGGAACATGCATGGTCCAGAGAGAAGAGATGAAAAATATCCAATATTCGCTCTATTACAGGAGACTCATCTGTCTACAGGTTATGTTCTCTCTAAAGTGAGAACATACACAGTTTCTTCATGTGTATCCAGCAGGTTACGACTCCAGGCAAAGAGGAGCAATTCTGACAAACAGAAGAGTAACTTTTGCTTTAAACAGCACAGTTATAGATTCTGAAAGTAGGTTTATGATAGTTAACTTGTCTATCCAAGATATGAAGCTATGTATTGATAGTGTATACCGCCCAAATGTTGATGACCCCTCATTCTTTCACTCTTTCTGCCGGAGGGGAATTCAACATGGGATTTGACTCAGGAGTAGACAGCGCATTAACAGCAGAAGTTGTGAAACAGAACATGAGTAATTTTGGTCTTTGTATGGCATGGTTCACTTTATTTTACCATCACACTGTCTGAGAATTCACTTTACTCTCACCATTACACAATTCATACTCAAGAATAGATTATTTCCTAATTAATAGCTTCAGTGATAACACATTAGTTTCTACATGCCAAAGATTAAAAGAAGTACAACACTAACTAGGAATGGGAGATTTAATACATCCTTGCAATCATTTCTTAAAGACACAGATTCAATTAATTTTCTCAAAAGGGAATGGTCCAGATATCCATAAAATAATGACTTACAAGGATTGTCAGCTTGTTCTCTCTGGGTAGCTGGAAAAGCAGCAATGCAAGGCAAAATAATCAACTTTTCATAAAATAAAAAGAAAATCTCAAGAATTTCTGAATAAGAACGCGTAATTAAATCAATAGAAACAAAGACAAAGAAACAATGAAGAAATTAAAGAAAGCCAAACTTGACTTCAATCAGAGAGCTCCATTAAGCCTTCAAAGTATGCTTAGTAATAAAGCCCCAGGACCAGATGTGTTCAAGCACAGTTCTACAAAGAATTGTGGACTGATTTGGCACCTGCATTTAATGAAACCATATTACAAACCAAGGAGAATAGTAGCCTAGAACAAACAACTGCTCACAAACTCTGCTAATATAATTCTACTCCAGAAACAAGCAAAAGGATTACGTACTTAACCATCCGGTTACCGCTCAATATCACTAATAAATGCTGACATTAGAATTATTTTTAAAGCCCTTGCCAAAAGATTCGAAAAAAAAAAATCTTTTTTAGACATTCTGACCAGACAGGTTTTATAAAATGTAGACATTTGTCCGCTAACACCCGAAGGTTAACTAATGTCGTAGACTTTTCTATCTAATGCATATGACGCATTACTTTTCCTCCAGATTCAGAGTCCACCGCTCTATCTGTTAACTGTAGTTTCCAGAATATACCTGACATCACTTTACAGTCAGTCAGTCAGTCAAATATTCAGGAAATTGCAGAGTTTTTGTTATTTACTGTAAACGAATAATGTAAAAAAGAGAAATCAAGTGAAGAATTAAGTTAAAACAAGCACCGGATATGTTGGTTGGCCAACACCAGCACATAGAATCATACTTAACCCAATGGAGCGATGAGTAAAGTTGACAATTACTCCCTACATTTGCTAACAATGACCGGTCAATTAAGGATTCATAGATAGACTTTGTAGAGTGTTACAGTGACTGAAAGTTGAGGATCACAGCCAAAGCCAACTCATTTTTCACCAACTGGGTTTAGACGACTTGTGATGTTTTCGTTTCTTAGTTCTGTATTTTTTTCATTTTTCATTTTCCTGTTTTTATTTTATTTTAGTAATCTTTCGGTTTTGTTCTTTGTTTCTGGTTTCCTCTTTTATTCTCGTATCCTCTGTTTTCCTGTGTTTCCCTGTCTCTCCATCAGCATCGTTCATGTTTCTCAGTTTCCTCTGGCTTGAATCCTTTCACTTATGTTCTCATTCTCGTGTGCACTACATTCCCCTAATCACTCTCCCATCTATAAAAGCATCTCTGTCATTTCACTCCTTGCCAGATTCCTGACGTCATGATACCATATCTCCTTCTTGATTTCCACGTGTCTGCTCCTGGTCCTATTTCATGAGTTATGCGTTTGTTTTCTATTTATTTTTTTGTTTTCACAGTTTAGTTAGTCCTGTATCCAGGTGTGTGCACCTTTCGCTGTCCTTGTTATTAAATGAGTTTTTCCTGGCTCCCTTTCTTTCGCTCCCGGGTCCCTGCAACTGGCTCCATCCCCTCACCACCCCCCCACCCTCCAGTCGTGACACAGTTCATCATCGCTGGATTGACTCCCTCTGACACCACATGCTCACATCAGGCCCTTCCAAGCACAAATATTCAAGGTTACACAGTGAAGAATAACTACGTTTACGGCTAAAACGTCACAAAAATATCAAATATCTACAAAATAATACAAAGTTACTGATCTGGTTTAAAAAAGAGCTGTTTTGTTTTATTTGTATGGTTTATTTGAATAGGTCTGAAATGTGTCATTCAGTGTCTCTGACTTCTTGTTTTCTAATGACTCTTTATTACAAGAACTACAGGATCAGGAGGGATGGTTTTGAATGAAATGTCACAAAGATGGATGGAATTTACAGTATATGTTGTATATTATAAGATACATATCATACCTGTATATATTTTTACATGTACATTACTTTTTCAATTATCATGAATTTAATCATTGAAGAAAAACCCTTTCATGCTTGAGTAATTATGATAGAAAATACCTTGGTTGATGCAATAATGGATGATTTGTATCTTCAATTGCCTATGTAGGAGATACTAAAAATTCATACAAACCTTTTGGTGAATGAGGTTAGAAATATATCAAATGCTTTTAAAAATATAGTCTTGAAATAAATCTACCCTGAAATGCTGCCAATGATTTGGCAGCATGATGATTTTTCTATTCAGCTGAATATAATCACAGCTTTTGTGATAGAATCGGTGCAGGAATAGAAAATAAAAAATTTAGTAAGTTACAATAAGTTGATGATGTTTCATGTTTGTCTCCGCTGGCAGGTTTCCCTGTCTACAACAATCTAGATTTAAAATATGTTACATAATTTATGAATAAATTAATAATAGAGTATGGACAAAAAATTACATCCACCCTACAATTTTATTTCACAGTTGAATACTCTTAAATTATAATTTCCTTTGCAATTTAGAGAAGTTGGATCTTAGTCACGTCAGCTTTATTTATCAAAGTTATTGTCTTTTTCTTTGTTTTTTAAATACCACAGCAGTTTAAAAAGATGTATAAATTCGGACCAGACCGTGAGAAAGGGTGTTGCTACAATGAGTAAATTCATGATTATTGAAAAAAAATGCTTTGCACAACCAAACTTCTTTCTAATTAGCACATCAATATCCTTCATGTTTTGGAGTGCCTCCAGGTTCTCTCCTGTGTGATGTGCTAAGCAGTTGTTTGGTCCACATCTTTCCCACGCTCAGTATCTCTCCCCCTGCCTCTATCACAGATTATCAGAAGTTTGTTAAGAATCATTATGATGTTCATGGAACATAATCACACAATACATGGTCATATGGCTTTACCCTCAATTTCTCATTAATCTGTTCACGCTTGATCAAATAGACTAATTATTTCCATTTCGGGCTGCACATATTCAACCCAACCATGACTAATAAGTCTTTTTTTCCCATGCATGTCTCTTGCAGATCCCAGTGATAGCGTGTACAGAATGAGGCTGCTGTGGAAATCCCTGGACAAGATGAGGTGTCTGAGGAAACGTTCCACAATCCCCTTTCTGGGCTTTCTCATCACCTTCCTCCTTTTCTTGAACCTCTACATTGAAGACGGCTACGTACTGGTTAGAAAATACCCTTGTATTTTAGAATTGGCACTTTATCAAGCTACTAAAAAAATAATGCTGACGGTTCACGTACTACAGCGTTGCAATTCTCGCTGTCTTGCCAATGGTGCTAGTTTTACAAGACCGCTTGAAATGTAAATATTTCATTCAGCCAAATTCCAAGCAGTCAGGGGACATTGATTGCCTGATGTTGACATGTTTATAATTGCTGCCTGCTGCTGGTTACATACGATTTATTTCTAAAAATACGGTGGTCAATATACATTTTCTGTTACTGTCACTGGAATCACAAAAAGGCAGTTGGCATTCTCACCCTGCAACAGATGCTTGTGCCTAACTGGAGAATGTAAGTTTTTGTTTGCTTTACTAAAGAGTTTTTTGGTCATTTACACCGGGATTTTTTTATGTTGTGTTTCAGGATGATAAAAGGCAGCTCAGGGAAGCCTCAGTCCATCCTCCAAGCTCAGAGCGATACGTTCACACCTTCAGAGACCTCAGTAATTTCTCCGGAAACATTAATGTTACATACCGCTATCTCGCTGGAACCCCACTGAACCGCAAAAGTAAGACATGAGCTTATTCAAAAAATTGTGTCTTCATTGACTGAATTTCTATTTGTGATACTGAGCAAAGTACAGAAAATTAAATTTGCATCTGTCCGTGATGTAGAATTGAAAAAAGGTAACTGCTCCACAAAAGTGTTTTGCCTGAACACTGAAAAGAAATTAAAAAAAAGTATATCTCAAGCATGTGTTCCTAAAACATCTGTTCTTTAGTTCTCATCCACACGTCTTCTGATATTCCACAAAGACTGTGCTCATCAGCAGCCACTCAATTGGTTAACAGAATAAAATTGAGCTAATAATATGTGGTTTACTTTAGAAGAGCATTGACAAGGACCATAATGGGACCTAAAGGCTTAAGAAAATGAAGAGTTGTGTTAAGACCATACACATATCATTTTAACTTTACTGTACCATGCTGAGTTTTTGAGGAGACTAAAATGGTCTTGTAACCCATTATGGCATTCTTGTTTGCATTCTGCAAGTACCACGTTTCCTACAGTCATCATTAAAATGCTTGTTTTTTTTTCCACAGAATATCTCACCATTGGATTGTCATCAGTCAAAAGGAAAAGAGGAAACTACCTGCTGGAGACCATCAAATCCATCTTCGATCAGTCCAGTTACGAGGAACTGAAGGAGATCGTGGTCGTGGTCCATCTGGCAGACTTCGACCTGGCCTGGTGTGAGAACCTGGTCCAGGAAATAACGCGAAAGTTTGCTCATCACATCATAGCCGGGCGCCTCCTGGTCATCCAGGCCCCGGAGGAGTATTACCCCTCTCTGGACGGGCTGAAAAGAAACTATAACGACCCGGAGGACCGAGTCCGATTCCGCTCTAAGCAGAACGTGGACTACGCTTTCCTCCTGAACTTCTGCACAAACCTGTCTGACTTCTACATGATGCTGGAGGACGACGTGCGCTGCTCCAGGAACTTCCTGACTGCTCTGAAGAAGGTCATCACGTCCAGGGAAGGTTCCTACTGGGTGATGCTGGAGTTCTCCAAGCTGGGCTACATTGGGAAGCTGTACCACTCCAGAGACCTGCCCCGTCTGGCTCACTTCCTCCTCATGTTCTACCAGGAGATGCCCTGTGACTGGCTCCTCATCCACTTCAGGGGTCTGCTGGCCCAGAAGGACGTGATCCGCTTCAAACCCTCGCTGTTCCAGCACATGGGCTACTACTCCTCCTACAAAGGAGCGGAGAACAAACTGAAGGATGACGATTTCGAGGAAGACTCCATCGACATTCCTGACAACCCTCCTGCCAGCCTCTACACGAACATCAACGTCTTTGAAAACTATGACGCCACCAAGGCCTACAGCACGGTGGACGAATACTTCTGGGGGAAACCCCCCACGACAGGAGATTTCTTTGTGATAGTCTTTAACAAATCCACCAAAATGAGCAAAATTAAGATCGCTACGGGGTCTGATGACCGGCAGAACGACTACCTTCACCATGGGGTTCTGGAAGTAGGGGAGAAACTAGTTGGGACTAAGAAAGGGAAACAGTGCTCCTCTTACATCACGTTAGGGGAGTTTAAAAACGGCAACATTGAGGTTCAAGACATTGACCACAAAATTGCCTTTGACATTGAGTGCGTACGCATTGTTGTGACTGCCAGTCAGAAAGAATGGCTCATTATTAGAAGCATAAGTTTATGGACTACACAACCGCCTAGCCAATGAGGACAATACACAAGGACTAAGTAGAGTCAAAGATTTTTATTATTTTGAATGGTGTGTTTCTTAAGGTTTATTTATTCATTTTATACGTATTTATTTATATTCGTTTTTACTCAAGCAATTTATTTGTTTTTTTATCTTATTTTCCATTTTAAAAGTTGCAATCTTTGTGAATTATCTTCATTCTCAAAGATGAGATGTTCAGTTAACCCTCAGCTGTACTTTATATTGTATTCATGATACCTTGTAGCCTTTACCTGATTGCAATTTCCATCACTGGGCTGGATGATAATTCAGTATTATGATAAAATAACAATCCTATCTTGATATTATTATATTATATTTTCATATAATAGGTTCTCTGAACCAGAATTGAATACCAGAATCGGTAAATATTCCTGCTTTCAGCAGTACAGTGGTATGGTGGTTGGTTACTTTATCCACAAAAGAAAAATCTTCTGAGTTCACACCTCAGGAGGAAGCTTTCGGTATGGATTATGGATGTTCTACCTGTCCCTTCATGGGAATTTCTGCCCACCTCCTCCCACAGTCCAGTTGTTGACTCTAAATTACCTATAAGTACTGCAAATACCATTGACGTGACATGTCAATGGTATTATTTTGTTTCTGTTTTGAATTGGCAAACTGTCCGGGTAGTAGTTTTTTCTCCAGGGACTGCAAGGATAAGTTCTTAACCAGGATAAAGGGGATTAGAGAAAATAAAGGGACATTCCATCCTTTCAAACCGTAATCAAATCCCATGAAAAAAACAAAGCCAGTCAAATTCTGTCATATCCATTGTTCAAAGCCTGTTCAATTTCATTCAGGCCATTGTTTAAAAGGAGTTTAAGTCTCCTGGAGTGACACTTTGGAACAATCAGTAATAACACAAGACGTTCCTTGAAACATAATCCCATTTTATTTCAGAAATGAAATAAACGAAAGGACACAAACATTGAGCAAATGCAGCAGGTACTCAAGGAGGTGCTGTGAGACAAATACAATCTTGAGATAGTTAAAAGAAAGATTTAATGACCAGAGGACGGGAATACTGAATGAAGGTTTCCCTGGTGGTCAGGTGGGCCGACTTGTGTCCAGTCTGGGCCAGACAATAGTCCACTTTTCACAGGTTTTTCTGCTGTTTCTACTCATTAAAGCCACAAAAAGAAAAAGGCTGCCACAGAAAACAGTCCCCAACTAATTTAGTATATCCTCCAGTGAGAGTCGCCCTAAAAAGGAAACTACAGCATCCTGCTGTTTGTGTAATGGGCTTTGCTTTGAAAATATTGAAAAACTTTGGGACATCATTCTGTCTCGGAGCTAATGTGCTTCAGGCAAAGGCAAAGTTCTTAAAATATTTTAGAAACTGATAGAACAGTGTCGATTTGGGTATTTTTATTGGATTTTCTGAAACAATAAAAGAACCAGATTTTTCATTTGTGGCATTCTTTAATGGTTTGAAGGAACAAGGAAGGACAAGGAAAGAAGTGTTGTTACTGGTTTTGTTTCACTTATTTACATTGCTGTAAACCATTAAACATGGCAGTGAACAAGGTCATTGATGTATTGCTGTCCACGCATTTGTCGTATTATGTGTAAAAGTGGTCAGTTTCTCATCTCAGTCATTCGATATTATGATATTCATTACAGTCGTATCACCCAGCCATGATGACAGATTAATTTAACTCATTTATAACTCTGAAGGCTCCTCAGAAAAGTGAGAAAATCAAATACTGAACATGTCCAGTGTTACACATATTTACTGTGTTCTGTTAGGTTTGTTGTATATTTTGAATTTATCATTTTTCTCTAGTGAGGGAGAAAATAAATTCAGACTAATAATAAAATATTTTCCTCAAAAACATTCAGTCAAGTACACAATGTTTTCAGCTCTTTATTAAAACAGATATTTGGCAGACGGTTTCTCTCGAACATCCATTTAATGTTTTTTCCTCCTTGGAAAGTTTCCAGGAAGTGCCAGAGGTAATTGCTTTCTTGATTACTGGTCATATCACACCAGGCTCTCTCTGTTTCTAGTATTTTTCCCTGCCTTTTTTCACATCCTTTGACGTTGCTCTTACTCGTCTGAGTTCGTTTTGGTAGAACTGAATGTTCTGCCCGGCTTGCTGTCAGCAAAAACAATATTTGCTTTACACCCATCAGTTGCAGTGAGGAAGGGATCAGGTTTCCTAATATATTTTCTTTTTCTTTTCTTTTCTTTGTTCTTCTTCAGCAACAATATCCACCCCCACCTCCCTTAAATTGGTTTGTGTTTGCCTCTCTCTCTACACCAGCAAAGCAACATCTTATCCGGGGCAATAAGATCTCAATTCCTCCTTCCCGTGATGCTGCTCTCCCACAGCTCCACTCCTGCATTTCCTGCACACCTGCCCTTCTGATCTCTGTTCTCCATCCCCACACTCTACAGCAGCTCAAGGGTTATTCATTCATCTGGCTCTCTTCTGAAGACGCTTTTTTTAAAGTTTATCTTCTTAATCTCCACCTTGCTCTGCACTATTTTGTTACACAACTGACGTTAGTTAGAATAATGCCTCACTTGACACTAAACGCACCATCACAGGGATGTTTGAAGCAATTTGGAACCCCACTTTGAAAAATGACCTTAACATTTTCCATGTTTTCTTTGGACAGCAGGCTCATTTCTACCCTGAAATGACTCACCCATGCAATACAGGAGATTAATGTTTACATGACGAACGCATTCTTAAACAGCTCATTAAACATGCAGCAATAATTTGGTTTGGCGTTGTTTCGCTGCCGTGGCGTCCACCTGTTCCTCGTTTTCCATTTAAGATCCTCCACAGATTGACATGTACCGCTGCCTTGAAATCAATCCTCGGCAAATCCCCCACATCCAATCTAAAATTAAATGAGAACGCCCACCAGTCCCACTGAGGCTCATTGTTTTTCTTCTCATCCTATCTCTTACTACGCCACTGCTCATTCTGGCGGATGTCTCCATGACCTGCATGGATCAGATCCTCAGCACGGTTGGAAGGCTTTGGGGGGTGAATCGTACTGCACTTGCCTGGTTTTACCTGCCTATAAGCTCTTAGCTAGGAGTCTCAATCTCCAGTCCCAGAGGGCTGCTGTCTTCCACGTAGTAGATATTTCCTTCATTGTACCTCGTTCGAAACAATAGGCCATTAGCTCGCCTGTGCTAGAGCTTAACAGTGTTTTGAATAGATCCACTTCTTCAGAATCAGGTATTCAGAAGCAGGGAAACATCTAAAACAAAAAAAGATCTGCAGAGCAGTGGCCCTCCAGGGCCAGAGTTTGAGATCCCTGCTCAAAGCACATGATGTCACAATTGGACACGTTACTGTAGCTGTTCTGTGGTGGAACCGGCTGGCTTTGGCTCTCTAAAGCTGCGTTCCTGATATTTCTGGGGTAAAAACCGCTGTCTGATCTTTATTTGAATGAAGACGCTGGCCAAAACGTAGCTGTGCGATGCATATTTATGGATAGATCTGTATCTTAAGGAGAGCAACAAGAGCTGCATAAACTCCTCAAGTGGATGCCAGAAAAAGTGCTGCACACAGCATTCTGCGTGCCCGGAAGCGTTTGCAAACCTCAACTCACACACAGCCCCAGATGAAGTGTGAATAGGACAAGTGTACTCTAAAACTGCTCTGTCCTCAAGTCAGAATTGAACTGCATCGACAGACCTCTGTGACGAAAGGGGGGATTGTTAACACACATTATGAGCTGGTTATGTGTCCAGTATCCAAAGCTCTGTGCAGGTGATGAATGTGAATTTGACATGTGAGTCTCGAGTTATTTGAAACGTGAGCCGTCTTCCAATGGAGCATGTACAAAGTGCATGAACAAAAGCATTTTCAGTGGATAAAACAACTCCTTTTCTAGGTCAGGGTCTATGATTAACTGTTTGGCGTCTTCTAATGAAATTATACTAGGTGTGTGTGTGAAGGCCTATTGATACTACCCGACAACAGGTCCATGTGCTGTGTATTGTTAAGTGGAGCGAGTGCGTCAAAGTTGTTGTTTTTGTGTGCGTTTTACTTTCCGTCGTTCTCCAACCGGTACTGTATTGTAAGATGACATATATATTTTTTTACACGTGTCATTTCAAATGTTGTATATATTGTATTCAAATTGAATTAGAATAAATGAACGAATGCCAACTTTGTTGTCTATTGACTGCTGAGATACACAACTTTGTGCAAAGGGAGCTCCAGAGAGCACAACATATTGAGTATATGTCAGGGCTTGGATATCGGTTTGAATGCTTTGTGGAGAGCAACACTATTTACACGACCCTGAATCACAAATGTTGTCCTTTTTTTCTGTGCCTGGAAAAAATGCTTTGTTTCGGTGTAAAACTGTTCAGTATGAGTAGAACATAAAAAATCACGGTGTACGTTTTGAATAAAACTTTTAAAAAGATACCTGACATTTGAAGTTCCTTTAAGCTTGCAGCAATACTGAGCCTGCTCCACACAGATCACGCTGTAGCCAAAAGCAAAAAACATACATTATTCATTTCAATATTCATATGCCTTCTGTTTTTTTTTAAACTTGCATCCCTAATGACGGTGTGGAGACAATGCTTGGGGGGATACTGCACTGTTTAAATCTTCATGCTTTTTATGTCTTTGTCAAAAGGGGTCATATATTTCCTTAAAGTGCACACTCAGGTGACAACAGCAGTGCTGTTTATAAGGCTTTATGGACACCAACCGCTAGGGTTGGTGTCACCGAGATTCCATCTTTATGGAGTTTTACACAGATGGAAAAAAATACTATGCACTTGTGTGAAATAAATTCAAGTAAGTGCATTTAACCATGCATTCTGTCACCAGAAGCTGAAGGTTTACACACATGCATCTGACAGGCAAACAAAGATTGTGCTGAAACAAAAGATTCAAAGTGTTGACCTAAAGCCACCGGTGGCATTCAAATAATTAAATCGGTCACAACAGGACTCACAAATGACAGCCCCAGGGAATTAAAGACAGGAGAGGCAGAGGACAAACGAAGAGCATGCAACCGGTCCAGAAAAGGAGACTACTCAGCTTCCTTTAATACTTCACAAAGCAATGAATTAAGTGTAACATATCTCAGGGGCCAGAAAAGCTGTCAAACATGTCCCCATCAATCCCCATCAATCATACAGTGTTTATCCTTTAATGTGATATTCTATAACTGTATCATATTATGGTCATTTTGCCTTAATTAGCCAACTAATTGGTTTACTGTATTATGTATTTTACATTTTACATGTAACCAAACGGGTGCTGCTGGGAATGAGTGTCCCATCATAGAATTTTAGTCCTAGCTATCTTTTTCTGATTCTTACTCAGTAAATCATAGCGAATAAATTATATCAGTAAGTGACAGAAGTGTTTTGGTAACTTATTGGTAAGAAAGTGTTGCTTTTTCATTTAATTATAAGGATGTTTGTGTTTATGTATTTAGCAGACGCTTTTATCTAAAGTGATTTAGACCTTGCATACATTTCCTAACTAAAATCACTAACTTACATTGCAGTAAGCATCAATCTGTCTTCTGTGTCTTCATTTTGAGAATTTTTTTATCTTTGTCAATAGATGCCTTCAGAATGATATCTCCTCTAATATAAAGATAGTTAAAAGATTTGTATTTCCCTCCTGCTGCTGATGGGGATGGTATTCAGTATAAAAAAAATACTATATAGCCTATATAGTCTCATTAGCTGGAAGAAGAATTGTCGGGATGGTAAATTTGTTTGCATCATCAAAACTCAGCAGTGTCCCAAACCAGGCTATGAATTATACGACGGCAACATATGCTGACTATTTTGTTTGGATTTTCAGGGGAAATGTGGTCTTAGCCCCTTAATTTACCAGAGAAGCAAAGCAGAAAAGTGCATGCTGTGTAGTAAACTTTGTGTGAGGACAGTCTCCGGGGATTAGGCGGACCAACACCTCTGTCCGTGCACCAGCGCCTTCGTGTGGCCGGATCAACAGGATCAAACATCTCCATCTCATACACGTACATCTGATTTACACACTTCTGTCATTGTAGCCAGAATATTCTGGCAAAGTGGCCTGCAAAGTGGTGTAGTGGAGTTTCCATGTCCTCCCTGGTAATGTGGGTTATTTCTGGGTCCTCTGCCTTCCTCTATACATTATTTTTCTTTTACATGATGGACAAGTGACCTTACCCCATCTCTTGCCCAATAAAATCCCCACCCCTTCCTAGTGTCTACCGACAAATCAATTACACATCAATATAGGAAGAATATAGCAAGAAAGAATACCATTACCTTAAAGAAATGAAACATTATTTGAGCTGAGTTCAAAAGAGACTTAATCACATATACAATGTTGATAAGACCTTAAGCACTTTACGTTTTATTAGGTAAATGGCTAGAATGAACTAGAGTCAGCCTTAATAATAAGTTTAAATACACAAAGGACAGCAGTTGTTTTTTGGGTCAAATTAAAAAAGGGAGAAGAGAGCAATCACTGCAGTTCACTGCTAGAACTGATGGCTGCAGCCAGCAAAGGGTTATCATGAGAGAAAATCTCTGATGATAAATTAACCTTTGGACATATCTAGGTCTCTCTTTGTTGAATTGATGACCTGGGTTGTAAGCACAAGTTAGTTATGTATCAAGTCTGTGAAAATTCTCTCCAGAAGTATTGATAAACTAATTGGGTTCTCAATAGTTTCTTCAAATATTTGACAAATTCAAGCTTCCTGGCTAAGGGTTAGGGTTAGGTTTGGGTAAATAATGGGGTTTCACTATAGACATGTCTTGTCATAAATGACAAAAAACACAGTTAGCAAAGGAGGACTTCAGTGTGTTTTTAGCTGAAGGCAGATTCTCAAGTAAAATAGGCTAAACTAAGAGTTGAGAGAGAAATAAGAGTTCAAATAAGAGCTAAAATTCACTAATGTGCTTATCAGATGGCTACAAAGATAAATGTTTTTTTTATGATTTGCCAAAAACCTAATGTAAATGCAGAGCTCTTGTCATCCCCGAGTGCTTTCAGAATAAAAACCTACAGTATTGGAAGCATCCAGAAATACATGATCAGAGCCACAGCCAAGGTAACGAAGGCTGAAGCACAATCAATGCTGATATCCATCATTCTGTAAAAAATTCAGCTTTGAGGCATAC
>JABUIW010042540.1:0-11720 GCA_013363375.1 Menidia beryllina | reverse complement strand
ACTTTAATCATATGTACATTCTAACAGTGAAAGACAGAATCCCAAAGAAAATTCCAGAAAATCACATCATATGAATTTATAAAAATTGATAACCATCTGATGAGGAAAAATAAGCATTCTTTGTAAGTGGGCAAACCTGCTAAATCAGCAAGGGGGTCAAATACTTATTTCCCCCACTGTATATATATATATATATATATATATATATATACGTTGCATAGTGTAGGGAGCACTTTCATCCCTTCCATCTCCATCTCAAATAAAAAGTCTAAAACCTAAGGCCAGAGCTTCATGCAAATCACAGATATAACAAAAAAGCGACCCCTAATTATAGTTAGAACAATACTTCCAAAAGAAAGAACACTTTTGGAGCAGCACATTGTTCCCGTTCTGTTACACGAGGCACGTGTCAGCCAATGAAAATCCACAATAAACTCATAAACATTCAGCTTCTCTCACATGCTTTTACGGAAATAAATGAAAACAAACGAGCATCTAAGACATCCAGTGTGTGTAGAGCTGCTCTAAAAAAAAAAAAAAGAGCTTTATTTGTGATTGAGGCTCTTGTTTTTTTGTGCTTTTTTTACGATTATTTTTTTGTTTGTTTGCTCGTTTAAAGACTTCATTAGAAGCTTGCAAGCCAACTAGCTTTGAAAGAAGAAACTACATGCCAGGCTCTAGTGGTGTCACGTCAATACGCAATTTATTTGTCATCATGGAAGGCCAAGTGTGAATAAAAACTTCAATGGAGATGGAAAGCTTTGCTTCAATCTCAAGTCCGGAGAACCCGGACCCAATTAAAAATGTCCGCTCAGGGCGTTGGCCACCCTGAACATTAAACTCAAAAGGAAGAGGACAGATTTCCCAGTTGTGGGTGATTCATTTTTTGTGCTTTGGGACTGACAAAGGCACCCCGTAACATGCTGATTGACCCTCACTTCCGTCTTACTCAAAGCCAAATTACCTCCACTGTCATGTGCAACCGAGACAGAAAAATACACGTTAAAAGCTTAAAAAAAACAAAAACAACAACGTTTGTGCCTAAAACATAATATATATAATCAAATCTAAAGTGTGAGCTTTGAATGTAATTTAAAGTGCATTTACAGACATTGTATCTGATGTTTTCTTCAAAAACCAGTCCTTTGCCAACTTTTATCAACATTTAGGCAAAATTCAACTGTCACTCCACAACTTTTACACACAGAGGTTTCCAAAAGGTGAAGTATAAAAGATTTCCACATGCCCACGACTTTGCAAAACTTCAGCTGATTTTCATCTATTAAATATTTTTAAAAATTGCATTTTTTCTTAAAGTAAATACGAGGTTTCAAGGCAGGTTTCAAACTTCATACTTCACCTGTAAGTAACAATTTCCCCATTTATGGACGTTTAGCTTAAGGGTGGACAAAGGTTTGTTGTGCACTCTGTAAAAACACAGAACGAAATACTTCTTACATAAGTACTTCCACTGAAATCAAAACAGCTCTCCTTAAAGAGATACAACTCTAAGGCAGACTATGCTTCATTGAAAGTTTAAGCTTCTGCTTTATGGCAGATAATTGAAATGCCACGGACCGGCCCTTTAAACGAATCCCCTCTTTCGTTCACAAAGACGCCGTCTGTGTAGTTTTTTGTTCCGATTGAATCTTAGCGACTCGCGGCAAACGTCTACGTTTTGTATTGGATATTTGGGGCTCTGCAGCTACGCTTGGGCCTCCTCTGAGAAGCCCGCAGCGTGGTCGTAATGACGTGCCGGCTGCCAGAATTGACACAGAGGGCGCGTTTCGAAGGGGCTTTCTTTCTTCTACACTTAGGCGGCAAAAACTTTACATCCAGGTTTTTTTGAGCGTACCTATTTTCTGGATCGTCATCTTCTTCTGCTGCCCACGAGGGCCCAGACTGCTCATCATCGCCTGTAGAAACACCAATGATTAAACACCTTTTTTTTGCATGAATAATAAAACACTGCTCTAAACATGTAATTGATCTAACTGGCAGAGAATAAGTATAAGGCTCTGTGACACTAATAAAGTTGATTTCATTTTAATTTCCTGGTAAGAAAAGAGAGAAAAATAAAAAATAAAATAAGAAAAATAAATAAATTTCCTGGTGAGAGCCACCGAGGAGGTCTGGACCCACTCACCTGATGATTGGTGGAAAGCTGCCACTCCCAGTGACGCCACGTTGTCTGTGATTGGCTTCATCTTCTGATCGCTCCCGTCGCTCCCGGACTCGTCGTCTCCCTCGTCTTCGCTGGACGAGGACGACGACTCCGATGCGTCCTGGGGGGATTTCGTCTTAGCCTTCCCGGCCTGCATCCTCCTCTGCTTCCTGGCCACTCCCTCTTCCTCTCTTTTCACCATGTGGGGCTTGGCTATGGACCTGACCGTGCTCAGGTGCTGGATCGTCTGCTTGGCGCCCTGGTCGTCGCTGGAGGAATCCGTCCCGCTTCCCGGACGCGCTTCGGCTCCTCGGGTGCTGGACTCCGACTCGGAGGAGCGGTCCAGCATCTTGCGCTTCCTCCTCATCTTCTCCGGGGACATGGGGCTGGTCTTGGTGAGCCAGAAGAGGCATTTCTTGGCCACCTTGCTGGGCGACGAGGCCTCTCCTCCCTCCTCCTCCTCCTCCTCCTCCTCCTCCTCTTCCTCGTCGGAGCTCTGGGTGAGGGCGGCCCGCTCCAGCAGGGCGGCGGGGACCTCGTCGGAGTCCGAGTCGTCCCTGGCCCCGCCCGGGCTCTGCTCCTCGGGGTTGGCGGCCTCCTCGCCGCGGGGCGTCTCCTCCTCGGGGTCCGAGTCGCTGTCGCTGTCTCCTGCCGAGAGCGCCGTTTTGGCGATGACGTCGCTGGGCCGGCGCAGTGGGGTCGTTTTCACCCGGGGGGAGCGCCGGTTTCCCTGTTCCTCGTCCGGCGAGAGGAGGTCCGCCTGAGCCTCTTCTTCTCTGGTTCCCTGCTTTCCCTTCGACTTCTTCTCCTTCTTCTGGGCGTCCTCTTCCGCCTTCGGGTCCTCGGGCGAGGGCTCCGTCTCCATGGCGACGGGCGTGAGTTTGACCACCAGCTTTTTGGTCATGTCCACCTGGCTCTCCGAGGGCTTCTGGCCCGCCGTTCCCGCCCCCGGCCCGGCCTCGAGGGCGCCCGGATCCGCTTCCTTCCCCAGCAGGCGGCTGTGGGGGCAGTTGTGGGGACCCCTGCCGTCCGCGTACCCCTTCGAGTCGGAGTCGTTGTCTTCGAAGTGCTCGCCCGCCAGCTTCTGCAGGCGGCTCATGCTCCGGGCGTCGGAGAGCTGCAGCTCGACGTCCGACTCCGTCAAAAGGGCGTCGAAGTCGCTGTTCAGGATTTTCTCCCAATTCCCCGACAGGTCCAAGTCACTGAACTCCTCCTTCAGGCTGTCCTCCAGAGCCGAGAGGGACTTCCTCAAACCTTTGACCACGGCCATAAAAGAGTTCAAATAGAGGGCCCGGACACTCTCCGCCCGCTTGTTCGCCGTCACCCCGTCGATGAAGCTCAGAAACGTTTGATTCAGAGCGTTGGTGGAGTCCACGAGGTGTTTGGCCTTTTTGGTGACGTCCTTGGAGACCTGCAGGGTGTTGTAGTTGAAGACGACGTTCCCGTCCATGCCGGTGTGATCCCACTTGTCTAAGGGGATGTTCTGCGGGGAGTGCGGCAGCATGCGGTAGAGCTCCGACTTCCCCGGCTCCGCCCGGTTCCTCCTCCGCTGCTGGTGGTGCCACAGCCGCTCGATGTTGTCCAGGACGCCGTCGCAGGCCACCACCAGGTCGAGGAGCGGCTCGGGGCTGCACACGTAGCAGTACCACTTGCTCTCCAGGATGCCGGACAGCTCTTTCCGTCCCAGGTTTCGGAGGATGCACTTCTTGCAGAAAGCGTTGCTGCAGAAGTCGCAACAGATCAGGTTCCCTCCCTCCGCGCACCATCTGTGGGAGGGAGATTTCGTTTTTGTGACAGCGTTTGAGCATTTTGATCGGTTAAGATATCATTTAGCGAGGAAATCCGACCTGCACTGCTCGTCCATTCCGTCTCCGTCTTTGCTGATGTCATCACTCGAGTAATATTTGTAGCAGGCCTAACAGACACAAACAGTTAAGGAAAATTTTAATTGAAGTGGTCCATAAAAATACAAGTTTGTTGCTCCTCAAATCTCTAGGAGATACTTCCATCTTCCTCTGTACTCTGCCACACAACTACAGATTACATCATCGTGCTGTATCTTTGTTATTGTTTCTTGGAGGTTTTCAGTCCATTTGCATGCTTTAATGTACAAAATCCTTATTGTCTCTGCTTTAATTTGCTGCAGAACTCTTTAACAACATCTGAAATTAACTGTGTGTTTTTAAAACCCTGAGTCATAAAAAGAAATCCCCATTTCAGGACCCAGTTCAGTGAAAATGAAAACAATAAAACGTTTCTGGCACTGATTGTTTACCAGCTCTGCTTTGGTGGTCCTACAAAAGAAAACCACGTTTGGGCTGA
This sequence comes from Menidia beryllina, assembly GCA_013363375.1. Taxonomy (NCBI): domain Eukaryota; kingdom Metazoa; phylum Chordata; class Actinopteri; order Atheriniformes; family Atherinopsidae; genus Menidia; species Menidia beryllina. The sequence continues at coordinate 7,234 of JABUIW010042540.1, read as the reverse complement.
TTCATTCATCTGACATGTCCTGTTGTTTACTTTTAAATCCCATCAAATTGTGGAACAGCTTACCCATCACTCTGCTCCGGGAGCTGAACAATTCAAATCTTTGTTAACTCTTTTTCTTAGCCTTCCTCTAAGATTGAGCTATGTGATGTTATCAGCATGTTGCCTGTAGGATTCTTTGCTTATGTTCTGCATGTTTTTGGTGACACAAAGCGGTCAACGTTGGTTATTTAGCATACTTTTCAATAACCTGAAAGCAGCTGAACAGTTTTGTCTACTTTAAAAATCACCAGTACTTTTTCAAAACTATTTGTGAGGCCAAATAGGCTTCTAACATCTAAAATAATTCAAAATCCTGCATTATCAGGCAATGGAAAGAAGCACAGACTTATTTTAATTTCTGAGCATGTTCTTAAATAAAACTAAATAATAAAAACAGTCTTCTTGGTTTTCCGTGCCATAATGTCATGTTTGTATTTTAAGGGGCACAAAGCCACGACAGGCAAGAAGCCAATCGATGTTAAAAACCAACGATTAGTAACAAATCAAACGCCACAAGCTTTTCTAAACTGGGGATTTATTGGTTTTCATACCAACACTCAAGCTCACCTTGCAGATAAGCACTTTCAGGACCGGGTGCCGATAAAGGGAATCTTTGCGGAAGTGGTTGACCTGTCGGCCACATGAAGTGCAGCACACGATTCCCACGTGTTCGTGTCCTGGGAAACACAAATCAGTCATTATGGACAACAAGGAAACCGATGCACGGTCAGGAGTCTGTGAAGATTTTCACGGCTGTAAATCACCTCCACGTCGCTTTGAAAATTCTCTCCGTAGCACGTTTGGTTTCCTGGTGCGAAACTCTGGACCCCTGAAGTCGTCTCTGCCATTGTCAGCTGCTTCAGGTCTGACCAGCACTGTGCCTGTGGGAACAAAAAGCATTAGAAGTTATCTTTAATATTCCCATTCAATGAGAAATGATAATCCTAAGTAAAAGGCAGAGCAGATCCATTATGATTTCAAAAAGTCCACTACCAACACTTTTATGTGTTCAAGTCCAAAAGAAACACATAAAGATTTATGTTATTAAGTTATTAAGATCTATTTCAGAACTAAAAGACAAGTTCAAAGACAGTTCAAAACACAACACCAAATCTTATGGTTTTAAAAAACAGACACCAGTCAAATATCATATTTGCCATCTTTTTCCTAGAATGAAGAAAAACGGTAAACCTTGTACCTTTTAAGGTACAGGGGAAAGAAATGAACAGCTTTTTTATACCTTTAGGCAAGCTGGTGACGTCAAGATGACCATTTGCATTCACATGTAAATCCAGGTCTTCACTTGCGTTAGACTCTCCAGATTCATCCAGTCCGGAGTGCTTCATGACAACTGAAGGTTTTCTGCGACAATTGAAAAGGGGGAAAAAAAGTTCAGTAGGAACATTGTCTGAACAGTAAAGAGAGATAACAAAATGACAAAGACCTATGGGCCAGAACAGAAACTTAAGTGTTAAATCTGGAGATACATCTGGTGGTATCTTAGATCAATAGGCATAAACTGTAAACTCACCTCCTTGAACCTCTCGTGTCCAAACCTGCCTGTAAAACAAGACAGTATATTTGTTTATTTCTGAAGTCTAATTTATGTTTACCACATTTAGAAAAAGGTTCCACGTTTTCAGAGGAAGACACCATTAGTAATGCACCAGGGTTGAAAACTGCGTTTTATAAATCCTGTGAAAAATAATGATGGACAACTCAAATAACTCAATAATAACTGTGAATGAAAATTACCTCCACTACATGACAAGAATTTTCCATAGAAATTTTTACAATATAAAAGAAGAATACAATCTGCCTGTTTAGTATTTCTCTACCAGTGTCATGTGTACTCTGTTTGCATGGGTGAGTCCTGATATATGTTCATCCTGTTGTAAACTATCCCATACAGTTATCCCACAATGAAACAGTTAACAACTAAAACAACAGGTTTAGAAAAAGTAGCATCCATTTATTTACCTCTGTCAGGGTATGGCCTGCTGACCTTCCCACAGAGCAGGTCCTGTCTGTCTGGCCTGTGAAGAGGTGATAAATGTATCTCCTTACATTCAATAACTACAGATGTTATAAAAAGTTTTCCAATGGTAGAACTAAATTTCATGGATGTACCATCGGTTTGCTCAGATGTCGGTGCACCGTTGCTGTCTTCAACGTTGGAATGCGCCAAATACTCATGAAGCTTGTTGACCAAAACATTTAGCTTGCTTGAGGTGCTGCAGTCAAGAGAAAACAATGATGCTGTAGTAAATAGTCATTAACAGGTGGTTAAAAGGTTATAAATTCAGTTTAACACAACTGTATTAGTAAAGTATGAAACTTTGCTCGAGTAAATTTGGGAAATTTCAGGAAAGAAACTATCAACTATGTCATCAAGTCATTCAAAAACTAATAGTTGAACTTTTTCAAAGCTCTATCTGGTTCCATATCTGGCATCAAGGTTATTTTTTCAGATTCATGAACACATAATGAATACAGAACATGCAGATTTGTGAGTGCACAGAACCCCAAACCATTAGTAAGCAAGTAATGTTCTCAGAAGAGGAAAGAAAATTAATATTTACCATCTACAATGTCAGGCCAAATAAATAACTAACAGATACACTAATACTTCACTAGAGCACTTCATTGGAACATTGCAAACATTAATAGTGCCTTTGTTTCAATAGGCAACATTACATCATTCATTTACATTAATCTTTTATTATTATAATTCTTTTTCTGTCACAAATACCTAGTAGCAGCAAAAAAAGAAGTTGTTCTTTAGAGCTTCACGTGTGGTCTGTTAATAAAACACTGTCTACAAAAAGATGGTCTTGCTTCTCTTTTTATTTTTTATTTTGCTGCACTTTTTGTCCAGTAGCCATTAAAGAATTCTGATTCCTGAACCTCACATTCACTATTTCAACTTAATGAATCCCTCAATTTTCATCAGAGCAAATGAAAAAATGCTAGATGATTTGTTTATTTAAATCGAGGTGGTTACCCTGTTTGCACTTTCCAGAACAATTTGCATTAAACAACTTTTAAGAGGACTTTTTCATTACTGTGCTGGGAGTGGTGAACTGGGAAATACGTCATTTGAATCCTAAATCAACCAGATAAGCTAAAAAGATGGAGTAGTTCTACCTTATCAAATCTATCTGCACTCTCTTGCTTTAAATGCAAAAAAACATGCATGTAAATCCCAAAGATCATTGAGGGAAGCCTGGTATTAAGTTAAGTCTGGGTTGAGTCATGGGGATGTTGTAGTCATCCTCTAATTGACCAATGCAATTGGGGATGTACATTTTGAAAACAACAAACAACTTAGATCAAAATGACAATGGGATGATGGGAATTGTTTAATAAAACTGGCTGTACATGGTAGACTGACAGATAAGTGAATGTTTTTATGTGATAAATTATTCAATATTATGCTTTATTCAGCCCAATATATCTATATGTATACTGAATAAAGCAGCCAATGCTCCTTAGATGCCATAATAAATTCCCCCATGCTTTTTCCCAACAGTATAAACAATGTTGACACTATAATGTTATGATTTCTTACGAGAAAACCTCTGTTAGCTTAGCTCTTAGCTGATTCAGCTAGCAATTCGCTATGCTACGCTATGCTAGCTCAGCGCTGGAAATAACGGCAGAAAAACGCATTTCAAGTCCAAAATCTTACCTTATTGAAGACATCTTGCAAGGCAAACAGGTAACCGAATTATTTAGGTTTTAAGCTCTCATTATAATTAAATAATATTATCTAAACATGGCGCTGAATAGCAAAGAAACGTAGCAGCAGAGAAAAAAACTGACAACAAGTGAATACAACTCTTGCTCTGGTTAATTGTTTTACGCGCTGGAAATTTTGCTTGCTAACGTGATTTAGCGCCACCTGCTGTTCCGGATGGCGACTCTACTCTGATAAACCCACACAAACCGCACTAAAACGCATACATATATATTTATTTCAAAGTATCTCTGACAAACCTCCTATAGTGCTTTACCCATTTTTGTAAGACCTGTATCTAAAACTTAAAAAACATGTTATTGGATCCTTGTAGAGCAAGGCACACTTCTCAATTGATTTTATTATTAATTGAAAGTAGTTTCTGTTGTGTCAGCCCCACATTATTTGTAAAGTTATTGCTGACATCAGGCTTTTTACAAACAGGAAACACTGAACTCGTGGGCTACTCCCCAAGCAAACGTCTTTGACTGGTCTCTGGATATCTATTATTTAATATCCAGACCCTGAAATGACTTTTACCTGCAAAAGTTCTGTACATGTTTGCTTAATATCTGTAGAGCCTAATTAGAGCTAGCAACTCACCTATCCCAACAGACTTTTACTCAAATTATGGAGGGGAGTAAATTGACACAAGACACAAGAGAACATCAAGATCCATTTTTATTTGATTTTTTAAGTAAAGCAAAACAAAGGAGCAGTCTGCCATGTAAATAAGCTGATATATGCCTATAACATACAATCTTCTGCATGTTTTAGGGCAAATATTGGTGAAAACATCAGATTGATTATGTCCTGTTTATGTCCTTTTTTTCCCCCAAGGAATTGAATCCCATTTTTGAGGGGAAAAGATTAAAATAGTATTGATTGTACATATGTTTTGGAAATAAATGTTAAGTCAAACCAACACAAGAATTATTTTTTTAAGTTAAAGTATTAAAGACATACTGTCACTTTTAACAGATAAACAAAAACTGGCTAAAAGGTTCTCTTAAAGGTACTCTTAAATATAATAATATTTTCAACAAAGTTAGCAAAACTTCCTATTTGATAACTATATTTTATCTATTGATAGAAACCCTCATGCTATTATCTATTGATAATAATAATTGATAATATATTCTGGGTTCCGGAACCTGTCTGGTGACATAAAAGGAAAAATATCTAACTCCTGCCCACGACTTAATATTAATTTCGTGTGCACGAGTTACATATTTTTCCCTCTTATGTCACCAGACGGGCTCCGTAGTTTAAAAACATTCTCATCCTCTCATTTACTTATCTTTTTTTTTTTTATTATGACGCATCATCGACCTTCCATTGGCCACGCCTAGCCATGACGTCACCGCAGGGGCGTGGCCAACATTCCCGATGTCTACTTTTGTCCCTACGTGGAGGAGGCTGGACTCAAAAGTGGACGCTGTCTGGATTTTTAGGCGCACCGACAGTAAGTACCAAATTTCCTGGCAACTTCTTGAACGACTACTCCCCGACAGACCGTCTTAAGTGTCCGCTTTTTAAAAAAATTTTTCATCGAAACGCGTTAAACTGGCTGACTCCTTTCTCTCGGAGGCAGCCTTCATCCTCTTTTCCCGGAGCACACGGGCAGTTTCCTGCCCGTAAAACTTGCGTGTCTGTCGCTAGCCGGCTAGCTTTAGCCTCCATCTCCTCACTGTCTGCTCATAAGCGCTGAAATGGTTACGAGTCCGCTCAGTCTGAGTCGTTTAGCTGCGAGTTTTAGGGACAAAACTACAACCCAAAACGAAGAAATTGACTTTAAAGTGAGCTTGAGGGTTTCTATTGTTGTTCAGCTTTGTGTCTGGAAAAGAATGACAAAGACTTTGTTTTGTTTTTGGGGGGGCTTTTTTTAAAAAAAAATGGGTTCATATTTGGGGGAAATACCTCAGTATGTTGGGCTGAAGTCGTATAGGTGGAGCTTGTACTTTTTATTTATTTATTTATTTTTTGCTTGTTTGTATTTTTTAAAGATCTTTCCCGGTGTTTGAGCAGATGCTATTTGTAATAAATCATTAGTATGTTTCCCCCTCTGATAGAACAGGTTGTTTTACACATTGACCCCTGTTTTGCAGCTAGTAGATGTGTAACATTAAGTTGGATAAATATGCCCCCCCACCCCCTCCCACCCTTCCTTCTGTGGCACACTTCTTTTCAAAGCAGGATTTCACAAACTGTGAGGAAGTCGCCTCTCCTCCTGGATTAATACGAGCTTGTTGGGGATGATTCAGACAACCCCGTATAACAAGATGTGTTCCTCTTGTTTACGGCACTGAGCACTTGGCCAGATTTATCCTGGACTCCATCTGGGGCTGCAGCTCTCTGACATCTGGGATCCCAATTGTGGACTAGTGTTCGAACCGGGTTTGAAAAAACAAGAGAAACCCGCATCATAACTGGGAAAATATTATGATCTGGAACAAGAAGTGTGTTATGAAAACAGCCAGGAGCCATCCTGCTTTAGTTTTTTCTTTTTTTATAAGGACTCTTAAGCAGATTATGGAGATATTTAACTCTCCAGGACAACAGCAGATATCTGTGTTTTTCTTTTTCTCCCCTTTTTTAACCATGTAGGAGCTAAAGCTATAGAGCTGCCTCCTCATTGGCTCAGTGTCCAGGTGTGAGAGTGTGCAGAGCAGCTATTGCCGGTGGCGTGTTTGATGTTATCACCGCCAAGTCAAACCAGACAGTCAGGAAAGAGAGCGGTTAGTTTCCACCCCGGCTCGCACCTGTGCCCTGAACAGGTTCCCCCTCTTCCTGCACCGTGGGGACTTTAAACAGGTGCCCTCACCTGTTACGCAACTCAGCGAGCAACGTACAGTTGATTTTAAACCTTTAAAATCTGTATTATTCATTGGGAATTGACATTTCTGATCCACTCTTGTTTTGGGCCTAGCAATCCTCCACAAAGTGACGTCATAAGGACAGTTTTTATAACCTGAAAACTTTGCCGAGTCGTGTCTGAGTGGGCGTCAGATCCTGTAAATTCAAAACAGTTTGGCAGTTCTAGGGTTAACATGTTCTGGGGTCTGATCCCAGCTGTCCTGGACAGAAAACACTGAAGGCCTCTCTCTCTGTGTCTCTGGAGTCACGCGGGGCTGAAGGACGTGTTTGACGAAGCTTTTGTTGAGTCATGGCAAACGGCCGCAGGTGTGGCTGCTCACCTGTGGCGGAAACGGGCCGCCTGATTCAGCAACACCTCCGCAACCCGTCTAATCACATTCCTAAGCGGCCGTTTGGATGCCTCTCTGTTGTGTACACACCTTTTCTCTTTTCCCTCTTAGTTATTTACAACCGAATGCTTTTGAAAGCGAAGGCTGTGGAGAGTCAGACTATCTCAATGGACTGTTCCATTTGAAAACTTTGACCAGCTTCAGACCAACAAAACCAGGTGTGAGTGTCATGTTGCGTAACCCCCCCCCC
>JABUIW010042536.1:0-17531 GCA_013363375.1 Menidia beryllina | reverse complement strand
TTCCTCGTTGACACTTTGCCTTGGCCGTGGTTTTTGTCATATGTTCCTGCTCACTCATTTGTTCTGTCTCTGAGCTGGTGACGGCGACCCGAAGCGACAGCTGGTGTCAGCTTTAATCAGATTAAACTGACCACACAAAGTTACTCTGAGCCATGAGCAATTTTCTCTCTGCATCTGTTTTTCTTCTTTTTTTTTTTTTGAATTTCCTGTTCTCTCTTCCTCCTCCCATCTTCCCGACAATGTTTAATGAAAAATATCAATCTATGACTACACTAACATCTCATTCATTAACAAGAAAGCCAGCCACGTGCGAGTGATGCAGCGGCAGAAATAACGACACTCGTAATCCTTGAATCTATTAAGAGCTGAGCACTTGTAAAACATGGTTTGCTAGATCCACATTAAACAAGATACTATAATTTGGAGGGCTTAGTTTGTTGAAGTTGAAGTTTGATCTTTTTTTTAAGAGCAGGACAAAAATAGTGGGATATGAAGTTTTATAAAAATCACCACACTCGACTGCTGCGCTTTAAATGGAAATTAAGAAAATAAATTATTTTTAAAACCACAGAATCAGGTTTAATGTTTGAAAATCATACAAGAATATCTTCAGTTTTTTTTCCAATGAATTTATCTTTGCCACCGAAGCCCGGAGACACTAACATGGAAAAAGAATATTTTGGATATGATGTATTCAAACACTATCAGGTGCAGGATGAAGAAATGTCCAGCATGAAGTGCTGATTTCTACTAGATTCCACAGAATATATCAGCAGAACATCGAACTTAAACGTTGTTTGTGACTATGGAGATATGAGATGTCAACATGATGATTAATAAAAGTTGAGGCAATATCTGTGTGAAGAACTGGAACAGTAGAACTGTGTTACGTACTACAAGGGGACTGGGAGAGAGACTCCAAACTTTAGACTCCAAACATCTGACAAAGGATCACACCATTACTGAAAAAAATGATAATTTTATTAAACCTGTTTAAAGAAATTTCATTTTAATGTTTTATGATTTTTATTTTGTACGTATGTTTTTCTACTAAGAGTAAATACTACGTGTTTTGATCAATTCTAGCTTTTTGTTGGGCTCATGCTGAAAATGAATTATTCTTGTGTTAGCGTTACCCAGTAAAATGCAAATTCAGACAATATTTACAAAATAATAACCAGAAAACTGGGCTACATATCACGGGCTCGTGTAGAACGGCTTGTTGGTTTTGTCTCGAAGGAAAACAAATGACAGAGAAACAAAAGAACTGATCTTATCCACCCATAATCCTGCCTCATGTGTCATCCGTTTGCTTTTCAGATGCCAATCTGCAGTGAAAGTGTGTGCAACGGCTCCGTGATGATGCCCAATCAGCATATCCGGAAAGCCGACGAGGTCAGAACCAAAGAGGAGCTTCTGCCCCTGGCCACTGACTTCATAGACCAGTACTACACCTCAATCAAAAGGCAAGTGCAGCCTCTGGTACTCGGGGAGTGAAGGGTTAAAACCACCATGGCGGGAAACATGAACAAAGCTAACAAATAAGATGGAAAGCTTAAGCAACTGTCAAGCTATATTCGGACACTAAACATAAAAAAAAAATGTTTATGTTCTATTCAGATCTTTTTTCCCCAAAAAATGCAGGTTTAAAAATGTGATGCAACCCAGGTATAGAGGACTCTGATAATTACCACCTTTGACAAACTCACAATATGGCTGTAACTGCACTGTGAGGAAAAATAAAACGCGTACCGAGCAGATCAAAGACCCACTGTGTCAGATAATTACGTCTTCACGATCAAAAGGTTTTTCTAATACTGTTTGCTTGCCTTGACCTCTAAAGACGTGCCTGGTGTGGAAAGTTTAAAGTGTAAATTAAGGTGAACTCATTTAGTTTATATTGCAGTACTTGTGTTTGTTGGACACTGCTGGGGTTGACATTAGTTACTCATCTTCTGCCTATAATTGTGATAATAATGATTGAAAATGGTAAATGTAATAAATGATAAAAGCAAGAGTGACCACTGTTATTTCACTACGGAATGCAATTAGAGTTTTAGACTAAAAGCTAAATGCCCGCTATCCAAAACTCATGAGACTACAAGAGAAAAAAATGTGGTGCATGGGTTAAATGGGCCAAACACCTCAATTTAATTAGCAATAAGTCTATACAACACACAAAATTTATAAATCTAAATAGTGGCCAAGTAAGAAAAAAAGAAAGAAAGTGGCTTTACCATAGCCAGGTCTGGCTATTTCTTTTTGCATCAGGAAGCTTTACCAATGGTTTCTTATGAGATTTTAGCTCGTCTTGCATGATATGATTTTTACCTCATAAGACGTGCATTGTTCATGCACTGAATAACCATTGAAACTTATGTCATATGAAGAGCAAAAAGAACGGTGAATCTGACATATGATTCGTATTGGAGCGAACCAATATATGATTTCCATTTTCGGTACACTGTTTTGATTTCTAATCCTGAAGGAAAGGGATATTAAACCTTACTCAAGTTAAGAGTTGCAGAAACAACTGTGGCAAGTGTATATTTATCCTTTCACAATGCCCTGCCCTAAACCCAACCAAGAAGTTGCCAACACCATGTGAGATAGCGACTGTGAGCCCGTTCAAATACAAAGCTTTGTTTTCAATGCCATTCTGAGTTCAAAACCACAGGACTGCATGGGTTAAATCGTGGATCTTGTTGTTTGACAGCAGCTGTGTTTGGGGAGAGTGTGAGACAGAGCCTGAATGTCAGTGTCTGGTGTCATCGTGGCATGAAAAGTTAGGCCTTATTTTCAGTTTAAATTTTTTAGGGATACAGTTCTTTCTTACACGTTTGCTGTGTACCTGTCCCAAATGCCCCAAAAATATTCATATCTCCTTTCAAATGCTTATATATCTAATCAAATATTGCTTTGACAGTAATTCAAGTGTGCATGTGGACGTTGCAGATATGGCTCTAAGGCTCATGTGGACAGACTGGAGGAGGTTACCAAGGAGATTGAAGCTTCGGGAACGTATCAGCTAAAAGACACTGAACTGATATATGGAGCTAAGCATGCCTGGAGAAACGCTGCCCGATGTGTCGGAAGGATTCAGTGGTCCAAACTACAGGTTGTATCTAATAAGCCTGAACTGACTGCTTCCTTTGGTAAAACTCTGAGTGATTTTTTTGACCGGTTTTCAAGTGATTTGCACCGCCTTTTCAAGCAGTTTGAGATATTTATTTTGCCAAGTTAAACATTGTAAAATGAATCAGAGTTGATTTTAATTTATAATTGGATGCTAAAGTAACAAGCAATACAAGAATAAGCTTGCAGCAAAAACTAAATGATATGCTATGAAAAATCCTTGTTCTAATCTCTTGTTTTTATATTTGCTTGTTAGGTTTTTGATGCCAGAGACTGCACCACCGCCCATGGAATGTATAATTATATCTGCAACCACATCAAGTATGCCACAAACAAAGGCAACCTGAGGTAGAAAAACACTCATTTCCATTGTTTACATCCACATTTTCTACGGTTTTCGCTTACGTCCCTCCCCTACGCTTTTCCTTCTTTCCATCAATAAATCTACATATCGCATTGGGCCGTCACCATATCTGACTAGCCAGACTTGACCCACTTGTCCGGTCTGTCTCTTAACACTTTATTTGACACCGTCTGCTGCCCGTGTCGATGACTGTCAGTGTCTCAGCACCAATCACTGCTCTGCTGGGGGAGCGACAGACCTCGCTAACAAGCAATCATTTGTCAGACCTGCACAGGACTGACACGCTTTCCTCCCAGTCCTAATAACAGGTGACATCTCACGTTTGGTCCTTGGAAGACGTGTAGATTCGGACTTATTGAGCTCACCTGTGAAGGAGACACAGTAGCAACGGAGGCTATGAGTCTGTCTGACTTAAACAGGCATCTAAAGACGGAAGCATATCGTGTTATTTAGATGGAATTTAAACTATGAAAGTTCCTTTCAGAAGCAATGTGGAAAAAAAGCTCACATCATCACTTTCTTATAACCTTTTTGGTCTTAAGCTTGTAAGTTTAAAATATAAGACATGATCAGTCAGTCGCGGTATGGTAATGATTATAAACTGATCGTCATACAGTAATAAAAATAAAAAAAAGAGATGAACCCTTCATATTGTAATGGTTGACTGGTAAAGATGTCAATGGATTATCTATCTATCTATCTATCTATCTATCTATCTATCTATCTATCTATCTATCTATCTATCTATCTATCTATCTAGCTATCTAGCTATCTAGCTAGCTATCTATCTAGCTATCTAGCTATCTAGCTAGCTATCTATCTAGCTAGCTATCTAGCTATCTATCTATGTATGATGTACTTGGAGATATATACACATCTCTAAGTTATCTCAAATCTAGTCAATGGAAACCCTCTTTTTCTTTTCTTGCTGTCTTGCACAGGTCGGCTATCACCATATTTCCTCAAAGGACAGATGGTAAACATGACTTTCGAGTGTGGAACAGTCAGCTCATCCGATACGCAGGCTACAAACAGCCTGATGGACAGATCCATGGAGACCCTGCTAATGTTGAATTCACAGAGGTGCACACAAGATTATGTTTTATTTCACGTGATTTTAGTTTAAGATGAGGCTTTTTTTTGTTGCCATTTCTGTGCTGAGCTCACGTGCAGGTTTTGTGTCTCCAGATCTGCATGCAGCTCGGTTGGAAAGCTCCGAAGGGTCGTTTTGATGTCCTCCCACTGTTGCTGCAGGCCAACGGAAATGACCCCGAGTTGTTTGAGATTCCCGAGGACCTCATTCTGGAGGTGCCGATCACACACCCAAAGTGAGTAACGCCTTTCAGCCAAAACGCCTGGGTGCTGCGATACAAGACCTGGGGAGCCTGCAGATAAAGAAAAGAAACCCACTCGAAACTAATTTTGACAAAAAAAATTAATGCCAGGAAGTCTGATTGGGTTATCACTAATTGTAATGTTTTTTTTCTAGCCTTGATATATCTGTTGCTATGCCAGATTGTATGGTATCCATGGGGCTTGTTGGTGACTTTTCAAGCCTCTTGTTCTTATTTCTTCCTGTGTTTCCTTTATTCTCAAAAAACTGTATTACTTTACTTTACAACTGGGAGCCAGGGAGCAAAAGCCATAAAGCTCCTAACATCCTAACTATTAAGATGCAGTATCCCCAGAGCAATAATAATCTGAGGAATGAATGGGGTTTTACTAAGATCAGTATTTGCACACACACAGATGCACGCTAAGCTATCAGTGCAGCGCTACATGCTACGTAAAGCATTACAGGATCCCTCGACGCCGAGATCTCCCTGCCAGACTCTTCCAAAATTGGCACATCGTGCTCCGTGCCGTGCATCAGCCGGCCCTCCGCTCTGGCGGCAGCTTGGCACAAGCTGTGGCCACCAACAGTGCCTCATCACTGCAGAAGATTAGAACCCAGTTCCACAAACAATGTACAATGAGAGCAACGTTATCAATCTCCCTGAAGGTTGCGAGAGAAACAACATGCTCTGCTCAGCACTCAAAAGCCTTTAAACACAGATGTCTTTGCGGTAATGCTAGTTTTGGCTGCACTCCTGAGGTAATTACATGCTTTCCTAAGGATACTAGTGACTGAGCATATTGCTAATGCGACACTAGGTAATTTCCAGACCTCAATGGGGAACGTGAGTTGAAACTAACATAGCTACAGCTCTCCATCATTGTTCTGTTGTTTCCTCTGTTCAGATTCGAGTGGTTCAAAGAGTTGGAGCTGAAGTGGTACGGCCTCCCGGCGGTTTCTAACATGCTGCTGGAGATTGGAGGTCTGGAGTTCACTGGATGCCCCTTCAGTGGCTGGTACATGGGCACGGAGATCGGCGTGAGGGACTTCTGCGACAGCTCACGCTACAACATTCTGGAGGTAGCGCGTCGTGCCAATGCGTAGCGTCGTGTTCCGCTAGAAAGAGGGGAAAGAATCGGGAGGCACAGATTGACGGCAGCCTTGTGTTGAAAGGAGCATGTGTTGTGTCACCCGACCATCCAATCGAAATCCAGTTCGTCCTGTAACCGCGCCAATCGGCGTTGGCTGATTTACAACATTCGTCAGGGAATGAAACCCTTCTCAGCTTTGAGGCAAATCCATTTTGGGATTTAAAAAAATGCCTCCAATCAAGTTGTCACACAGCATACAGCAAAATTGTGTGGTGCCATACATAGACCAGTGCTATTTCTGGATGAGTCATAACGTATTGAGACAAGTGGGAGAGAGGATTCCCCATCCAAAAAATTCAATTCGAATCAGTGATCCAATTCTGACGAGGGGGGGAATCTTTTCCAAGTGACAGTAGGGGGAAAAAAACTTTAAGAAATGCAGCCAACAATGTGTCAAAAGGATTTTGTGTCCCTGTTTTTGTTTTTCTATGTAGGATGTTGCTAATAAGATGGGCCTGGACACCAGGAAGACTTCTTCCCTTTGGAAAGATCAAGCACTTGTGGAAATCAACATTGCTGTTCTCCACAGTTTCCAGGTATAATCATTAAGTATAAAGTATAATCAGTTTTTTGTTTTTTAGATATTAAGGATGTCGAAGTTCTGAGGTTTTATAGACTACCCTTTGAGACGACAATGGTTTTAGTCATACTTGATTCAACATGGTTACAGTCATTTAGGTCTCTTGGTGGTAAAACTAACATAACATTTTAGGCTTAGTAGAGATATGCCTAGCCAAAACACAGGCCAATTAAAATTATGACATTTGGAATGGACAATTGGAATGTTAATGTGGCCATTTGAGACAAAGGTCAGAGTTTTTAACATCAGGACGATAGCAGTGTTCGTAAATCTTATAAGGGCTTTTCTCCTTGGACATTTTTAACAACATGCAGTAGCAGACTACACACCGTAAGGTATTTAATACAACTGTATGTACTGAATGAAGCCATAAAGAATTGTCAGGTCCTCTTTACAGCAGGGATCTAAAACTTCGGTCCTCAAGGGCCACAGTCCAGCAGCTTTTAGATGTTTCCCTACACCTGACTTAGGTTAAATAGATCTCTTCAAAAGATTGGGTTCTTTGCAAGTCTGCCAAAGGTGCAATGAATTGAGCCAGATGGGTTAAAGCAGGGATACACCTAAAACCTCAAGGACCGGAGTTTGAATTCTCTGCTTAGGAGTTGAGGTGTATTTGTAAGTCCTGCATAAAAAAAGCCATAATACCAAAGTTAGACATTGGATTGCAGCTTGACAGATCATCGTTTTTCATCCAAAGGTTATTTGATTAGTTAAGATAGAACTTCTCATTGATTTGGTTTGAGCACAGATATGTTTTCCACATGTATTCCTTAATAGGATAGTATCAGACCTCAGTACATGTCTTCAATCTTGGGTTTAAATCGATCACCATCAAATTTAGCAAATCCAGTTATCAGGAAAACTCCCTTTCTTGAAATAACAGTGCTGCTTTTGCTTTGCTCTTGAGCGTTTCCATGATTAACTCATTCGCTGCCAAAGACGTCTATAGACGTCTTTTCAAATCCGACCGTTCGCTGCCAAAGACGTCTATAGACGTCTTTTATGTTTTTCAATTGCGAGTGACTTGTGGGACGATCGGCGAAAGTTTTTCCGTAAATATCGGCTTCTAGACAGAGTATGGACTAACAAATTTACCCTCTAGGTAGCTGTGCCACTTTTGATGGGAGATTAGCATAGATTGTAAGCAAATAAAAACAAACGCAATGGTTCGCTATGAGAGAAATGGCGCCGGTGAGACGCACGTCGAAGAAGAACGGAATAAGGTAGAAACAAAATCTTTTTTCCTGATGAAAGAAGAGAGTCTGCTCTTTCTTTTGGTGTGTTCGGTGTTTACATAGTCAAAGCACAAACTATTCTGTGGCTCTTGAAAAATCAGTCAAAATTCTCAAAAAACTCTGGCAGTGAGCGACTCTCTGTTCTGAAAATGGCTGGCAGTCAATGAGTTAATAATGGTAAACGGTAACCACCCGATAACCTTTTTACAGGGTCTACCCTTTAAATGGATGTCATCATTCATTTCAAACTGTTTTATATTTGGTTGTATGATGAGACTCGATTGATTTCTGCTTTGTGTTTTAGACTTGCAAAGTGACCATAGTCGACCATCACTCTGCCACGGAATCCTTTATGAAGCACATGGAAAACGAGTTTCGGGTGAGAGGAGGCTGTCCCGGGGACTGGGTGTGGATTGTGCCTCCGATGTCAGGAAGTATCACGCCAGTATTTCACCAGGAAATGCTCAACTACCGTCTCACCCCTTCCTTCGAGTACCAGGTGAGAGGAGAGAGCGGCGAGGGTCTGGTTAACTGCTCCTATGACATGCAGATCAATCAGGCTTTTGTGGAACATACTGCATCTCCATGTATGAGATATTCATGATTAAAATCTCAACTTTTTTGCTGTTCCCGAATGCAAAAGCCTGATCCTTGGAACACGCATGTATGGAAAGGAGTCAACGGGACACCTACGAAGAAAAGAGCGATAGGATTCAAGAAGCTTGCTAAGTAAATCATCTTGTTTTCCGTTGCTCTTTGAGCATTTATTGTCAAAACTATATTGTTACCCTTAATGTCTATAATGGTGAATGAGCTATCGAAACCAGAAAAGAAGCAAAAACTTTCTCAACTAAAGTTATCCACCTAAGATGAATCCAGTGTGCTCAGCGGTGAAATTCATCCAATCAGCCCCTCTGGGAGTAATCAGAATTTTATCTGTTTTTCCTCTGTGCATCCATGTACTTGAGCGCGTGCATGATCTGCTAATAATATAATTGCCTCAAGGATATTATAAGCTAAGTAATCAGCATCGTCATCCATCCGTGGTCGCCTGCTAACAGCAGCTCAATAACAAGTGCTGTAGCGTGCGTTTTGGAAGTTGTGTGGCCATGGCAGGAGACAGAAAGGACTGAAAGCTGTCCCCTCATATTACTTTTCCTCCTGCATTTCATTCACCGCGGTCTCTCTCTCTCGTCGTCTCCGCAGGGCGGTGAAATTCTCCGCAAAGCTCATGGGCCAGGCCATGGCCAAGAGGGTTAAAGCCACCATACTGTTCGCCACGGAGACGGGCAAATCGCACGACTACGCCAAAACTCTCTGTGAAATCTTCAAGCACGCCTTTGACGCGAAGGTACGCTTGCTCCCACCTTGCATCACCCTCTCCGAACGGTTTTAGCGTGTCATTTCACCCGCGCCTAATTGAAAAAGGAGGAAGAAGAAAAAAAATCTCTAGCCAACGAAGCCATGCAGATGCCAGCTGAGTACAGTCTTTTGTCAGATTTTCTTTTTTTTTGTATCTCGCACAGTAAAGTGTCGCAAGTCGGAGGCGAGATTAACTGCTGAACCGTCGAGTAGTGCAGTAGTTAAAGACTACATCCCGAACCCCCCCCCTCCCCGGGCTGCGCAAATCTGTTTACAAAAGGGAAAAGGATGCTTCTCTCAATCACACACTCTGTGCATTTTTTCCTCCAGGTCACATCTTACACGTCTTTTTTTTTTTTAGCTTCCTGTTTTCCTCGTGCGATCAATCACACAAGAACACACTCGCGCATGCAAATGTGCGACCGTGTGTGTGGGAGTCGGGTAGTGGGGAGGGTTGGGGGTGCAGATGTTAACGCCTGGGGCAAGACTGTTTCGGGGCCAAAGCCTGTTTTCGCTTCACGCCTTTTGCTTGTGTGTCTCTGCGCGTGTGAAATGCAAGTACAGCCTGTGGCAGACGTGCGCATCATGCCAGCTTGATGTGTGGCAGCAGTGTATTATCATCTCGTTAGAGGCGAGGACAGAGTGGTCATTACAACCTCCTCCTCTGCCAACGGCCGCGCGCTCGGCCTTAATTGACACGCTCGAGCCATTTGTCATCCGAAGTGTATAAAGAGCAAGCGAGAGCAAGATACAGGACTGTCTCAGAAAATTAGAATATTGTGATAAAGTTCTTTATTTTCTGTAATGCAATTACAAGTCATGAAATGTCATACATTCTGGATTCATTACAAATCAACTGAAATATCGCAAACCTTTTATTGTTTTAATATAGCTGATTATGGCGTACAGCTGAAGAAAACTCAAAAATCCGATATTCTAATATTTTGAGATAGGATATTTGGGCTTCTTAAGCTGTAAGCCATAATCAGCGATATTAAAACAATCAAAGGCTTGCGATATTTCAGTTGGTTTGTAATGAATCCAGAATGTATGACATTTCATGTTTATTAATTGCATTACAGAAAATAAAGAACTTTATCACAATATTCAAATTTTCTGAGACAGTCCTGTAAAGAGGAGCTAAGATTCCCCCCTTTATGGCCTTCAGGTCATGTCCATGGACGAGTACGACGTGGTGGACCTGGAGCACGAGACGCTGGTTTTGGTGGTGACCAGCACGTTTGGGAACGGGGACCCACCGGAGAACGGAGAGGTGCGTGTTCAAATTCCGGCAATCCGGTTTGTCGAAAGGCACCGCGGACTGCTAACCGTCTCCTGTGTGTCGCCGCAGAAATTCGGGGCCGCACTGATGGAGATGCGCCACCCAACGTCCAACACGGAGGACAGAAAGTAGGTCCAGACCGTAGGCCGTCCGCGTCGATAATCGCTGATGTCACTCAGCTCTTTTAAAACCCTTTTAAAGACCCACTTTTATTCTCAGGCCTTTGAGTGAGACTTCGACTTTATTTTAGTTGTCTTAATTTCCCTCTCTTACTTGGTTTTGTTTTTTTTTATGTTTTTTTGCTCTTACTGTTTTTAATCTTTGAGTTTGTCTTGTGTGGAGGTGATAATTGTGTTTTATGATTCGCTCAAATGGCCTGTACAGCACTTCGATTTTAGCTTTGGCTGACCGAAAGCGCTTTATAAATAAAGTTTAGTTGAGTTGGGTTGAGATACATGTTCTGAGAGGTAACTCTCTGCTTTTGACCAGGAGCTACAAGGTCCGCTTCAACAGCGTGTCGTCCTACTCCGACACCCGGAAGTCCTCCAGCGACGAGCCGGAGACCAAGATCAACTTCGAGAGCACGGGACCTCTCGCCAATATCAGGTAAACGAATTAGACCAGATCACATAAATAAAGCCATTGATAATGTGACAAATCCCCCAGTCGAACCGCGCCGGTAGAGAAGTTCACGCAATCGTTGCTCGCGAATCTTTGCTTTGCTCAGCTCCTTCATTCAAGTCAATTCAATTCAATTTAATTTCTATAGCGCCACATCACAACAACAGTTGTCTCACAGCGCTTTCCAAACAGAGCAGGTCAGACCCTACTCTGAAGTTAACTACAGAAACCCAACAGTTCCCACCATGAGCAAGCACTAGGCGACACAGGCAAGGAAAAACTTCCTTTAACAGGCAGAAACCTGGAGCAGAACCATGGCTCAGGGGGGGCGGCCATCTGCCTCGGCCGGTCGGGGGTGAGAGAGAGAGAGAGAGAGAGGGCAAGAGAGACAGAGAGGGAGCAGAGAGAGGCAGCCTACACAGCAACACATAGACTGGATGAAAAATGGCAATGATATTAATGCTAATGATAATGGTAGAAGTTATGATGGCAATAACGATATGCAGAGTAGTAGCAGAGCAGGAACAGGGGGGCAGCAGGAAACTCCCACCCACAGATCCAGACCCCACAGCTCCAGAACCAGGAACACCTGCAGAAAGTGATAGGAGGAGAGAGGAGAGAGAAGGGGGACGAGAAAGCACACGACTACGGGGAAAGGAGAGAGTCCAGTTAGTAACGTTGTTAATGGAATGAGGTTGCACCGGGAGGGAGAGAGAGAAAGGAGAGGGCAGCTCGGTGCGTCATGATGCATCCCAATGTTTCTTGCCATCATCTCTTTTGGAGAATTCCAACAAGAACCGTTTCTCAATTCTACAGACGAAATTGTCTATCTTCTTGCTCCCAAGGGGGCATTTCTCTAATCACGCCACCATTCCCCCACAGCTGTGGTTGAGAGTGGACAACAAAGACCAAACAGTTTTGGAGCCCACCCCGGTCTAAATTGCTCAGCTAACAAAGCGCTCATCTGTCCGAGAGTCTCTTTTTTTTTTCCTCGAGGTGTCTTTTCAGCGTGCGGTAGCCCCATTGTCGTCTGTCCGCTCAGCGTTTTGCTCACTATTGTCTCACTTTCACACTTTGGTCCGGAGCACCAGCTGCCACCTCCACTTCTATCGAGTCGCTCGGAGACTCATTGTAATTTAAAAATTGCGCTCTCATCTCTCGGGCCACAGATTTGAGCCGTAAAAATTTCACATCAGATTTTCAGGAGGTTTCGCTCGCAGGTGTCAGATCGATCAAAACGATTCTTTTATTTGTCAGCGGGGCACTTCTCCCATTAGAGATAATAGTCCCGGACCGACATTTGTGCTCTTAAATGGACTGTTCGATAAAAATTCCTCTGTTTTCACAGCTTTCTTGCAACTATGTGGCCCGGCCTATGAGATCTCTTGAGCATTTTGGCCTCGCCAATAGTTGATTTTATCATTTGTTGGGGCTATTTGTTTCAATCGACGTTGTTACAATATACCGATTACTTTCAGCCAAAGATTCGACCACATTTTGGGTTCAGTTTTTTCTTATTTTGGTTCAAATCAAAGTGGTTTAACATAACATTTGTGTCTTATTTCCAGACGAGTGAGATCCTTCCCAATGCAGTAAGATTGTTTAGTTTATCTATATTTTAAAAGCTTTTGGTGGTTGTCAATCTCCTATCTTTATCAGTCTCCTGCTTCTAACCACCAAAGTCTAAATTCCTTTTATGATGTAACACATACCTGTATTTCTCCAAATGCCTAGTCCTCATTTGTAATGAAACTTGGAGCAAAGGTTCAGTAAATATTATGTGTACTTCATAATTGTTTAACAGTTCCTCTTTGGGGGGTGGACATCTTCTGTTGGGCTATTACTATTCAATGCCACTTCTTCTGTTCCATTCTTTTTTCTAATTTCATATAACTCTTCTCATTCATGTAACTGTTTTGCACTCTTTGTCTGATCCATCAGCCTATCTGATCAAATCCCATCATCTGAGCTCTCTGTCAAGGTATTTTGTCATTTATAATAAATCCTGCCTGGAGTCCTCACATGTTTTTGCTCAGATTTTCAAACTGGACTTGTCCATCATTGTCTGGCTAAAGTGGCTCAGCTTCTTTAAAAGAAAAAAAACAACTTTGTCACCTTTGAAAGTGGAGATTTTACAGCTCTTCAATTTTCCTGGAATCCTTGGAGAAATACAACATGTCCAGCGTAAACTTCTAAGGACCAGTTAGTTTGGATCCAATTCTAAATATTGGACATTTTCACCTAAATTTGGTTGCTACTGATATCTTTTTGAGAGTAATTATGGGGTAATTATACAATCTTTACTAATACAGGGGCCTTATGTGATGTGGGATTTGAGGCTTTAAAGTTGACCAAAGTGCATTTTACAAGCAGTCAAACACTTTGAATCAGAACACATATGTACAGAGACGTTACAGGAGCCCAGTTGTGGTGAAAAGTTTGACCTCGAAATACTGTAGTTTCACCGGAGATGAGTCTGATAACTGAAGGCTCTGCCTCTATTGTGAAAACTTTTAAAAGTTCTTCTGCCTGGACACAACGGATTTATGATGGACCTATCTATAGATGGGACATCAACACGGCTTTTTAAAGGTCTTAGAGGATTATAAACCATCCTTTAGGTTTTGAAAAATTAATGTCAGCATAGTTTTTGTCAAAAATCCCACGCAAAATCAGCCATTTTGACTACTCGGACTGTACGTCA
Source organism: Menidia beryllina (assembly GCA_013363375.1). Classification (NCBI taxonomy): domain Eukaryota; kingdom Metazoa; phylum Chordata; class Actinopteri; order Atheriniformes; family Atherinopsidae; genus Menidia; species Menidia beryllina. Next base: position 3,761 of record JABUIW010042536.1, on the reverse strand, counting down.
GAGCCACCTTAAGCTCTGTGAATATTTTTCTTTTTTATTGTAGTAGACAGAAGTAGACAGGGTGAAAAAAACAGACATTTTGCTTAAATTTGACTATGATGTAGGCTGACTTCTTCCCATTCGGCTGCCTCTGGGAAAAAAAGTAAGTGATTTCATGTCTGCAGCCACTGAAACCCTGTCAGGAGAAATATATCCAAATGTATCAGTCGTTTTTGAGCCCTTGCTCAATTTTGAAATGATGGATTGAGATGAATATCCAAGTTTCAGACCTCAGCTCAGATGAGATGGTTTTTTTCGCGGTGTGGATTTGTGCTTTTCTCTTTCGAACAGATCCCATTTCTCCACTCTGCGAGCTCTCCTTATGTACGCTTCTTTTGTTCAGGTTCTCGGTATTTGGCCTTGGCTCCAGGGCCTACCCACACTTCTGCGCCTTTGCCCACGCGGTGGACACGCTGTTTGAAGAGCTGGGGGGTGAGCGCATCCTACGCATGGGAGAGGGAGACGAGCTCTGTGGCCAAGAGGAGTCGTTCAGAACATGGGCCAAGAAAGTTTTTAAGGTTAGTTTCTTGCATGGAGACCCTTTGGGGGCTTGTCGTCCGTGTCTGAAAACACTTCTGCAACCTTTACCTCGAAATGTATACAGGACTGTCTCAGAAAATGAGAATATTGTGATAAAGTTCTTTATTTTCTGTAATGCAATTAAAAAACATGAAACGTCATACATTCTGGATTCATTACAAATCAACTGAAACGTCGCAAGCCTTTTATTGTTTTAATATGGCTGATTATGGCTTACAGCTTAAGAAACCCAAATATCCTATCTCAAAATATTAGAATATCGGATTTTTGAGTTTTCTTCAGCTGTACGCCATAATCAGCGATATTAAAACAATAAAAGGCTTGCGATATTTCAGTTGATTTGTAATGAATCCAGAATGTATGACATTTCATGACTTGTAATTGCATTACAGAAAATAAAGAACTTTATCACAATATTCTAATTTCCTGAGACAGTCCTGTAGGTTTAGTTGCTTGTCAAGGCTGTGTGTCAATGCTAATATAAACCAATACCGAACCACCATGAGGCAGAGAACAATCAAGGTGGCACTTAATGGTTGTTTTGGTCAAAGTAAACCTTGAGAAAGTGGATGAAGTAGTCCGTTTTTTTCCTATAATGGACGCTCTCTTTTCCCCTGGCTGTGTCGTTGCGTTTCAAGGCTGCCTGCGACGTGTTCTGTGTCGGCGACGACGTGAACATCGAGAAGGCCAACGACTCCTTAATCAGCAACGACCGCAGCTGGAAGAAGAGCAAGTTCCGCCTGACGTACACGGCCGAGGCCCCGGCCCTGACAGAAGGCGAGTCATCCCCCCCCCCCGGAAACCGAGTTACGAGCCGCCGATGGTTGTCTCGATATTGAGGAGGCAATAAGCGCTGATAAGTAGCAGAGCAGAAAATAACGGTGATTTGTCAGCGCCTCGGCCATAACGGCACCTGAAGCGGTGCTCTGCCACCGTGGAGGGAGTCATTATAACACAGATTCAATGCATTTTACCATGAAGACAAGAGCCAGGAAATATATCAGATTTGGCTCATTTGCTTTCTGTGGATAGATACAGACACTTGGATAGCAGCATTTTTGTGTCTTCAATGGTTTTTGGTAATATTTGGCTAATACTAACCCAAACCCCCTGTGTGTAGGCAATAAGTAAGGTAGGTTTTTAATAATTAAGAAAGGATATCTTTAACCAATTAGCATAAAACGTTGTTTTCTGTCATCCCCAGTTATGCTGATGTCCCAGTTAACTTAAATAATATACACAGTCACATTTTGTTTATCCTCACCGGTTACTCATTTTCGTTCATTTTTATTAGTGTTTCTTGGTAGGATTAGTCTATTTGCACATCTGTGTGTGAGGTGGGAAGAAGCCGCTGCGAGGAAATGTACACAATATACACAAAACATAAAGAGTCACTGATAAAGCTCAGTTTATGTTAATGAGTTTCATCAGAATAAATGGTGGTCATCATAAAAAAATGCGGAAAAACAAACATCTTTGGCGTGTTTGTTTTGGTTAATATGATCTAAAAAGGTTACAATCTATGGAGCACAATTTGCAAAACGCCCACACACCAATTAAATGTGCTGTACGGAGCATTCTCTTGGAAATGAATTCTTTCCATATATCATTCATAACTGTCTTTGCACGAAATCAGAGGGAAAACAAAGAACTATAGTTTTCAGATAAATCAGTTTGTAAATTAGTTTTAATTGTCTTTTGTGTTTTCTTCTTTTAATTTATTTCTGAACTGATGCATTAGCATGTAATTGTAATTCCGTCTGTCTTATAGCATTATACGGTATTCACAAGAAGAAAGTTTATGGAGCGAAGATGATCGAGGCTCAGAACTTGCAAAGTCCAAAATCCAAGTACGTATTTAAACACACAAAACGCTCGAAAATGAAACAAAAATCACCTCCAATGGGCCCAGTGCATTCTTTCTTCATTGGGATTATGCTGGTGAGAGCTCTGAATGGAACAGATTGAAAATAGTGCCTCTCTCTCTCTCTCTTTTTTTTCTCTTTTTTTAAGTCGCTCCACCATATCTGTTCGGCTCGACACAAACAGCCACGACAGCCTGCGCTACAAGCCCGGCGACCATCTGGGCATCTACCCTGGCAACCACGAGGACCTGGTAACGGCTCTCATAGACAAACTGGAGGACGCTCCGCCCGTCAATCAGATAGTCAAAGTGGAGTTCCTGGAGGAGAGGAACACCGCCCTGGGTGGGTGATGTTATTATCAACACCGTGTCACCGTGCGAATCCCGTAGGCGTGCAATAAGGAGGGGTTTTCGGATAGAAATCTGGGCAGAGCGTCAAAATGAAAAGGTGACTAAGAGGCAGGCTCTCGCTCGTCAGCAAAGGCAGGATAAAGCGAGAGATCTACACCCGGATTTTTATTTATTTTTTTTCTTCAGCGTGGCTGCATTTTGGCAGTTGTGGTTGACACCCGAACGATGTAACTGTGATATTCACAGTGCTTGTGAAGCGACACGTTTTATTCAAACACAGTACGTGCGCGTGAACAAATTTTACCGTGGCAAAAAAAAGGTCCATTCATAACAGGCATTCACCAGGATCACCACACAAATAAAGAAACAAATAATTACTGAAAAGGAAACAATTTTATCATGACTTTTTCAACACATACACACACAAAAATAGCCAGGAGATACAAAAACTTGGCAAAGGAATTTTAGTGGTAGTAATTACCCCCTTTGATATAACATGTGGTAATTAAATCTACAGTTTTTTCAAGTCAAGTAGGCTTTATTGTCAATTTCTTTACATGCGTTGGTCATACAGAGAATTGAAATTGCGTTTCTTGCTTTCCCATGCAGACATAGACATAAACTTTAGGTGTGGAAAATTGTGTGATATGATAAATATAAAGTTATCAATTGTTGTGTGCAATATTTACAATACAGTTGATCCCTTATGAGAATTAACCGGCTTTACCTTTGGTGCTCGTTGCAGGTGTTATCAGTAATTGGACAAATGAGACTCGGATCCCCCCGTGCACCATTTACCAAGCTTTCCAGTATTTCCTGGACATCACCACGCCCCCAACCCCCGTGCTGCTGCAGCAGTTTGCTGCTCTGGCAACCAACGATAAAGAGAAAAAGAAACTAGAGGTCCTCAGCAAGGTAAATTCGCTTATTCCGCCTTTCCGATAACATTGACCTTTGTTGAGCTGCT
>JABUIW010042524.1:1520-12638 GCA_013363375.1 Menidia beryllina | reverse complement strand
TTATTTATTTATTTATTTATTTATTTATTTATTTATTTATTTATTTAATAGGAAAGTGTCAAATCTCGATTCACACTCCATACCAGTAGGTGGCGGTGATGCACCTGTAAGATGTTTGTCAAACCGCCATAAAACAAGAAGAAGAAGAAGAAGAAGAAGAAGAAGAAGGAGAAGAACTCATGGCCTGACAGACTGCTAATCGACAGAAGGTGGCTAGAGGACTGGCGGAGTAGCCTTTGGATGGTTAAAAAATTAAAATTAAGAACTGATAGAGAGGAGGACGAGGATAAAGAAATAAGATTATCTCCGACTAAAGGAAATCGGCGTCGAGGAAATGTTCAAGACGCAGTTGGGAAAAGCCGTGGATTGGTAAAAGAACTTTGGACAAAGACTACGGCGGGTAGACACAGCTGTGTTGTGAATGGATCAGAGTGGGAAAATAGTATAGATAACGAGAGTGACAGGGGCAGTGAAACATCGAGAAGTGAAAGGATGAGTCCAAAAAGAGGAGATTCTTCAGTGAAGGCAGGTATGGGAAAGAGGGGAAGAGTGGTGAAAAACTGGGATGAGTCTGAAGAAGAAATGGAGGGAGAAATAAGGGAGTTTAAAGTAATTGTTAGAGTTAACGAGGAAAAGGGATTGCAAACGATCAGTCCAGTCAAACTAACCACGATTCTGAAGAATCAAGTGGGGGAGATTACAAATGCGAAAGTGCTAAGAGATGGAAACTTAACTAGAAAATTTCTGAAGAAATTTTGGAGGGGGGCCACCCGCTGCCCGTCCGGGAACAGGTCGGCCAATCGATATTTGGGCTCTCTGTAATGTGGGCTCGCGCCTATGAGAGGGCCTGAGGTGATGGAGGGACCCGGCTGAGCTCTGGGGCCCGCTGACCGAATGCGGATGGGGTGGGCAGGTCGGGGGTCACGTTGGCTGAAAGCTGAGAAAAAGACCTACGCAACGAGGTATGACATGGCCCCGGTCCGGTTCCGACCCGGTTGGGTCCTATCCCTAGAACCAGAACCAGAACCGGGCTCTGACTAAAGCCCTCTAAGCGGGCTTCGCCCGCCTTGAATCACAAATAATGTATTTCTTAAAAAATCACTGAGAGCGGGCTTCGCCCGCCTTTTAAGCAAAAGCACAGCTCACAAAAAAAGCTCTGGGGCCCGCTGACCGAATGCGGATGGGGTGGGCAGGCCGGGGGTCACGTTGGCTGAAAGCTGAGAAAAAGACCTACGCAACGAGGTATGACATGACTGGGTCCGGTCCCTGTCCGGTTTTGACCCGGTTGGGTCCTATCCCTAGAACCAGAACCAGAACCAGAACCAGAGCCGGGCTGTGAATAAAGCCCTCTAAGCGGGCTTCGCCCGCCATGGTAACAGGAATACCGCATTTCTTAAAAAATCACTGAGAGCGGGCTACGCCCGCCTTTTAAGCAAAAGCACAGCTCACACAGCTCTGCAGGGACCCACAGTGCTGCTGTGGCTCTCTGCTGGTCACCACGGCGACAGCAGCCAGGCCAAAGTCTCAGCTCCCACACCTGTGACTCATCAGTAAGCCGTAGCAGTGACACAGAGAAGTGACATTTTCGATCAAACGTTGCCTCCGAACGGCTGTACGCTGTTCGAAAACTATATCACAAAACTGAAAAATTCTTGGACCGTGAGCGGGCTGAGACTTTCACGTCTCAGCACATCTGTTTATTTTTTGCCTGCTCCCAGCGGTTATTTTTTTATGGCAATTTCAAAATGAGGGTCGTTTTGTCTCTGGTGAAAAAAAATCTCTCCTTTCTTCCATTAAAATCCTATTGGAGAGGGTCGGGAAAGTCTGGACTCTGGGCCCGATTGCCGGAGAACCATAAGGCCGAGGTCCAAAGCGGGCACATCGGGCGAAAGAAGAGGCCCGTGGCTACGTTTTGAGGCCATTTTGGCGCCGCTCGGCCCGACGGTTTGGTCGCGAGGGGCAATAGTTTGACTTTTTTTTGGTGAAACTCCCCACTGGACTCTGAGAGCTCTTAACGAGCTGAGTTAGAGTGCGGGCCAGGATCTCTGATTTTCTGAATTTCACTAAAACGTCAACAGCGATTGCGGGAAAACGGTGCGAGATCTTGCCTCGTGGCTCCGATATGGCGGAGGCCCGTCTTTCATGTCCCGTTCAATGTTCGAACGACGTCTCTCGGACGTCGTGGGGCAGAGCGATGAGGCCCTGACGGGCCTCATCTCTCGGGCCATTTCCCATTCATTTCCTATGGGGCGGCGTTTTTTGGCGTTTATTCGAAAACGCCCGGTCCTTTGAGAAAGTTTTTAAATAGCACGCATCCCGTGGTAGGGTCGGACGCGCATACCCGTTTTGGGCCCGATCCGTCGAACAATGCGGGACTAGTTACGGTTTTCGTCCCGTTTCTCGAACTCTCCCATTCATTCCTTCCAGCATTATATCCTGATTCTGTCTGCCTGTTTATGACCCGTCTGACTCCGACCCCCGAGCTTGCCTATTCTCTACCTGTTTAGTCCGCCTGCCTGAGATCTGCCGTCCAGTCTCTGGATCCTGCCTGTCTCTCCGTGTTCCGACCTCGCCTGCCTGACTACGTGCTCCCGCCTGCTCCCCTGGATTGCTCTCCTGGCTCTGACCCTCGACCGGCCCCTCACCACGAGTTGGATTATCTGCGCTGCTTGGACCACCCGTTATCGAACCTGGACTGTACGGACCACGCCTCTGCCGAGCCCCTGTCTCTTAATAAATCTTGTTAAACTGACCGTACGCCTCTGGTTGCTTCTGGGTCCTAATCACGTTCATTACAATATTGGCAAACTACATGCAAAGTGACAGTCATGTTAGTCAAACAAGTAATGAGGATTGATTTTTGAACAGTATGATGCAATTAACATGTTATTCACCTCATAATATGCACTTAATGTTTTTTTTTATATGGTATGGCTCAACTGAACTGAATATTGAGGTGTCTGATGCAATATCAATATAGGCAGATAAAGGAAAAAAAATGTAAAGAAAGGTCAACTAAGGGACTGTTATAGTGATTTTTTTTTCATGTTAGCAGGGCTAAAATGGCTGAGGTGATTGTTGTTGAAAGCAGTTTGAAATGTGCCTTGATAAAGTTCACTGTTATGTTGTTGTAATTAGAAGCATACTATGCAGTTTAGTTTTTTATATTTGTTGGTGCACTTGGAATTGAAGTTGTTTGTCAGTTAAATGAATGAAAATGTAAACAACTGACAGTAGTAGTCCATGTATGGATTTATGTGTATATGTTGTTCTGCATTTACAAAACAGAATATATTGACTTCAGTATGTTATTTCTTTTTTTGTTGCCGTGATTACTCATATTCTCTGGCCCCTTATTTTGCCTCAGATTCATGAACTGGCCCCAATTCCAAATTAATTGAATAACCCTGTCCTAAGCCATGGGACCAATCTAAGTGCAGGAGTGGCCAATTTGTTTTCTGCTAAGCTGAAAGTCACTGTGACATCCAACACAGAGGTGGTGAAGGGCAGAGTCCTTATGGTGAGAGCTGAAGTAGAGGGTTTCAGCTTCGTTTTCATTAATGTATATGCACCAAACCAAGGCTTGTTTTGGGTGGGGACTGGAAATGCTGCACTGATTTCACGTTGGATAGGACTGGAGAGGAGCCACATATTTCCTCCTCCTCTGTCCTGTCTAATGTTTTGAAACAAATGCACTTGGTTGATGTCTTGAGGATGAAACACCCCTCAGATAGGCAATACACCTGGATCAAGATGTGAGATAGAAGAGTAAGTGCAGCTAGGCTGGACAGGTTTTATCTGCCTGCTTCTTTTACTGCAGGAGTTTTTAGCTGCCATATCTTCCCAATGGGTTCTACAGACCATCACTTAGTTGTGATGGAGCTGGTGCTCTCTCCCACTGGAAGACCAAGAACTTTGTGGAGTTTTATTGTGATCTTGTTTTCTGTGAACATTTCAAATATTTCTGGACCTATTGGAGAGCCCAGAAAGACGACTTTCTCTCCCTGTTTCAGTGGTGGGAGGTGGGGAAAGCCCAGACTAGGGTGTTTTGCCAGAACTACACAAAAAGGGTCACAACGGGCGTAAAGACAACAGTGCAGGGGCTAGAGGGCCAAATAAGAGACCTGGAAAATGCCCTACAGGGAGATCTGCAAAATGACTTACTAAGATAAAAAAACAGGAACTGAACTCTTTCCTTCAGGAGAGAGCCAAAGGGGCTCTTGTCCGAGCACGCTTCACCAGGCTACAGGACATTGATGCACCAACCACCTTCTTTTTTAACCTGGAGAAGTCTGTTGCGTCAAAAAAACAGATGGTGTGTCTCCGCCTCCCTGATGGGAAGGTAACCGCAGACCCGTCAGAGATGAGGAGGCATGCAGTACACTTTTATACAGACTTGTTCAGGGCGGACGGCTGTGATGTGGCTGCTGCTGAGGAGCTTCATCAAGGACTTCCTCAGCTGACTCCAGGAGATCGGGAGGCTCTGGGTATGGATCTAACTCTTGATGAACTCTCTGCAGCGGTGTCTCAGATGGCACCTGGCAAGGCTCCAGGAATAGATGGTCTACCATCTGACTTTATGTTTATGCATTTGGCAGACGCTTTTATCCAAAGCGACTTACAGAGTAGACACAATATTACATTTCTCATCACTATGACAATAAGCTATATAGAGGAGAAACACTGATCAGAGTCAGTGGTGACAGCAAGAGAAAGAGGTAGAGGGGACCACAGAAGCAGTTGTGGGGGGGTAGAGGTACGGGTTAGGATTAGGATAGGAGATGCTCTTTGAAGAGGTGGGTCTTCAAGAGTTTCTTGAAGACAGACAGGGACTCTGCTGTTCTTGTGGCGCTTGGTAGGTCGTTCCACCATCTTGGAAACAGTCTGGATTGACTTTTCTAAACACTTCTGGACCATCTTAGGACGGGACCTTCTGGACGTTCTCAAAGAGTGTTTTATAAAAGAGACGCTTCCAGCATCCTGCAGGCGTGCCGTTCTTTCACTGCTGCCCAAGAAGGAAGATCTAGCCCTTTTAAAAAACTGGAGGCCAGTGGCCCTTTTGTGCACTGACCATAAGATCCTCTCCAAGGTCTTGTCCAATAGACTGAGAATGGTTATCGACCTTTTAATTGGTGCTGACAATCTGTTTTTATTGAGAGATGTCTTTGACATCAGCTAAATTTATGACATTGACCAGGAGAAGGCGTTTGACCGTTTGGACCATGGTTTTCTTTTTACCAGGCCTTTGGTGTTGGAGGGGCTTCTGTTGTGGGCGAAACTACTGTACCGCAACGCTTCTTGTGTGGTAAAGGTGGGAGGTGGGTTGAGTGCTCCAGTGCCAGTCAGGAGGGGGATCAGACAGGGATGCCGCATCTCAGGCCAACTGTACAGTATGGCCATTGAGCCTCTCCTTTGTCGGCTGAGGAGCAGACTGAGAGGTCTCTCCCTGCCAGAGCTGGCTCAGATGCCTCCTGTGGTCGTATCAGCATATGGTAGAAAAGGTAGAAGCCAAGTTGTCTAAATGGAAATGGTTGCTACCTCACCTGTCCTATAGGGGGAGAGCTCTGTTTGTAATCAACCTGGTCGCGTCATCTCTGTTGCACAAGCTCATCGTGCTGGTGCCACCATCAGGCTTCCTGAAGGACGTACAGCGGCTTCTGGTGACCTTTTTCTGGTCTGGTCAACACTGGCTGAGGGCTGCGGTCCTGTATCTCCCTGTGGCAGAGGGAGGGCAAGGACTTGTGGACACTCTGTCCCGAATGGCGGCCTTCAGACTGAAGACTGCACAGAGGCTGTGTATGGATGCAGTCGCTGCTGGTTAGCTCATGCTCGGCTGCTGCTCAGGAACGCTGGCAGGCTTGGGCTGGACAAACAGCTGTTTCTTCTTTAAACGTCCGAAGTGGACCTGACAGGACTCCCGCCCTTCTACAGCTCGGTGATAAATGCCTGACAGACACTAAAGGTCTCAAGAACTCCTGACCCTGTGCCAGGGATGTGGGTCTATGAGGAGCCACTTTTTGATAATGACTTTTTTAGGAATGCCCCATTGTCCTCCGCCACTCTGAGGACTAAATTTGTTGAGGCCGGCATAACCAAACTGGGCCACCTGGTGAATACGTCCATGGACACACTTGGTGACGTCACAAATGTCAGATCCTCAAGACTGGTGAGTAGGATTGTGGAGGAAGTCTGGCAGTTCCTGTCTGAGCCCCTGAGAGGCTTTGCCAGGAATCATGCTAGCCGATGGACGGATGGCAGCACGTATGTCTTTCCGTCTCTGAGCGTCTGTCCGGCTGCTGGGGAGCGGCAGGAGGAAGGTGGCTCACTTCTGACATGGAATACACCGGTGCTGGGCACATTCAGCTCCTATGGAAAAAAGCAGCTGTATCACAGCTGTGTGAAGGTGCTGAACCTTCACTCTCTGGCTGGAGTGAAGGAGTCAAAATGGGGCGAGGTGTTTACATCAGATATTACCCCTAAGGGCAGGTGGAGGATCCTGTACAAACCCCCTGTTGAGAAAAGGATGGCGGATCTCCAGTGGAGGATGATACATGGATCAGTAGCCACAAACAGACACAGAGCTCACCTGGATCCAAGCACTGGGGAGGGCTGTCCATTCTGCACTCAAAGTGAAACACTGGAGCACGTAGTGGTGGGTTGTTCTCGGCTAGTTGGTCTTTTTAGAGTTTTAAAGGAATGGGTAGAAGCTCTGGGAGAGTCCTTCTCTGTCCCTCTGTTTGTTTTTTGACCCAAATATGTAGTCAGGAGAAAACTGACAATGGTTTTAATCAATTTTTTACTTGGCGTAGCTAAACTGGCGATTTGGAAGACGAGGAAGCATCAGATGTTGGGTCGGGGCTGGAGGGATGTGGTGCGGTGCCTGAAGGGTCTGGTTGTGGCTCGTCTGAGAGTGGAGCACGCATATTACACACTGACAAACAATCTGGAGACGTTCAGGGCTCTGTGGGGGATCAGACGGGTTTTATGTTCACTCGAGGAAGATGGCTCCCTGTTTCTTAAGTTTTGACCTAATTTTGTTTGTGTGGGTGTGTGTGTGTGGGTCTGTGTGTGTGTGTGTGGGGGGGGTATGTTCTGGGTGTGTGTGTAGTTACTCTATTTGAGTTTTGTTAAGATTGTGTATTCCTAATGTGTCATGAATAAAAGACGTTAAAAGTCAAAGTCTCTCTCTCTCTCCCTCTCTCTCTCTCTGCTTCTCTCAGTCTCTTTAACACCTTTCCTTTGCAGTTGCGGTAAGAGAGACATCTGTGCATGATATAGTTAAAAATGCATGCTTAGTGTGTAGCTCCTTTTTTTTTAGTAATTGTGATCATGCACAATTAGGGGCCGGAGTGTGGGAGCCCCCTTCGCTTTTACTTTGAGTAGTGGTAATTCTGTTGATTTGTTTGTTTATTATGAATTTGTTTACATTAGTGATAGTTTCATATTTTGGTAATATTCTTTTTGTAATTCTTCTAGTTAATTGGTTTGCTTTATGTTTACTCTTTATTTGGTAAATTTATTAATTGTAGTATTTGGTTTTAGACACCTGGGGGTAGTGGTGTGCAGAGGTAAGGGTGGATGTAGGTAGGAAGTGGCACTACACCTGTATGCACCTGGGTAGTGGGCACATGGTTTTTTACCAGCGCAACAGATTTGTTTGCTCATCTGAAACAGCAATAAACCAGCCTCCAGGACAATTCTGCATGGAACTTAAATAATTTTCTTGCCTGCGTACGATACCTGCCCAGGGTGCCAGAAGTTATTGTTTGTTTTATTTTAAGTTTAATTTAATTTTCGTTAAAAGTATGTTTAACAAACGGCTACTACACAGGATTTCAATGATTCAAAACTAGGTCAAATCCCTTTGGAAGTGTTTACATCACATTCCATGACTTCAAAACCAAAATATCACTTGAACTCACTTTCAGTCTAAAGATATCACACTTTCCAGTATAAATCCAAAAATAAGCAGCTTTTGCCAAGATTGCACAAACTAGGATTTTCCTAAAACTTCCCTGTAATGAACACAATCTAGGTAAAATGACTTTCAAAGTGTTATTTAGCACGTTCCCTGCCTTGTCAAAAAGAATCACACTGGTACTAACTTGAAATCAAAGGATATCACACTATCAAAATTCCAAAAATCAATGAGATATACATCAAAAAGGATTTTTGTGTTACTTCAAAGTGATGATTCAAAACTAGGTCAAACTGTTTTTCAAGTGTCATTTAACACAGTCGCTGCCTTGTCACAAAAAGTCTCACTGGTTCTGACTTTCAGTTCAAAGATTCAAAACTAGGTCTAATCAATTTGGAAGTGTTGTACATCACATTCCATGACTTCACAACCAAAATATCACTTGAACTCACTTTCAGTCTAAAGCTATCACACTTTCCAGTATAAATCCAGAAATAAGCTCCTTTGGCCAAGATATGCACAAAACAGGATTTTGCTCTAACTTCCCAGTAATTAATACAATCTAGGTCAAATAACTTTCAAAGTGCAATTTAGAACATCCCCTGCCTTGTCACAAAGAATCACACTGGTACTAACATGCAGTCAGAAGATATCACACTATCAAAATTCCAAAAATCAATGAGATATACATCAAAGAGGGTTTTTGTGTTACTTCAAAGTAATAATTCAAAACTAGGTTTAATCACTTTGGAAGTATTCTACATCACATTCCATGACTTCACAACTAAAATTTCAGTTGAACTCACTTTCAGTCAAAAGACATCACACTATCAAAATTAAAAAAATCACTGATATATACTGTACATAAAACAGGATTTTTTTCTAACTTCAAAGGAATGATTCAAAACTAGCTCAAATCACTTTTTAAGTCCTATTTAACACATCAGAATCAGAATCAGAATTGGGTTTATTGCCAAGTAGGTTTACACATACAAGGAATTTGCTTTGGTGAAAGCACCGAGGCAGCCATTTTCGGCGCCAAGACATCTTTAGAACCAAAAAGAATACGTTGGGAAAGCAGTTGCGGGGAGAGGGGAAAAAAAGGCCCAATGCCACGCCCCCTACAGGGGACGTAGCAGTGATTTAAAAAAAACACCTCTTACACTGAAGCACCGATACAGTCAATCACAACATCAAGGACACATAGGGAGGGGTGGGGGGGTTGGAAAGGAAGGGGAAAGGTAACAGCGAGGCAGTGAGTCCAAAGGAATGCATGAAGTCTGTACTTGTGTGTGTGTAAGTGTAAGCAAGCTGAAGTCCACATCCACAGGCAGGATGGAATTTGTCCTTGTGATGCCCAAACTCCAGCTTGGGAGGAGGGAGGGGGGTGGGGAGGGCAAAGCGTCGGTCTGCAGTTTCATCCAGGGCAAAGTTGCAGAGTAGCAGCTGCAAGGCCGCTCTCGGGAGGCCAGATTGAGATAGGAGAGATAGCTTTGTTCCAGACAGAGCGTGTTTTGTCTGCCTTAAGTCCTCAGCAGGTCTCTCAATGGCGATCCAATTCAGCCGAATTGTGTTAATTTCCATCCATCTGAACCACCACCTTCTCCAAGTTGTTCCCCATCACCCTCATGCTGTCACACATCGTCCCCATTTTGCTTACCAGAGCATCATGTTTGCGAGAAAACTCGCACAAGGTTTGAGTCTGAGCGTTGATGGCCCGGTAAACCGGCTCGACAGGCAACCACCAGTTGCCCTCAGCTTCCGAATTTCTCGAAAAACCAGGCATCCACCAACTCCAATCAGCAGGAACCCGGTAATCATGAATCCAAATAGGTACAGGTCCTCGACGTCCTCCACGGAAAGAATTGAAAGGCATAAAACCCTCCAGCTCCTCCAGGCATCCATCGTGTAACCCGCAGGGTAGGTCCCGGCTGGACAAGTTGCAGCCCCCGCAGCTTGTCTTTGGGTTGAAAAGATTTTGTCAATTGCGTTGAGAGACCAGCCGACCAAATCCATGGTTCATGTTAGGCTTTAGGAAGTAAAAATGTAGAGAGAAGCTCTGAGATGAGACAGGACAGAGATAGCAAGCAAGGCACCAAGGACAGGGGATGGGAGGGAGAAGAGAGAAACACGTCTGCACTCGCCGAGAGCAGGAAGAAGAGACCTTCCCTACCTTGTCACAAAAAGGTATCACTGGTTATGACTTTCAGCTAAAAGATATCACAATTTCCAGTATAAACCCAGAAGTAAGCATAATTCCAAAAAACAATGAGATATACATCAAACGATCAAAGATATCACAATATCAAAATTCCACAAATCACTGATACACATCAAAAAGGATTTTTGTGTTACTTGAAAGTAATGATTCAAAACTAGGTCAAACCGCTTTGAAAGTGTTATTTAGCAAATTCCCTGCCTTGTCAGACAAAACCACATAAACAGAATAGAACTGCTACTACTTGCATTCAAAATATATAACTTTCCTGTATAAATCCAGAAATATGCAGCTTTTGCTTTTGCTACTAACTTACATTCAAAAGATATCACACTTTCCTGTATAAACTTCAACGTAATGAATACAACCTAGTTAAAATGACTTTCAAAGTGTTATTTAGCACATTCCCTGCCTTGTCACAAAGAATCACACTGATACTAACTAGCAGTCAAAAGATTTCACACTATCAAAATCCCCCAAATCACTGAGATAAACATCAAACTTGATTTTTGTTACTTGAAAGTAATGATTCAAAACTAGGTCAAACTGCTTTGAAAGTGTGATTTAGCACATTCCCTGCCTTGTCAGACAAAATCAGACTGCTACTAACTTGCATTCAAAACACATCACACTTTCCTATAGAAATCCAGAAATAAGAAGCTTTCGCTTAGATATGGACAAAACAGGATGTTTGCTATAACTTCAAAGTAATGAATACAACCTAGGTAAAATGACTTTCAAAGTGTTATTTAGCACATTCCCTGCCTCGTCACAAAGAGTCACACTGATACTAATTTGCAGTCAAAAGATATCACAATATCAATATTCCACAAGTTACTGATACACATCAAACAGGATTTTTGTGTTACTTGATAGTAATGATTCAAAACTAGGTCAAACCGGTTTGAAAGTGTTATTAGCACATTCCCTGCCTTGTCACAAAGAGTCACACTGATACTAATTTGCAGTCAAAAGATATCAC
>JABUIW010042523.1:0-11198 GCA_013363375.1 Menidia beryllina | reverse complement strand
ACTTGCTTTTTATCAATAAGAAAGTGATGATTCACAGCAAATGAAGTGGGGACTTAAAGTTGTATTAAAGTCCAAAAGCTTCCAGCACCTGGGACTCCCAGGCGGTCGGTCTCCCATCCAAGTACTGACCACGGCCAACCCTGCTTAGCTTCCCCGAGAAGACGAGATGGGGCGCACACAGGCTAGAGAAGCCGTTAGCTGAAGGGGGCAGGGCCGAGGCCTCATTTATAACCGAGTAAACACTGGCTATATGGGCTAATGCTAAAAAATAGAATGCTGGACCCTACGCGCTGGACTGCTCATTACTTGCTTTTTATCAATAAGAAAGTGATGATAGAGTAAGTAGTAGAACCAATATGGCGCCGCAGAAGACCGCCACAGTGTTTTGGTGCGCATTTTTTTTTTTTTTTTTTGTTTTGTCTTTTTAGCTTCCGGATACCCTTCACTAGGGAACAACTTCTGAACATCAGGGAAACAACTCCTACGGATTTGTTTCCCACTTTTTTCGACCATTCTGCCGATTTATTGGTTTTCCTCACCAGAGGTGCCCTCGCCCTTGCCCTCGCAGCGAAACGCCGGAGGAGGGGGAAACATGCCGGTGCGCTTGTGCGTCTTCGTCAGCGCGGTCACTGCACACCGCTGCCGGGCATATTCCTCTCCAATGTGCGTTCACTGTCCAACAAAATTGATGAACTCCAGATGCTGATGGGGAAACGCCGAGACTGCGCCACATCTGCAGTTTTGTGTTTTATGGAGACGTGGTTATGTGGATCGATACCGGACTCTGCGCTGCAGCTGGCAGGCTTCCAACTCTTCAGAGCGGATCGTAACATGGAACTCTCCGGCAAGACTAAAGGTGGTGGAATTTGCTTTTACACCAACAGTGGCTGGTGTAACGATGTGACAGTGATTCAGCAGCACTGCTCTCCTGATCTGGAAACTTTTTTCATCAAATGCAAACCCTTCTACTCGCCCCGTGAGTTCGCCTCATTCATTCTGGTCGGTGTTTACATCACACCGCAGGCCAACGTGCAGGACGCACAGTGCACGCTCGCCGACCAGATACTGCGTGTGGAGCGGACATACCCGGACTCTTTAGTTATTGTCCTCGGCGACTTTAACAAAGGTAACCTCACCCACGAACTCCCAAAATACAGACAGCTTATAAAATGTCCGACCAAAGAGGACAATATTCTGGATCACTGTTACACCACTATCAGCAACGCTTATCACGCCGTCCCCCGCGCTGCACTGGGCCACTCTGACCACGTCATGGTCCATCTGATTCCTGCATACAGACAGAAACTCAAACTCTGTAAACCGGCTGTGAGGACATCAAAGCAGTGGAGCAGTGAGGCTGTGGAGGATCTTAAGGCGTGTTTGGAGACTACTGACTGGGATGTTTTCAGGACTGCCACCACCAGTCTGGATGAGTACACAGAGACTGTGACTTCATATATCAGTTTCTGTGAGGACTGCTGCATACCACCACCAGCCCCTGCCCTCCTGCACCCCCACCCCAACCTCAGCGGGGGCCTGCCCCCACCCTCAACTGCCCACATTGAAGGACCCCCTTCCGTCAACTACCATGACTCTTTCCATCCAGGAGAGGGACGTATCCAGTCTATTCAAAAAACAAAAACCACGCAAAGCAGCTGGACCCGACTCTATCTCTACTAGCATCCTGAAGCACTGCGCAGACCAGCTGTCTCCTGTGTTCACTAACATCTTCAACACCTCGCTGCAGACATGCCATGTGCCCGCCTGCTTCAAAACCTCCACCATCATCCCCGTCCCCCAAAAAACAAAGATTTCAGGCCTCAATGACTACAGACCTGTTGCCCTGACTTCCGTGGTGATGAAGGTATTTGAGAGCCTTGTCTTTGCCCACTTGAAAGCTATCTCAGACACACACCTGGAGCCACTGCAGTTTGCCTACAGAGCCAACAGGTCTGTAGATGACGCTGTCAACCTGGCTCTCCACTCCATCCTCCAGCACCTGGACTCCCCAGCCACCTATGCCAGGATCCTGTTTGGGGATTTTAGCTCTGCATTCAACACCATCATCCCCCCTCTATTCCAGGACATACTCTCCCAGCTGGGTGTGCCTGATCCCACCTGCAGATGGATCACTGACTTCCTATCTGACAGGAGGCAGCATGTGAGGCTGGGAAGCCACACCTCTAACAGCCGGACCATCAGCACTGGATCCCCCCAGGGCTGTGTTCTCTCCCCCTACTCTTCTCCCTGTACACCAACAGCTGCACCTCCAGCCACCAGTCTGGCAAGCTCCTGAAGTTTGCTGATGACACGACCCTCATCGGACTCATCTCACATCGGGACGAGTCTGCCTACAGGTTTGAGATCGACCGTCTGGTGTCCTGGTGTGCAGTCAACAACCTGGAGCTCTCGAGACAGTGGAGATGGTTGTAGACTTCAGAAAGAACACAGCACCACCTATTCCCATCACTCTGTGTGGTTCAACAATTGCTTCCTCGGAGTCCTTCTGTTTCCTGGGGATCACTATAACCCAGGACCTCAAGTGGGAGCTGAACATCAGCTCCCTCACAAAGAAAGCACAGCAGAGGATGTTCTTCCTGCGGCAGCTGAAGAAGTTCAACCTGCCTAAGGCAATGATGGTGCACTTCTACACTGCCATCATTGAGTCCATCCTCACCTCCTCCATCTCCATCTGGTATGCTGCTGCCACTGCTAAGGACAAGGGTGGACCGCAGCGAATCATTCGCTCAGCCGAGAAGGTGATTGGCTGCGATCTGCCATTCCTCCAGGTCCTGTACGCCTCCAGGACTTTAAGGCGTGAAGGAAAGATCAAGTCTGATCCTTCTCACCCTGGTCACAAACTTTTTGAAACTCTCCCCTCTGGCAGAAGGTTGAGGACCATCAGGACCAAAACCTCATGCCATAAAGACAGTTTCTATCCAGCAGTAACTGGCCTTTTCAACAAGGCCAGCGACCCCCACCTATTCTTCTCCCACCCCCCTCTACCTCACTAATTTACCCAATGCTACTGTCAGCTTTTTCTGGTCTGTTGTTGCACATCAACATTGCACATTCCAATTGTTCATTTGCACATTCAGTTCTATATTTTTAAAGATTGTATTTTTCAGTTTTATAATTTCTGTGCTATATTTTTATTTCTACATTTTATTTCCTTCCTTGCTTCTCATAGAAGTGTTGTGCACCAAACACCAGGGCAAATTCCTTGTAAGTCTAAAAACCTACTTGGCAATAAACCTTATTCTGATTCTGATTCTGAAAAACACTGACTCTCAACATGTGGTGAATTTCTCATGAGGTTTTCTGTTGCTGTGACTGTTTTCTGTTTTGTCTGTGTTTTGCATAAATTGGTTTATTTTAAACATTGAGTTTGGAATGTAATTTACTATATTTCCAGTAAAATAGATGTGCTCAGTAAAGACTTTATTTGGGCTGTGTTCCAAGTTTTAGTGAGTCTTGACTTTTTCCGTTTTAACCAGTGGCCATGCAGTACAGTCTGACTACAGCGACACTCTGTGGCAGTTTGGTCTAACTACAGCAGGAAAAAAAGTAAGCGTTTCTTCTGTTTTCCTCCGTTTAAAGCAGAACATAAAGGAGTTAATGCCAGACATGACATGCTGCCTTCTAATGTTAAGCTCAGCCAAAAACAGACTCTCTTTGAAAGGTTTGTTCAGATCAGGATCTTCTCAGCCTGAACACACAGCTAAAAGTGGTCTGGATCCACACAGCAGAGTTCAGAATGGATCAAGTTTTTTTTTTTAATTAAAGCCAGGGTCCAGCTTCATGTTGGGGTAGAGATCTGAGTCGTTCTGTAGTTTACAGACTCTTGCAAGCTTCCTGCTGGCGTTCTGTAACTCTTCTGGCTAAAGATGGGTCAGAATGAGCTGAGACAGTGGATGAGACCAGTTCCAGCTCTCTCATGTGGTCATGTGGTCTCTGTCAGCAGAGCAGATCAGGGTCGGGTTGAGGTGAGGGTTAGGGTTCTGGTCCAGTGGGATTCCAGAGTGGGTCTGAGTCCAGTTGGAAATTAGGTGGGTCACAACTGGGTTAGGGTTGTAGCTGGGAGAAGATTTGTTTTTGGGTCAGGCAGAAAAAATGAATGGGGCCAGAGTCATAGTTCTGGTGTCAGTCCAGTGAAGTGGAGGGCTGAACAGACTCCAATAAAAAGCAGGTTCTATAGTACAGAAGTAGCTGGATATGAATGAGCCTGGTTCTTCTGCCTCTGGCTGCACATCTGGGTCTGGGCCAGCGTCTGGCTGGCTGTGAAGCAGCATCTGGCAGCTGTCAGCTGGGACCAGTGGAGCAGCTCCTCCGCTGGCTGGAATAGCCTGCAGTGGAAGGTGGGGCAAAGTTAACCTGTTTTTAATGGGACTGTTCAAAACCCACAGATGGAGGCTTTCTTTGTCACAGGAGTGTTTAGGAGAGGAATGAGGACAAACCTCTGCTTGGCAGCCCTCAGTTCTCTCTGCAGCTGATTTATGACCCTCACTCTGTTTTTCAGTGCTCTGCTGTTCATCCCAAATGACAACACCAGTTTCCTCACCTGGGTGGTTGCCATGGCACCCAACAAGATGGCCTCCGCCTGCTTGAAGGTGGCTCCAGGAAAGCTGGTGACCTGTAGGGGACTGAAAAGGAGGAGGTCTGGACAGTTGGAGTCTCCAGTAAAGATATTTTCTGAAGCTCTCAGACTGCAGTCTTTTCTGTTCTTAACCTTCAAAACCTGACTAAAGATGGAGACCACACGTCTTTAAACCAGAAAACAGCCTTTATTCACTTAAACTTCCTTTGTATATCAACCCATCAATCATGTTTGCAAAGAACTGGTGTGTAAATGTAAGATGATACTACATAGAAATGAATACATGAATATTATAGATGAACCAAATTTAAAAAAACAAACAAATAAATCCTAATAATTCCTAACAATTAAATTCAAAGTGGTTCTGTACAAACTCAAATATATTTAACTATTTAAAATGAAACAGAACATGTGAATTACAAAAAGTCAACTTAAATGGCCACAACAAACCCAGCAACTCAACACAGGACAGAGAGGAAATGCTCAGAGCTTATTTCTACAGCAGCTTTCACACCAGGTGTCCACCATCTCCAATGACCAGCCACTCCCCTAATCCCCAACAACCAATCCAGAATGAGCTCAGAGAACATGAGGCCCCCCACAGGGGAAAGGGAGCAGGTGTCTGATTAAAGGAAGTGAGGGGGGGCTGCTGGTCAGGGACCTGGATCTGGTCAGGTCATCAAGAGGAGGAGCAGCTGGCTCTGGAGTGAGATGTGGAGGAGAGGGAGGAGAAGGAGGGGGGGGGGGGGGTATCTTTGGTGGGGTGAGGTGGTGTGGGTGGGAGGAGAAAAGGAGGGAGGTTCAGCAGGACACAGATCTTCCCCTCAGCTCTCATCCTCCTCTTCATCATGACTACAATCTGCAGAGAGAAGCAGACAGAGAGCAGATAAAGGAGTGCACCATGCACACGCCAAGCTGCTGATCTGATTGGCTGCTGGCTCTTTCTGCTGACTCTGCTGAAAAAGCCTGACCTCATTCTGCTCTCACAGCTTCACACTGAGAAGGCTGCAGGTTCACAGGAAACTTGATCTTTGCTCTGGTACCAACTGGGTTTAATTCATATGGACCTCCAGCTCCCTACTGACCTCAGAGTCTGCAGTTTGATGTGTGGACTCTGCTGCAGATCCAACAGCTGCTGGACAGCTGACCGCTTCAGGCTGTTACAGCTCAGGTCCAGTTCTGTCAGATGGGAGGGGTTGGACTTCAGAGCTGAGACCAGAGGAGCACAGCTGCTCTCTGACAAACTGCAACGCCACAACCTGAATAAAGAATAAAAGATGTGAGCTGAAGCCAACAGGATCCAGGTTAATCAGGGTTCCTTTAGTCCCATCTGTTACGTCATTTAAGCATTTTTCTACTTTTACTCACAAACTTAAATTCATGTTCACAGCAGTTAAAACTTCATAGTCGTGGAAATTTGAGTTTTATTCACAATGATTTGCACTCACATCTTTTACATTCAGTCTCACAAAAAGACTGATTTGTTTCTGTCTGATACATTTACAGTGTTTGCTGCTTATTCAACTACAGCAGAACCTCTACATAAGAATTTAACTGGTTCCGTGACCTACTTCCTATGCTAAAATATTGGTATATTGGTTCAAATATTCCCATCAGAATACACTGTAATTCCTATTATTCGTTTCACAGCCCAATATCCTACAATAACTCCTTAATAAATACTGCAGATAATTACACATATCAATAACACAAATGACTTATAGAAGAGAGATGGAAAAATAAATAAATGATAAAGAAATAATCAATAAAAAGGGTTTTTTTATTGGCCCTTTACCTCAGAAACTGGAGAACGGAGGTAGAGGTGGAGACTGGCATACAGGATGTTCCCTAACTTACTCTGACTTTACTACCTGAACTTTAAACTAACTTATATCATTATTTAGATTTCATTTTTATATTTTTTTCCTATGGCTTCGACATATGTTTGAAATTTACTTTGGATGTCGAGTCGAATATTTGATCAAATTTCACTTAGTATGTTGGAAAATTTGTATGTTTAGGCAATCGTACGTAGAGGTTCTGCTGTAATAAGCATTTCACAAACTTAACCACTGAAGGAGAAAAACACACTTTACCATGAAGAGCAGCACAGCTTTCAGCTCATCCTCTGATCTGAACTAACCACCAAAACCTGGAGTCTGACCTCAGAGTCTTCAGTCCACAGAGTGGACTCTGCAGAAAGCTGCTAAGCTCCTTCATCACACACTCAGAGATGGTGTTACAGCTCAGGTCCAGTTCTGTCAGATGGGAGGGGTTGGACTTCAGAGCTGAGACCACAGAAGAACAGCTGCTCTCTGAAAAACTGCAGTCCTCCAACCTGAATAAAAAATAAAAGATGTGAGCTGAAGCCAACAGGATGCAGGTTACAACAGCCAAACAGAACCAGACAAAAAGAGCTCTCATTCACATCAATGACAACATACTGCTGCTTCATAAAGACAGTGACTTCAGCTCGAAACTCTGCCAGCTCCACCAGTGGCTCCATCCACACAAACACATGCTGAGCAGAACAGTCATTTATGTTCTTATGATCATTATTTGAGATGTGATCATTTCTAATTTTCCTTATTCCATCCACATTAAAACAACAGTAAGTCTGTAAAATTACTATATTGTCTTCAGTAAAAAAAAAAAAGTATCTTCATTATCTGAGTGCCAAAGAGCTGGAGTCTAAATCTGTTCCTTTAATGTGTTCTCAGAGCTGTGATGTCATCAGTTAGGAAGAGGGACAGAAACTCAGTGGGATCAGCATTTGTCAAACCTCTGTCTCATTGGTAGATAACTAGTTTATCATTGAGCCTAATCCACCCCTCAGACAACTGAGTTTGAAATATTCTTTTAAAAATCAATATCACTGTAAATAAACCCATTCAATTGTCAGAGCACCTCTGCATCATTTTGACAAACAGCTGCCACACAGATCTCCTCAACCTGTGCCATGAAGAAAGGGTATCACTCTATTAACCCCAAAGCAATGACTCAATAACACATGAGAGCAGTCTGGTGGTGGAGAGGAGGAACATGAATAACGAGCTCTGTAGAGCTGAGTTTCAAACTGTAATGAAATATGGCTTCTTCTGTCATTCTAATTGAATCTTTAATGAATTTTCATCACATTTAAACATAAAGACTCTCAGTAGGAATCTTTAAAAGGCTTCTGTTAACCGTTTAATGTCAGCCCAGCTTTCAGCTCATCCTCTGATCTAAACTATCCACTAAAACCTGGAGTCTGACCTCAGAGTCTTCAGTCCACAGAGTGGACTCTGCAGAAAGCTGCTCAGCTCCTTCATCACACACTCAGAGATGGGGTTCTTGCTCAGGTCCAGTTCTGTTAGATGGGAGGGGTTGGACTTCAGAGCCGAGACCACAGAAGAACAGCTGGTCTCTGACAACCTGCAGCCTTCCAGTCTAAGAAAGAACATATCATGTAGGTTAATTTGAATCAAATGTGTTCAACATAAAAAATCTAACTACAGCAGAACCTCTACCTACGATTGCCTAAACATACAGATTTTCCAACATCTGAAATAAAATTTGTTCAAATATTTGACTCGACATCCGAAGTAAATTTCCAACGCATGATGTTAAAGTTCTAGAAAAAAATAATAAAATATAAAAATCAAATAAAAATTAATGGGCTAAGTTAGTTTAAACCTCACTTAGTGAAAGTCAGAGTAAGTTAGGGTGCGTACTGTATCTCAGTCTCCACCTCTTACTCCGTTCGCCAAGAAGTGGCAATAAAACGCCTTTTTATTTATTATTTCTTTATAACTTGTTTCTTTTTACATCTCCCTCCCCCACTGAATTTGTTTTATTTCCATGTGTAATTATCTGAAGAATTTATTAAGGAGTTATTGTAGGTTTTTGGGCTGTGGAACAAATTATACAAATTACAGTGTATTCTGATGGGAATATTTGAACCAACATGCCAATATTTTAACATACAATTTGTATGTAGATGTTCTGCTGTATGTTCTGTGTATGTAAAGTCAAAACCTAACTGATAAACTAATAAACCAAAATCAGTTTTCCATCTCTTTGAGTTATAGATGTACATTTCAACATTAGATTTAAAAAGCCCTGACATTATTCTGTTACCTGATTTATTGTCAAAGTCCATTAATTCTTGAATAACCGGAATATTAAGTCATGCTGAAATCAGCAAGAGTTAGTAAAGTAAGTCTGTGCCTCATTCAGCTTGATATATTCCAGAGGAAAAGAAGAAACAACATGAGATTGTTTGCTATTTCTAAACATTACAAGTTGAATAAAAATGCTCCACGTCCAGAGTGAGAAAACATCTGCAACCAGCAGCCCCAAAGCCCCCGGATCACACAGCCTCATCTCTACTGAACAAACATGTCTCAGAGGAGCTCACAGAGCAAGTGAAGGCCTCTTTGTTTACAGGGTCCTTTCTCCAAGTTAAACCTTGTCCAATCCATGGAACAAAGAAAAATGTCTGTTGGAACATGTGGCAGAGCTCTGAAGCTTCTTTAATTTAACATGGAAACACATCATTTAAACCAAAAACCAGAAAAGCTGACAGAGTGAACTAAGCTCAGAGTCTCCAGTCTGCAGTTTGGACTTTCCAGTCCAGCAGAAAGATGTTTCCCTCCTGAATCCATCAGCATGTTTCTACTCAGGTCCAGTTCTTTCAGATGGGAGGGGCTGGACTTTAAAGCAGAGGCCACAGCTTCACAGTCACTCTCTGAGAGTCCACAATCTGCAAGTCTGTGATAGAAAACATGGAGAGTCAGAGATATACCACGTAAACACCACACAGAAAGTCCCCCAGCCGAGGAACAAACCCCACACTGAACAGGATTTGTTACTGGAGTCCATTTGTGGGGAAGTATCAACAGTAAAAAAAAAAACAGAACCAGTCTCAGTCAGTTCATCACTATTCCTGCTTCAGGTCCAGCTGGAACTCCAAGTTGCAGCCTTCTTGCTGTGAGGGGACAGCGCTGCCCAGCTCACAGCTTCCACATGTCTGCATCATGTCCTCTGTGCTCTGCACAGTGTTCTCCCACAACCCCTCCCTCCCTTTTCCAGAGGTCTCATCTCCAACAGGAAGCCTCCAGCTGGGAATGGCCTGTGGAAAAGCTCCAGGTGGACTTTCTCCTAAGTGTGTTCATCTATAGAATCAGCCTGTGCTGCTGTCTACTCTGACTCATGGAGTCAGTCAGTATCTACTCACCGAGCCTTTCTGCAGTTCCTCACAGCTGAAATCAGTCTCTGTCGCCCCTGCTTTGATGTGTTGTAGCTGTGTGGGTCCACCTCATCCATAACTTCCTCTGACATCTGCAGCATGTAGGCCAGAGCTGAGCACTGAATCACAGAGAGTTCCTTCTCTGATTTCCCCTTTGACTTCAGTAGGTTCTGGATCTCCTGATAAAATGAGAGGTCTTTCATCTCCATCAGACAGTGGAAGACGTTGATGCTTCTGTCTGGAGACATTGTTGATCCCATATCCTTCAGGTTCTTGATGACCTTCTGAACAGCTTCTGGACTGTGGTCTGCTGGACCCAGCAGGTCTGCTAAGAGTCTGTGGTTGGACTCCACACAGAGGCCATGAAGGAAGCAAACTAAGAGGTCCAGGTGGCCATTTTCACTTTTACAGGCTTTCATCATGACTCTCTTCAGGAAGTCCTCAAGAGATGAGTACTCGTACTCTGTCCCCAAGAAGCTGTCCAGCCCGTCTGTATTCCTGCTGTAGCGGTGGAACATGTAGACTGCAGCCAGGAACTCCTGAACGCTCAGATGAACAAAGCAGTAAACAGGCTTCTGGAAGATCCCACACTCTCTTTTGAAGATCTCTGTACAGACTCCTGAGTACACCGATGCCTCTGTGACATCCAGACCACTCTGCTCCAGGTTTTCCTGGTAGAACAGGATGCTTCCTTTCTCCAGATGTTCAAAGGCCAGCCTCCCCAGCTTCAGAAGGAGCTCCCTGCTGGCCTCCATCAGCTCCTGTGGACTGGTCTGCTGGCCCTCATGGTACTTGTGCTTCTTCTTCTTGGTCTGGACCAGCAGGAAGTGTGAGAACAGCTCAGTCATGGTGGTGGGCAGCTCTCCTCTCTGCTGTGTGGTCAACATGTCCTCCAGAACTGCAGCAGAGATCCAGCAGAAGACGGGGATGGCACACATGGTGTGGAGGCTCCTGGAGCTCCTGATGTGGGAGCTGATCCTGCTGCTCAGCTCCTGGTCCCTGAACCTCCTCCTGAAGTACCCCTCCATCTGGGAATCAGTGAAGCCTCGTACTTCTGTCAGCCTGTCCACGCATGCAGGAGGGATCTGATTGGCTGCTGCGGGGCGGGAGGTGATCCAGAGCCGGGCCGAGGGCAGCAGGTCCCCCCGATGAGGTTTGTCAGCAGCAGGCCGACTGGTGACCTCTGGGTGAGGTCAGTCAGGACGGGGCTGCTGGTGAAGTCCAGGGACAGCCTGCTTTCATCCAGGCCGTCAAAGATGAGCAGCAGTCTGCAGGCAGCCAGCTGCTCTGCTCGGAGCCCCTTTAATGCTGGATGGAACACAGTCAGCAGCCCCAGAAGGCTGTGCTGCTCATCTCTGAGCAGGTTCAGCT
>JABUIW010042515.1:0-17844 GCA_013363375.1 Menidia beryllina | reverse complement strand
AAGAGAAAAAGAATATAGTGCCGGGCAGTTAACATCTTTAATCGCCATTAATCGCATTATTGTGCACATGATTTGATGAATGATATAGCAAGGTCTATCACACTTTGAGATACTGTTACATCAGTTGATATGTTTGGTTTAGGTCCATTTAGTCAGGATAAAATCAAACAGAGGTACAAATAAATACCCACATTCCCCAACTAGAATTGTTCTGAGAATACATTTCCATGCCGAAATGGCACCCACAGACGCTAAGTTTTTGGACCTGCAGTTTTTTCAGCACAGATGCATGAATGACATGTTTCTTGATGGTAAAGGAAAGACTGTAATTAGTAATAATCATTTGAAAAGAATCCTGTAAATCGGCATAAATGTGTGTGCACGTTCTTTAAATGCTGATGCTGATACTGATATAGCATTCGATAGGCAAGTTGCTCCCGCCCCGCAAGAAGCAGAGGAGTGTGGAAATCTTCACGGTGTTAACCCGATTCTTTACTTGGAAACCTGAGAATAAACCAAAGTAAATCAAAAGTATATAAGCAAAGTATATCAGCTCTGGGCTCCTCACATACAAAAACCTCTCTCTGGGTCTCAGTGGGCAAAGAGCCCTGAGATCTGGGTGATGGGCATTATCTCCTGGGCTCCATCCGCCTCCTCAAAGGAGGACTGGACACAACTGAGTCCTATTGGCCAGTTATCTCTGGGCACGAACAGGCCAGTTCCTAATTCATGCAGATGACAGGAATGTGCTAACAAATGGTGTGTGTGTGTTGACCTAAAGACGTGGATCCAATGCAACAGAAAAAGAAAAAGAGTGAAAGGAAAAGAAAGAGGAGAGAGTCTGCGGTCACAGCCAGAGACTTTAACACAAAATATAGTCATAAAAGAAAATAAAACAATCAGTAATTAACATAGATCACATGATAGCATACAATGCTGAAGTGAGTAATTATAGCCAAATTCTAACAATCGCGACGGAGGAGGTGTTCTCGGCAGAGGAATACTTGCTGGAGGCGGTCCTTGACCTCCTTGACGCTGGGTGGAAGTCGGACGACTCTGCCCAGATGAAAGGTTCCAGGATCCCCGAGTCCAGTTTCCAGGCGGCCAGCTTGGGAGTGCCTCTTCTGGAGGATCTTCCCCTGGACCACCGCTGCCGGGGTTGTTGGCGACTCCCGTCCCGGCCATTCGCACACTCTTCCGGGAACAGCCAGACATCATCCGCGAGACGGCAGGGCCGAAGAACTTGGCGTTTCCCCCCTGCACAGGCCCCACAGGCCCACGTCCACCTGACCACATGGTGGGCAGATTTTCCGCTGAAGACTCCGGCCATCGGGACCCGAGGTGGTGCTGCTATTACCGCCTACCAGTGGGAGGCGGTAATAGCAGCAGCTGAGCCCGGGAAATTAAAGGCGCCGGTAGGCACCTGCACCTATCAACAAGGTGGACGGGACTTCGGACCGCGGTCTCCCACTTGCCCCTGCCCTGGAACCGAGTCTGTCCTCGGTCTTTGGTGTTGAGGCGGCACAGCACGTCAGATGGCGTCCCTGTCCCCCAACGACCAAGGACCATGCACTGCAAAAATGAACAATCTAACCAAGTCTACCAATCTTGTATCTAGTCAAAAAGTCTTTTTGATCTTGTTTTGAGAGCAATATACTACGCAAGCGCAGAATGTGTAAGATTATTATTCTTGTTTTGAGAATATTTGTCTTTTTATTTCTTAGTTAGTAAGTAGATCCTAAAACTATATATTTTTCACAGAAAGTAAGCAGACTAATGTCAGATACTTTTTCATGACCACTTCTTAGCTTAGAAAACTTCTTTCTAGACCTCCCAGTAAGCATTCACACACACTGTGGCCATAAACATGTTTATTCAAATTCATTTCAATGTTTAAGTGCAGCAACATCACCAATATAATATTTTGTCAGAACATACGTGGTGTTTTTGAAACTGACAGGGTAATATGACATATGATCCACTAACTTTTCAGCATCGATCAACTCTGTTTCTTGAGCAAGATTAGGCACTGCAACTTCATAGGCTAAAAGATCTCTATTCCAACCCACTGTCTCATACAGCTGGTACTCAAAACAATACAATGAACTGTCTACCACATAAATGTTTTTTATAAATCCGAAGACAGGCACTGTCTCATTTGTATTGGTGATTATTAGAGACCTGTCACATATATACTTATTCCCATTGAGAATAAGCCACTTTACTTTGACTGTGTGTTGTATGCCATAAATCCCCAAAAAATCTCTCATCTTTGTATTAACATACTCCATATTTGCAACTTCTGAGACAGGACCCAATTCTTTCTCATGTAAAAAAACCGGATGCTCCATACCCATTTCATTTTGACAGCATTCAAAAAGCTGATTATGTTTCACAAGTGACTTACAGACATTTTTGAAGTTCAATTTAGATGACCACTGTTTGAAAAAACAGTGCTTTGACTCAAATCTCATGCACATGTGTCTTATCATAGGGCCCAAGGAAAGAATTTGGGCAGGGAGATGCAGCAGGTAATGCTGCTTAGGAATTACATTATTCTCAGGAAAAAGTTGCTTAAACTGTTTCAGATGCTGTTCAATCATACTTCTCAGTCTTAATACAGTCTGCACAGATAAAACAGGAGCAAAAAGTATCTGAACTATCTCAATTAAGTCCAAAACAAACTGAACATATTCATTTTTCTCTATAGTATTCAGCAGAAAAGGCATGATCTTCAGCAATATCAGCATTTGTCCTGAGGACTGTTTAAGTTTGTTATCATTTGATGCCAAGGTACTGACACTTATAGGGCAAGGTTTGTCACGTACATCTACTGGTGACAAAGGAAAACTCTGCATGGCTGAATTGAACACATCCAACTCCATCTGTCCAGACAGAACAAAGTATTTTAACACACACTTAATTTCCATTGGTGCAACACCCTCAAGAATGATGTGCATTATGTCCTGTGGAGTTTGCTGAATTAGGTCAAAAGCTGGAAAATCAACCAGCTTGCTTCTTCTGTTTATACCATAGGTGGTTTTGAGAGCTGATTTCAAGAAGTCTGTGCTGGCCTTTTCTATTTCACCGCACTGTTGAATATGTTTTTCCAATGTCCTTTTTGTAAATCTCTCTTCATTAAAATTAATTAGCATTTCCTCAAAGGTACATTCACAATGCCTACACTTACTGTATGCAAAACCAACTCCTTCCTTGAAACCAGCAAGCTCATGCTGCGCAAGTGTGTTACCACACACTGAAACTACAGCACCAAATAACTCAAATTCACCACTCTGTGTTTGGATTGTGACACCATTATATAGCAACTTTAAGTCTTCATCAATTCTTTTTAATACAAAATCAACACCACACTTGTGAATATCATCAGCTTTTGAGATAGCAAGGAGTCTGATTGCAGCCAGCTTTGACCTAAACTTGGGGTTTATGTTTCCTAAAGTATAATAGACCATCAGTAATTTATTTCCTGAAGCATGTGACCCGAGGGGATTGCAGATCTCTATTTCGTCAGTGTATAAAATGATCTGTAAAGCAGAAGGTTTCACTGAAAACAGTGGATGGGATTTGAAAAGGTTCCCATCAACAATATCATACAAAAATCCATCTTTGTGGCAACTCTGTGGCGTGGTGTGGATCATATCAAAAATCCTAGAATTGGACAACAGCTGTTCAAGACTCTTAACCAGGGATATATAGTAAAAACTTCTGTTTTTAATTCCAAGAACTCTTGTTTGTCCTTTCTTAACTCGACAAACCCTCTGAGACATAACTACTTCCTCTGGTTTAACTGGGTTAAAAAGCCTCTGGATGGTGCTGTCTTGCATGTATGTCGTGGCCATCAAGGAGAAAGGATCTTGAAAATTGTCTAATGTTGTCAGTACTTCCTCTTTTAGATGTTCCACGCTGTCTGAATGGCTTTCAAAGATCCTCTTCATTGTGTCCCTTAAGGTGCTCAGAAGAGTAGTTTGATAGTGCTGGACTTCAGAAACAATGCTGTTGACGCTCCTCTGAAACACAGTCAAGAATGAAGTGTAAGATACATGATGTTTGTCTAATACAACTAGCATTAGCATTCTTACGACTCAAGCTTTGGGTATCAAGAAAAGCGCTATATAAAACCGATCTATTATTATTATTATTATTATTAATGATCAAATCAAAATGGTTACAAATATGCATTACATGGTCTGCGGGATTTACAAATGTATACAGACATTGGGTACCTATGGACACCAGTTTGACTTACCCAAACTATAAACCATGTTTATCAGAATATTTTTCACACTGCACTTCTTCACAATACTGCAACTGATGCATACTACTTGCTTTATAAAATCAATTTTCCTACAGCACTTTTAATATTATTAAAGGATAAACATGTTACCATAACTGTGAACATATAATAATGATGATGATAATATTAACACTGGGTTATGTGCAATACCTGAGACAGGTGACATCTCTCCCTCACATTGATGGCAAATGCAGCTGCACGTCTAATATTTGCACTTGATGCACCAGCTCCTTCCTGTATGTTGTGTTAATAATATACATTAATATACTATGTACATATAAGACTGGTTCACATCAAATGTTGGATAATATTATCATACAAAATTGACAATATTGGACCTTACCTGATTATCAGGGTGTGGAATCTGATGACATGTAGGCTCTGGGTTCAACATTTCATTTGAGATGACAGGTGTGTTGACTTCACTGCTGGTCCTTTGCATTCCCCGTATTTCAGTGGTACAGTCAGAAAGAACTGGGATGTCAAAATGTTCACTTCCAACCCGAGATAGGTCAGATGTGGCTGATGTCATCCATCCAGTAGGTGGGTGTCCAGTGGCAAAATATAGAGCATGTGTGCGTCTAATATGGTAGTAAAAGGAGTTGAAGACTCTGTACTCTGCAGTACAGCCATCAATCCCGCATATAACACGGAAATCGGGACTGCGACTATGTGCCGTGTTAATATGGCTCAAGAGGGACTTCAATGTTAAGGCAACGAAAACGAAGCAAATCACACACCTCCAACAGGCCATGTTCTGTCGAAAAAGAAATCCGCTAGACAGATGAATGCTGACAGAAGATGTTTAAACCACGGAAAAATCTCCACTAATCTGAAAAATGAGCCTACACTACAAAAACACAAATAGCAAAAGGGAGTAGCCCTATTTGATCTTTGTAGCACAGGCAGCACTGTATAAACGCTTCAATCGAAATCATTGGAATTGTATTTTGGCGGGCACATACTGACTAGAGAGGTCAATACCAAATCTGGGCGGGAAGGGAGGTGGATCATAGCAAGATTATTTAATTTGCATAGTGATGTGATTATACAGGGAACAACAACAGCCTAGAAATTAAAATATCATTTATAGTTCTAGTATTTGCCAACTATGTATGTTTGTATGTCATTTTTATCGTTTTTTTACACGTTTTACACTGACTGACATGGTCTGCACCAACCCCCCCTCATTACTCTCATGTGGTCACGTCTGCCCTGCGACGGTTGGGAAAACTACAGGCTATTTGGACTGGATCCTGCTACGGTAAGGAGAAAACAACGTTGTATAAAAAATATAACGTTATTAATTTTACAATTACGTTACAGTTTTACTCTTCACATTGATTCCACTCATTGCGAAAACTGCGGCCGTATCAATGAATAAATCGGCCTCTTCAATCTAAAAAACAGCTAGCTAACTTAGCTAACGTTAGATGATTTTGCAGGTTTGGCGCTACAACGTCTACGAAGTCTTTTCTTATGATTTTTCTCCTGCGACGAATTGAAAACGTTGATGAATATATATTTTTTTTATCATGTGCTCTATGAATGTGGATATATTAAAAGCAACTTGCTGGTGGGGCGCTAATACACGTGGCTAGGTCACCTGACCACAGCTCTGTGTGTTGATTAGAGGGAGACCTGCATGATGCCACAGTAGATTTACGTGGTGAACAAGCAGTCAAAGACAGCGCAGATTCATTACTTTATAGACCTGGCTAGCTAGGTCTGCTGTGCACATTCTGTAAAAAAAATGAAAATAGAGACGTACAGTGACGTAAATAAAGTATTTATCTGCTCTCATCGTGTTTTAATGATTTGACATAATTTAGGTTATAATTGTTTTGAATCTGTGAACAAAGAGTATACAAAAGTATATTTTAAATATCTCCTCATCATAGCCAAGGCTATGATGGGCTAAGGGCTAAGCTGGAGTAGCTTTATCGTGATGAATGGTTGAATAATGACATTGAAGTCACTGTTTGCCTTTTTGTTTGTCATTTCCACATATTGAATTAAGCTTTTGCTCAGTCACCTTTGAGCAACTTATCCAGGTGTCAGATTCTGTGTCACTTTTGACAGAGTGATCCAACTTTACCTATCCATGACTTGTGATGTTTTTTCGTGCTTCCAGGAGCAACTAAAAGAGCTTTAACATCATGGAGGAATTGGATGAAATGACTGTTTCGGTTCTAAACGGTATGTTTAGGTATTGCTGCATACAGTGTGTTACGTAATATTGATTTGCATTACCATTTAACTGAATTATTGATTGTGCATTATTAAACTGATCTCAGAAACAAAAAATATTTCAGCTATTTTGCAATCTCAAAACTCCAAGTGTCTATTTATTATTAGATTTATTGTTAGACAATAGATGGAATAATGCAGACACCTCAATTGGACTTTATTCACCGTGTCAGTTTACCAGGTAAAAAAGGGTATATGTTTTTTAATTCTAAAAGGTTTGTTAATGATTTGACTTTGTTTACAGCTGCCAGCATAGATGAGGCCTTACTCCACAGCCTCAGTCGGGATGATTTAAGAGACCTCTTTCCTGGGCCAGAGAACTTTCTCAGGAGGAAACAACTATGGGCTCTTATTAGCCAAGAGGTACGTTTTTGCCCACTTGTTTTTTTCATTTTCCATGTTCCATGTCTTGTATTTCGTGTGTTTTTCCTCCTGTGTGTACCTTGTAGGGATGGGACGGTTTCTGAAAACCGTCTGAACCGTTCGGTTCGACTGTCTCGGTTCGGTTCGCGTGTGTACCGCACGGTTCATGCACTGCTCCTTTTTCTCAGAGGGAAGCGTTTACACTCCAGAGCAGAAGGGGGCGCTACTGCGCCCAAAGCCAACCACCAGTAGTAAACAAGAAGAAGAAGCGAAGCAGCGTAGCCGAAAATAAAAATCCGACGCGCCAGCAGCAGTTTCTAGGTCTGCTGTATGGGACCACTTTGCATTTAGAGGGAAGCCCATGTTGGAATTAGCACTGTTTCCTCGCTTGCAATGCCAGATTCTCACCTACTTTTAACCTAAGACTGTCACAATAATGTATCAAATGTCAGACTGCTTTTTTCTTTCAGTTTTAACTAGGGATGGGGATCGAAACCCGGTTCTATCAAGGACCCGGTTCCACTCTTTTCAAAACCCGAAAATCAATAACGTTTGGGCTTATCGATACCACTATCGAGTCTGGTCGTTTTTTTTTATTATTACAATAGTAATTGTGAAATCTGTGTTGTAATCGGCAGCATACAAGCTAGTTAGCTTGAAAAGTAAATAAAGTTTCAGACGTGCTGCATGATGATGTGTTCAGATCGGCTCAGTAAAACTACAATTAGGTTATCATGATGCGTTCAAGTGTGACGTAAAGAAAAGGGAAATTGAGTTTTTGGCGAGAAACATGAGTAATACAGTTGTATATTGCTCTAATTATTTTAGAATATATAATTAAACTACTGATGCCAACATTTATTAAAAATTACATTTAATTTAAAATACAATTATTTATTTGTTAAATATTGTCGCATTGTCTTTCCACCAAATAACAGAAAATTATCGATAGTGGTATCGATAAAGACTCAGATCGATAAGGAGTATCGATAAAAGTATCGATATCAATAAATATTAACGATCCCCATCCCTAGTTTTAACCTGACTATACAAGACTTAATAGATTTTCCTAACTAACACCATATACCGAACTGAACCGAAAACCGTGACCACGAAACCGTGAAACGAACCGAACCGTGGATTTTGTGAACCGTCCCACCCCTAGTACCTTGTGTGTCTCATGTATGCGATTGCCCCACCTATGTCTCGTATCCTCATGTATTTCACCTCAGGTCCAGTTCCCTAAACCGTAACATGTTGTTTCTAATTGTGTCTGTCATTTACCTTGTAATAATTGTGTTTTGATTTTTTTTTTCTGAGGATGAGAATGCCACTTTACCAGACAAAGCTGGCCCAGGTGAAAGAGGAACTGTGTCATCACTTCAAGGATCACCTCCAGTATACCCCCACACATCCACTCCTGTGGTGAAGAAAACCCCAAGGAAAACCCTACAACTTCCTAGTCCTCCAGAATATGTGATCTACACAGACACTGAGTTGGAACTAGCTCGTAAGCACCATTTTGAGATGGCCCACACCGGTAGAGAGGGGGAATCTGCCATGTCGAAAGAGCTGAGATGCAGGCTGGTGAGGAACACTGTTACCAGCATGATTTCAATCTTGAGAGCAAGTCCCCAAGGAGAGGAACTCCAGTACCCTTCAAAGCATGAGGTCACTGCAATGGCTAAGAGACTAGTGGAGTATTATCCCATGCTACAGGATAAAGATGAACCCATCAAACATGTAAGTGATGACAATTTTAGCCATATTATTTTTCTTAAAAAGTTATTTTAAAAAGTTATGTGATATTCAAAATGTTTTTTCAATAAATGACTTTTTTCACCACAGATGAGCATGTACAGTTATCTTCAGAAGAGAATTGTGAATGTGAAGTCCCCACAGAAGAGGCAGGGGCCCAGACCAGAGAGAAGCAGTTCAACCAAAAGACGTCACATTGACTTCTCTCCAAGTGACCAGGGAGAAGATTATGATGCAGACTCAAGTGGTGGATCAACAATTCTTTTGCCACCTGGGAGCAGTACTGAAGGTGACAGTTCAGGTGAGTGAAAATTTGTATTTTGGCAATAATGATGGACACGAAAACTAGGTAATGCTATCATAGTTTTGTATATAATGACATATATTACAGGTATTTAAACTTTACATTGAAGTTATGATTAGGCTTTGATGTATTGTGATGTGACAGTAGTTTTCACTTATTTGATTCCATTGTGTAAAAATTAAAGTATAACAATCAAAATGTTATGTTTGCTGGCTTAAATTTGTCTTATCATTCAGATGACATGTCCAATACTTGTTGCTGATTTGTATTTCCTTTTAGCGGACACAGATAGTCTGGCAACACAGGCCAGGCATTACAAGACGCTGCAGGAGATGTATAAAAAAAACCAAAACCCAACCAAGATGCTGTCTGCCAGATCCTTGACCTTGAGTTTCAAGCAAGAAGAACCTTCATTGACAATGACATTCTGAAAGAAGAGGACAGACCTGCAAAAAATTTGGAAGCATATCCATGTTTCAAAGAGCTTCATCATGTAAGATGTACTTGTTGTTTTTGACTTCTCCACAAAGTTAGCATTGTCGCAGATTTTAACACTTATTTGCATTGCAGGTGATGGATGAACTGCGGCGGATTCTGGATAAGGACAACAGCAAGTTCATAAATGAAGTAAAAAAGAGATGGTCCGACTTCTGCTCCATGGTGCAGTTTTATGGGGTTTAGAGGAAAGTGTTGAAACCACCCGTGAGCCTGGTAAGTCATTTTGCTGTCTTTAATGCATGTAGCTGTTTCAACAGACACAATTAATAGAACTGTTGTCAATGCATAACACTGATTAAATGATAATAGAATGACAGTGCTGTTCATTGCAAAGCATTTTCTATTACCTGACATGGGGCAATGGTGGCCTAAAGGTTAGAGACCTTGTGACGAGCTTGTGACTGGAAGGTCACCGGATCAGTCTCACTTGTCCCTCCCTCATTTCCACCACTGAGGTGCCCATGAGCAAGGCCTTTAACCCCAACCGCTCCAGTGGAGCTGGTTAGTGGCTGGCAGTTAAGACTGTGGTTGTGGTTGTGGTTGCTCAGTGAACCTACCCTGAATAAAGTTTATAAAAAAAAAATAGAATAAATAAAAAAAAACCTCATCAGATGCTGGCTAACTTTGCACTAAAACTTGATTTATTCAGTTTTTAGTTGAATCCAACATCGCCTTGTTCAGGGCACTACCCACACTCTTCCCCTCACAGTCTGCACCACCCAAGAAGATGGGACAGGCCAGTGAGGCATTGCTTCATGTCCTTCAGGTGAGTTTGTTTATATTTTGTTAAGAATTGATCCTTTAACATTTTCCCAAGTGTCCCAAGGGCACACACTCTTTAAACAGTGAAAAGTTATTTTCATGATTTCTCTGCCTGGCATGTCTTGACCCATGGTCCTATATTTAGAGCAGAAAATGATCCATTCATATACCACATATATATGATATGGACAGCTCTGGAAAAAAACAAGAGACCACTCACAAATGTTTCTTAAATCAGCATCTTTACATCTATAGCAGCCAGTCCATTCCAGTGTTTGTTCAATTCCAGGTGATCACCTGAACCAAATCTTATTTTATGAGGAAGATTATAAAAACCACTTCTGTGATTAAAGATTGAGACGATCCCACCAATAATGATTTCTAAACTCCTTAGTTAAAATATTAGTGTTGTGTTGTTGAATATGAACATGTTTTCTTTGCATTATTCGAGGTCTGAAACGCTGCATCTTTTTTTATTTTGACCAGTTGTCATTTTCTGCCAGTAAATGCTTTAAATAGCAATATTTTAATTCCAATTTCAGATGTTGTCAGCACTTTATAGAATGAAATTAAAATTTTCATTTTACTTAAATGCATACCTAGAAATAGTAAAACCAGCAAAACTGATCATTTTGCAGTGGCCTCTTAATTTTTTTCCAGAGCTGTAGATGTACATAATGGTGTTAAAAAATCTTAGGTCACTTGTCCAAGTAGTTTTTCAGTTTTTTAGTATACTCTGAAGAAACTTCTGTTTTCTTCTTCAGCCAACAGAAGAGCCAGCCATCTATCTCCAGAAGAGAACTCTCTCCAGCCCTGTTTTGGTCTTTGATGGGTCCCATTGTCTTCTGGCAATTGGAAACACTCCTGTCACTACATTTGCCAAAGAAGAACTTGGCGAAGGTTTGCTGTACCTCATGGGTTATTACTACACCCTACATCTCACATATCCAAAGTGTGTGGCGACCCTACTCTCTGTCATTCAGACAGAAGTCTTAAAGGACATTATCCATGAGCGAGACGCCACAAGCTCGTACAAAAGAGCCATGGCAGAGTGGAGTGGTTTTATCAAGACATACACTATATTGCCAAAAGTATTTGCTCACCTGCCTTGACTCACATATGAGCTTAAGTGACATCCCGTTCCTAATCCATAGGGTTCAATATGACGTCGGTCCACCCTTTGCAGCTAGAACTGCTTCAACTCTTCTGGGAAGGCTGTCCACAAGGTTTAGGAGTGTGTTTATGGGAATTTTTGACCATTCTTCCAGAAGCGCATTTGTGAGGTCGCACACTGATGTTGGACGAGAAGGCCTGGCTCTCAGTCTCCGCTCTAATTCATCCCAAAGGTGTTCTATCGGGTTGAGGTCAGGACTCTGTGCAGGCCAGTCAAGTTCATCCACACCAGACTCTGTCATCCATGTCTTTATGGACCTTGCTTTGTGCACTGGTGCACAGTCATGTTGGAAGAGGAAGGGGCCAGCTCCAAACTGTTCCCACAAAGTTGGGAGCATGGAATTGTCCAAAATGTCTTGGTATGCTGAAGCATTCAGAGTTCCTTTCACTGGAACTAAGGGGCCAAGCACAGCTCCTGAAAAACAACCCCACACCATAATCCCCCCTCCACCAAACTTTACACTTGGCACAATGCAGTCAGACAAGTACCGTTCTCCTGGCAACCGCCAAACCCAGACCCGTCCATCAGATTGCCAGATGGAGAAGCGCGATTCGTCACTCCAGAGAACGCGTCTCCACTGCTCTAGAGTCCAGTGGCGGCGTGCTTTACACCACCGCATCCGACGCTTTGCATTGCACTTGGTGATGTATGGCTTGGATGCAGCTGCTCGACCATGGAAACCCATTCCATGAAGCTCTCTGCGCACTGTTCTTGAGCTAATCTGAAGGCCACATGAAGTTTGGAGGTCTGTAGTGATTGACTCTGCAGAAAGTTGGCGACCTCTTCGCACTATGCGCGTCAGCATCCGCTGACCCCGCTCCGTCAGTTTACGTGGCCTACCACTTCGTGGCTGAGTTGCTGTCGTTCCCAAACACTTCCATTTTCTTATAATACAGCTGACAGTTGACTGTGGAATATTTAGGAGCGAGGAAATTTCACGACTGGATTTGTTGCACAGGTGGCATCCTATCACAGTTCCACGCTGGAATTCACTGAGCTCCTGAGAGCGACCCATTCTTTCACAAATGTTTGTAAAAACAGTCTGCATGCCTAGGTGCTTGAATTTATACACCTGTGGCCATGGAAGTGATTGGAACACCTGATTCCGATAATTTGGATGGGTGAGCAAATACTTTTGGCAATATAGTGTAGCTGTTCAGGCTTGGGGGGGGTACAAAATTCAAGCCCCTGTGTTTTTTGTGTATTTTGTTCTTCACAAATACTGAAGACTTGCTGCCTTTTGTTTATATTTCTATTTGTCTCATTTTAAATGTTATTGAATATTGAGGTTATAGCCTCTGTGTAACCACTGAGTGTTTCCTCTGAGTGAGGTACTTTTTTTGCAAGCACTTTAAATAAATGTTGTTGGCAATATTCTCTGTGTATGATTTTAATTTAGTGTGAATGGTGTGTATTGATTTAAGAAGAATCATCTTGTTAAGTTGTTTTTTTCACTCAATTTGAGTAAGAAACAAAAATTGAAATAAGAATTGAAAAGCTAGTTTTGAGATTATTTCACTTGCATACAGTACTTGGAATGAGTGTTTCATCACTTATTTTAAGATATTTCTCACTTGCCTAATATGTATTTATTTTTTCTTATTTCAAGAAATCTTACCAAGTGTGATTATCTCACTGCACTGGCAGAATATTTCACTTAATTTTAGTCTATATCTGCTCAAACCAAGTATTTATTTCTTATATTAAGACTATTAATTTTTGCAGCTCACGGCTAGGTATGCCGATAGGTCCCATCATGGCACCTACCAGGCCTCTGCTGAGCCCACCTTGTGGCACCACGCCGAGGACGTCTCCAAGGAGAAATGAACTTGACACCAAGTTTTGTTCCTCTGTAGTCATTGTCCCTAATTTTTGTCGTCTCAAGCTTAGTTTTTTAGGTTTCTATAGGTCAGTTTTATCTATAAATCAACATTTTATCCATCTCAACATCTTACCTTCAGTAATTGGTGCGTCTGCGTTTGGATCCATCTCATTGCCGTGCTCGCCGCACACGTGACACTCCACGTCCTCCATGGGTCACGTGACCCATTTGGCCCATGTCAACAGCTCTGCACAGACTTTTTTTTGTTGTCCTGGGCTTTGATCTAAGAAAAAGCAAAGCTAGTGCTGCAAACAATGACAAGGGCAACTCATTGTCCCTTCTTGCAGTGGAATAAAAGCACAAGCCTGGCATCTAGTGGTCAGAATGCAGTACCAGCTGAGGAGAAATGTGGGAGGGGTTACCCAGCTTCATTTTCCTCAGCTCATCTTAAGAGCCATCAATCCGTTGGTAATTATATGCATCTTAAATCCCTGTGAGAGATGACGTGTTGCTCAAAAGTGCTTAGGATAGTACACAAAGTCAAGAAAATACACTTTTAGTTAAACTTTTCCATGACACTTTTATTCAGTTTTCATTTCAGTTACATGCACACAAAGCATATGCGTCTTCTATGTTTGTCCCAACACGGCCTTAAACTGCTCTCATACATTTGGTGGTGCTGTGAAGTTAGAGGCAGAGATCGCTTGATTTTCTCTGCCCAGCGAGCCATCTACTTTTGCCGATTAATGGGTAAAACCAGAAAATACGCTGCTCCTGTAAGACTTGTGTGCACCAGGGCTGCTGTTTATAGAGGTCTAGGTAAAAGGTCGACATAAAAACAGGAGAAAGAAAAGTCCGACGCTGCCGAAGTGCAGCTTTTTCCGCCTCTGCTCTTTGAGGAGTGACCTCAGTCGTCACGTTTAGTATGGAACAGAGGGCGGCTCTACAGTGCCATGTCGTCTTCTATTTGCATTCAACTATTTTAGAAAAACGGAAGTGTTCTGGTGTATCCGTTCCTTCAGACAAAGAAGAAAAGCCCAGGTGAGGTCTAATTGTACTTTGCCTAACAAAAAGCTAAACAAACTAGATAATAAAGTCACAGAAGTGACTTCCCCAAACAACGCCCTGATGTTACAAGTCAAAAACTCTCTTTGTAAGCGCAAAACTCCCTCATCCAGGTAGGATTTTTCTCAGATATAAGATGGTTTCTATACAATGGGCTAAGCAGGCGGCGTACAGTGAGACCCCAGCAGCGAGCCTCTCACTTTGGGAAAGGCTTTCTTAAGGTAAAAATTGCTGCGTTTTGCTTCAGGGAGAAAAAGAAAAAAAAAAAATCATCAGTGGCATCACAACCCAAACACAAAGAAAACAAGGCAGCGAGGAGAGGCGAAAAAAAGTCCGTCTTTATTCATCAGCAGCTGTGACAGCGTGGCAGGTGCTGTGCTCCCTGTCCTGTGTGCCATGGCGGGGGCCCTGGAGACGCGGGCAGCGCCGCCAACCCACAAAACGCACTCGTTTGTGTTTACGTGCAGCACGTAAACTGGGATTCAAAAGTTGAAAAACGGAGGCCCTCCGTATTTCCACGTGTCCATTGATCTCATGTTGCTTCTGAAACGGTGTGTGTTTGAACTGGTATGCGATTAGAGCGAATCACCTGTGCATTTCACCTGTGGAGAGACAGCCCTGAGTTTAAGGGTGGATTCAGGAAGAAAAACTTTACTCGCACCGTTCTCTGGAAACTAAAGCAAGTGCGAACTGGAAGAGAAACACCACAGGGGTTCACTTCACTTCACTTTCACTTTATTTTGGTAAATTTGGTAAATTG
This sequence comes from Menidia beryllina, assembly GCA_013363375.1. NCBI lineage: Eukaryota > Metazoa > Chordata > Actinopteri > Atheriniformes > Atherinopsidae > Menidia > Menidia beryllina. The sequence continues at coordinate 2,776 of JABUIW010042515.1, read as the reverse complement.
TCCACATTAAACACAAGAAACAACAAAAGAAAAAAAGAAAATAACAATAGACAAACCCACAGTTTACCAAAAAAGGAATAGGCCGAAGCAAAGCTTATTCTTGCCTACCCTATTTTTTTTACCTTACAACCAGGATTTCTACAAATTCAGATTACATAGTACATATATAGATCTACTTAAGAACGTAAGATTTTATCATATTACATTTTAAAGCTCTTTTAAAGTTCACCAAGAAAGGACATAACTTCTGAATCAAAAGGGAATATTGCCATGGGGATGAACATCTCCACACACCAAAATCATGCTAGACCCCCCCCCCCCCCCCCCGATGACAATGCCAGCTCCCCGCTGTCTTGGTGTCCAAGCGAAACTCCAAACCAGCGCAAGTAAACAGCCTTCTCTCAGCCCGGCTGCGGCTGATTCCAGCTGAGTGTAGGATGTTTACATGACCTGAGTCGGAACAGGTGTTCTGGAAGAAACAGCCCACCCAAAACACCAAGAAGGGAGAATCCAGAGCCTAATGTACAGGAAAATTGCAAAAAATATGGTCAGAGGGAGGAGAAAACAAAACAGACACCCTCCCCCACCCAAAAAACAAACAAACAAACCAGAATATCTATATTTTGATAGTTCTTTGGAGCTCGAGGCAGTCGGCAGCCGCAAACATCAGACTGAAAGCTCTGTGGATAGACAGCTTCCAGTCGGGGATGTTTACAGCCCCAAACTGCTCATTCATAACCTCTATTCAAGCCCCTCCCTGATATTACATTTTTAAAAATCCTCAGTCATTGAGCTTCTAAGGCTGTCATTTCTTCTGTGAATGCCGTTTCCTCTCATCCTCCTTGTAAGAATGCTCCAGAGGGACTACGCGGATCATTTAACTCTGCAATCAGCCATGGAGCGAGTAGGAATTCCAGAAACACAAGACAACCCGCCCTCTGATGTGACTTTAAATAATCTTCCTATGTACTGACAGGAGACGGTCCATTGAGGAAATCCTCCAGGGGAAAAGGCCGTGTCCCCTCCCAAATTCCCAGGCCAGATTTGACCTCTGCCATCCACTTCCTCGCTCCGTTTTCCCATTTACGGGTGGCGAGCGTGCAGCTGCGGGCACAGCCGCCGCGGCTCGGTCGATGCGGCGTGGCGATGCTCGTGGGGGGAGTCCACACCGACAGTTTCCAGCCAAAGCGGCTCGTTTATCCTTGGTGCGAGCACGTGAGGACGTCCCTGCTCTCCATGTTGCGTGAGATCTGCGGCTCCTTCGACGACGTGGGACAATCTCTCTAAGTAGCTTTCCTTTTAAGTTCAGGCCTGTCAAGCTCACCGGCAGAAAAGTGAGGGGGTATTAAACAAGCTACGACCTTCCGTCCAAAAAATCTAATTTTGCCATTATGTGATGCATCCCTGGTTTGACACACCGCAGCATTCAGGAATCAAGAACCCTTTTGGGGAAAAAGGCCATTTTACTCAGAAAACGGAGTGCCCCGGGAGATTATGTTTGAAATTAACACCATAACTGTCTCTAACCTTTCTTGGTCAAAAAGGACGCCGAAGAAGATAAACTTGCATTCCCACAACACTGCAGAACTTCACGAGACGAGTTGAAATGACACTGAGGGTGACTTTCAAAGACATGCTACCAAAATGTGCTGCGGAGGGCAAAACACATGACGAATCAGATGCACCCTATTGCAGGTCAATCATGTCAATCTAGAAAAAACATTTAAAGCAGAGCAGATCCCACTCTACTGTTTTAAAAAACCACTAACAACATAGCTTGCTTGATCCCAGTAACTTGCGAGGCAGCTTTTATATTTGGCACCAGAGTTCAGTTGCGGTTAGTTGTCAACTTACTGCGTAGCACGGTGCTGGGACGTTGCAGAAGTTCACTTAAACAGCTTGAAAACAAGCACCCACAGGAGGCCAGCTCCTGCGTTCCCACTCACAGTGACTCCCAACACTGAAAAAAGCCCGTTTAGAAATCAAGCTAGCTCTCGGTAACAGGCGTCAGCGGCCGCGGGGGGAAAGCTACAGCTAGCGAGCGGCATGAAGTAACTTTGGGTTGTTTAGACACCCTGCCAAAGCAAACAATTTAACATGGGAACCGTTAGCACGAGCTCCTGTTAGCCGACGACCTAAGCTGCGGCTAGCCTCTCTGACGTAGCTAGCCGCGGTTAGCTTGTCGGTGACCCTAACCTTCTGCCGTCTGACGTTTCCTCGCCGGTGAATGCAACGGCAGCCCCCCCCCCCTCCCGACAACACAGCGTCCACATCCAGCGCAAGAAACCAGCCCCCAACTTTTATGCGGCCGATTCGGTCCTGTTATGTCTCACTGTGAGCAGCCGGTTAAGTTTCCTTCCGTTTTCATTCACTTGTCTTTATTTTGACCTTTGGTTACTCGACACCAACATTGACGTCATTGTCATGGCAACGGAGTCCCTCCTACCGAAAGTCCGGACACAGAGGAAATAATACATCTATTTACGTTAAACACGAACAGGTCCACTTACCGCTGTCATATATACAGATATATGAAAAGATTGGGTATAAATACTATCATTTAAAAATTCATCCATATATTTTCAAAACACCAAGATGAAATTCTCTCTCTCTCTCTCTCTCTCTCTCTCTCTCTCTCTCTCTCTCTCTCTCTCTCTCTCTCTCTCTCTCTATATATATATATATATATATATCTATCTCTATATATATATATATCTATCTCTATATATATATCTATCTCTATCTATCTATCTATCTATCTATCTATCTATCTATC
>JABUIW010042502.1:0-10050 GCA_013363375.1 Menidia beryllina | reverse complement strand
TCTCCATCTTCTGTTCCTCCTCTGTCCATCTTCTCTCCATCTTCTGTCCATTTTCTGTCCATCTTCTGTTCCTCCTCTGTCCATCTTCTCTCCATCTTCTCTCCATCTTCTCTCCATTTTCTCTCCATCTTCTCTCCATCTTCTCTCGATCTTCTCTCCATCTTCTCTCCATTTTCTGTCCATCTTCTGTTCCTCCTCCGTCCATCTTCTGTCCTTGTGTCCATCTTCTGTCCATCTTCTGTCCATCTTCTCTCCATCTTCTGTCCATCCTCCGTCCATCTTCTGTCCTTGTGTCCATCTTCTGTCCATCCTCTGTCCATCCTCTGTCCATCTTCTGTCCATCTTCTGTCCATCTTCTGTCCATCCTCTCTCCATCTTCTGTCCATCCTCTGTCCATCCTCTGTCCATCTTCTGTTCATCTTCTGTCCATCTTCTGTCCTGGTGTCCATCTTCTGTCCATCTTCTGTCCATCTTTTGTCCATCTTCTGTCCATCTTCTGTCCATCTTCTGTCCTGGTGTCCATCTTCTGTCCATCTTCTGTCCATCTTCTGTCCATCTTCTGTCCATCTTCTGTCCTTGTGTCCATCTTTTGTCCATCTTCTCTCCATTTTCTTTCCATTTTCTCTCCATTTTCTGTCCATCTTCTGTCCATCCTCTCTCCATCTTCTGTCCATCCTCTGTCCATCCTCTGTCCATCTTCTGTTCATCTTCTGTCCATCTTCTGTCCTGGTGTCCATCTTCTGTCCATCTTCTGTCCATCTTTTGTCCATCTTCTGTCCATCTTCTGTCCATCTTCTGTCCTGGTGTCCATCTTCTGTCCATCTTCTGTCCATCTTCTGTCCATCTTCTGTCCATCTTCTGTCCTTGTGTCCATCTTCTGTCCATCTTCTGTCCATTTTCTGTCCATCTTCTGTCCATTTTCTGTCCATCTTCTGTCCATCTTCTGTCCATCTTCTGTCCATCTTCTGTCCATCTTCTGTCCATCTTCTGTCCATCTACTGTCCATCTTCTGTCCATTTTCTGTCCATCTACTGTCCATCTTCTGTCCATTTTCTGTCCATCCTCTGTCCATCTTCTGTCCATCTACTGTCCATTTTCTGTCCATTTTCTGTCCTAGTGTCCATCTTCTGTCCTTGTGTCCATCCTCTGTCCATTTTCTGTCCATCCTCTGTCCATTTTCTGTCCATCCTCTGTCCATTTTCTGTCCATCTTCTCTCCATCTTCTCTCCATCTTCTGTCCATCTTCTGTCCATCTTCTGTCCTTGTGTCCATCTTCTGTCCATTTTCTGTCCATCTTCTCTCCATCTTCTCTCCATTTTCTGTCCATCTTCTGTCCATCTTCTGTCCATCTTCTGTCCATTTTCTGTCCATCTTCTGTCCATCTTCTGTCCATCTTCTGTCCATTTTCTGTCCATCTTCTGTCCATTTTCTGTCCATCCTCTCTCCATCTTCTGTCCATCCTTTGTCCATCTTCTCTCCATCTTCTGTCCATATTCTGTCCATCCTCCGTCCATCTTCTGTCCATCCTCTGTCCATCCTCTGTCCATCTTCTGTCCATCTTCTGTCCATCCTTTGTCCATCTTCTCTCCATCTTCTGTCCATATTCTGTCCATCCTCCGTCCATCTTCTGTCCATCCTCTGTCCATCCTCTGTCCATTTTCTGTCCATCTTCTGTCCATCTTCTGTCCTTGTGTCCATCTTCTGTCCATCTTCTGTCCATCTTCTGTCCATCTTCTGTCCATCCTCTGTCCATTTTCTGTCCATTTTCTGTCCATCTTCTGTCCATATTCTGTCCATCCTCCGTCCATCTTCTGTCCATCCTCTGTCCTGGTGTCCATCCTCTGTCCATCTTCTGTCCATCCTCTGTCCATCTTCTGTCCATCTTCTCTCCATCCTCTGTCCATCTTCTGTCCATCTTCTCTCCATCTTCTGTCCATCTTCTGTCCATCTTCTGTCCATTTTCTGTCCATCTTCTCTCCATTTTCTGTCCATCTTCTGTCCATCCTTCGTCCATCTTCTGTCCATCTTCTGTCCATCTTCTCTCCATCTTCTCTCCATCCTCTGTCCATATTCTGTCCATCTTCTGTCCTTGTGTCCATCCTCTGTCCATCTTCTGTCCATCTTCTGTCCTAGTGTCCATCTTCTGTCCTTGTGTCCATCCTCTGTCCATTTTCTGTCCATCCTCTGTCCATTTTCTGTCCATTTTCTGTCCATCTTCTGTCCATCTTCTGTCCATCTTCTGTCCATCTTCTGTCCATCTTCTGTCCTGGTGTCCATCTTCTGTCCATCCTCTGTCCATTTTCTGTCCATTTTCTGTCCATCCTCTGTCCATCTTCTGTCCATCTTCTGTCCATCCTCTGTCCTGGTGTCCATCCTCTGTCCATCCTCTGTCCATCTTCTGTCCATCTTCTGTCAATCTTCTGTCCTGGTGTCCATCTTCTGTCCATCTTTTGTCCATCTTCTGTCCTGGTCTCTTCTTTTCCAGCTCCTCTCTCAGTTGATGGTCATTTTCTGTGGTTAAGAAGCGAATGAACCTGATGTGATCAGAAGGTAAACAAAGAGTCTGGGAACCAGAATCTGGATCCAGATGTTTCCAATCAGCTTTTCTGGTCCCTGCTCCTAAAACTGTTCCTGGTGTGGTCTCTGGGGGGGGTTCCTGTCCTGGTGTGGTCACTGTGTTTGAGCTTTGACCGGCAGTTTTTTCTCCTCAAACTCTTCCTCAGCTTCAGCTTTTAGTTTCCTCCTGAGTCCACACGGACCCAAATCCACCGGTCAGACCTTTAAATCCCCCATCAGAGCCGTCTACAGGGCTAGTTTTCCTAAAACTGGGACACAGACTCTCAGATGGATGTGGACCTGAGGTGTAGTGTGCTCTTTTGTCCACTGGGGGGCAGTGTGGGAGCACGCTGGGCCGTTTGGATCCGGTCAGAGTGGGATCGGGAACTCTGAAGCTGCTTTTCGTGAGCCCTGTAACGGAGGCAGACTCTGTTCTGGGGTTTTTCCCTCAGTAGACGTCTAAAAATCTGAGTCCCGGTTCCGTTCAGAGGCCGGTTTCTGCAGATGAGCGCCTAAAAAGCTTTTAAAGCACCCAGAAAACTGAATAATCCAGATGTTCATCAGGATCCCGACCTGCTGGGCCCCGTTTCCCCGTTCGTCCACCCAAAAAAGGCCCTGTTCTGTGTCCTTTTCTGTGACTTCATCCTCATTTTGTTCATTCAGAAACACTCTGAGTACACGAGAAAACCAAATCTGAGCAGAAAATCCTTCTTATATTCTTATATTCTTTATTCTGAACTCCACAACCGGGATAAAAATGCCGTTTGCGGAACACAGGCTGCAGACGGGAGTCGTCCATTTCAAAGGGATTCACCAAACGTCAGAGTTTTACAACTTTTTAGGTTTAAAATCCTCCTCGGCTTCAGTTTTTTTTTTGTACAATTTTTTTTTTTACGCCGCCTCCCCGGTTGCCGTGGCGACGCGGGATGAGGAGCGAGCGGAGCGTAGAGGATGAAGATGAAGATGGGTCTGGTTCTCTCCTCTTTGGAGGGTTTGGCCTCTGGCTTTACTTCCTTTTCTTCTCCTTCCTTTCCATCTTTCTTTGAGATCCTCGCTGTTTTTCCTCTTTCTTTTTTGTTAGTTTTTCCTCCGTGACTTCGGGCTGTCGGAGCCAGAGGGAATAAGTGGAACTTTCCGTGTCTGAGGCAGAAAAATTGTGGTTAAAGTTCTACGTGGCTGCGACGGACTCCTGTCAGTTTGAGGAAGAACATTGGATTTTTTTAGTCTGAAGTCTTTCTTTGGCCCCTCAACAACATGTGAAGAAAAAAAACTGAAATTATTTTGATCAAATTAGCGTGCAATAAGTCATAAATCTATGTTGGTGTAGTCTTCTACTGGCTGTTATCAGGTATATCTGAATGTGTACAACAGGGGTTTGAGCAAAGCTTTTACCACTGAATGATGCAGAAAGTCTCAGATCCGAAAGAAACCGGATCAGACATTTGGCTTTATGGGGTTAAAGGGACACTGTGGAGTATTTGAAGTATTTTATTAGCTAAAATCATGTTTTTAATTTCTAAATGTTCCTCATTTGGTGTAAAATGACCTCTGAAATTATCTAAATTCTCCTTATAAGGAAGAATTTCCTATCTGTACGTACACAGGACGGGTAAGTCCGTGGAGGTTTCCATGGCGATCGGCCATTTTGAAAATCTCTAATGGACATAAAGCACTAGTCTGCCTCTATAGCTAATCCACAAAGTTTATCCAGAAATAACCAGATCTAGAACATATCACTACTGATTAGCTCAGTTCAGCTTCTCAGTCTGAGATTCAGACTGGAACATTCGTTGTGTGTCCAGTTGTTAGTTAACGCTAGCTACGACATAGGCTAGCAATGCTAAGCTACAAACAAAGAAACAAGCTAACATGCTAATGTGATTCTCCGTCTTGTTGGAGGAGGAATTACAGGCTCACACTGAGTATTCAGAGCAGTTTGGAGTTTGTATTTTCTTTTAAATCACCAGAGAAAACTCCAGATGTGGAAGTCATGCTATCGCTACTTCCTGATGCCTGACGGCTAGCGTAGCTGCGACAGCCTCTGAGGAGCCCCGGCCGGTTTTCTGTTGCCGAGCAACGTCACTTCATCACCCCGGCTTTAATAAACATTTCGTGTAGGAGTGCGAGAGTCTTCAGAGAGCCGAAGAAAACAATTAGAGCTGGAGAGGAACCAGGTACAGTGGAGGAAGAGCAAAGTGGATCTGGTGTAAAGCAGGGAGCAGCGTTCTCTGTGGGGGGGCAAAAAAGAGCTATTACTGTTAACAGAGCATTTTGTAAAACTCTGTTAGGCTAATAAATGAAAAAAAACTGTAAAGAACGTCGGTATTTCTGATTCAGACGTCAGATTCTGTTTGTTTCCTGAGCAGAAAAAGGAGTTTTAGTGGCTGAATGTTCTCAGAGAAGCTCAGAGAGTCGAGAAAAAACAAGAAAACTGGGTTTGGGATCCTGATGATCTGAAAATAGGGAAACACGGACACACAACGAACAGAAAAAGAACAAAATAAGTCTACAAGAACGTATAAATGACCATTAAATGGACAAAATATCCAAAAAGGAATTAGACACAATTAAATATTAAACAAATCTACAAAATGACACAAAACCGGTCTCCTCCCCCGTCAGTTCCCACAGTGCTGAAGCTGTCTGGTTTCTCCTCTGTCTGGTTTCTCACGGCCTCTGTCTGGTTTCTCCTCTCTCGGGTTTCTCCATGAAAATTCATGTTAAAATTGGGTTAGCTCTTATTCCCCGTGACGTCTCAGTGGGTCTGAGTGGGTCTGGGCTGTGAGTCGGTGTCTGTTGTTGGTGGCGATTCACACTCAGTCTGTGTGTGTTCGGCGTCCTTAAAGACAACCAGAGTGCGTCTGTTTGAGCCATAAACTTTAATGGAAGCGTTCCAAAGAGTGGCTTTAACTAGAACTCGTCCTCCTGGGGACACTGGGACTGAGTTTAAGGGCCAGAAGTCCTTTAATAGCGAACGCTGTTTTTCTTTCTGGTGACGTTTGATCCACCGAAACAGCAGATAACTATGTGGAATTTGCTGTTTCTGTGATTCATTATTACTGAATTTAGATTCGCCTGCATGGCTCTGTTAGCCCGATTCTATAGTTGGAAACCTGAGAAGATACCAGAGTGGATCAAAAGTATAAAAATGACATTTATTGGTCACAGTTAAGTGTATCAGTGGGCTCTGACAGACTAAAACCTCTCTCTGGGTCTCAGTGGGTTAGAGCCCTGAGATCTGGGTGATGGGCATTATCTCCTGGGCTCCATCCGCCTCCTCAAAGGAGGACTGGACACAACCAAGTCCTATTGGCCAGTTACCTCTGGGCACGAACAGGCCAGGTCCTAATTCATGCAGAGGACAGGAATGTGCTAACAAATGGTGTGTGTGTGTGTGTGTGTTGACCTAAAGGTGGATCTAATGCAACAGAGAGAGAAAAAGAGAGAAAAGAGAGTCTGTGGACACAGACAGAGAAAATATAGTTCCATAAGGAATAAAACTATCAGTAATTTACATAGATCATGCTATAGCTAAAGCTATGTTATAGCTAATGCCATACACTATGCTAAAGTGAGTAATTCTAGCCAAATTCTAACAAGGATAAAGGCTTATAGCCAGAGACTTTAACACAAAATATAGTTCTATAAAGAATGAAACAATCAGTAATGGATCATGCTATAGCTAATGCTATGCTATAGCTAATGCTATACACTATGCTAAAGTGAGTAATTCTAGCCAAATTCTAACAAGGATAAAGGCTTATAGCTAGAGACTTTAACACAAAATATAGTTTTAAAAGGAATAAAACTATCAATAATTAATAAATATCATGCTATAGCTAATGCTATGCTATAGCTAAGCTATAAACTATGCTAAAGTAAGTCATTCTAGCCAAATTCTAACAAGGATAAAGGCTTATAGCTAGAGACTTTAACACAAAATATAGTTCTATAAGGAATAAAACAATCAGTAATTTACATAAATCATGCTATAGCTAATGTTATGCTATAGCTAATGCTATACACTATGCTAAAGTGAGTAATTCTAGCCAAATTCTAACAAGGATAAAGGTTTACAGCCAGAGACTTTAACACAAAATATAGTTCTATAAGGAATAAAACAATCTGTAATTTAGATAAATCATGCTATAGCATACCAAATGCTAACAGCTCTCAGCAGCAAGGGTCCACTGTGGGGGGACGAGCACAGCTGGAAATACCGCAGCATCTCATTTGGTGTCTAATATCCTTTAATGAAATATCTCGCTCACATCAGAGCGTCCTATTAAAATCCTCTCGTACAGGAGGGGGGGGGGGGGGGGGGGGGGGGCGCTGACCTTTATGCGAATGCACAGGAGTGCGAGCTGAATAAAAACGGAGAGAATAAAACATCACTGGTGTCAGGTGAAAATGAGAGGTTAAAAAAAATGTTTTTTTAATCTATTTCGTTTTTTTTTTTCTTCTCATGTCTCGCAGCAGTGGCACAAAAACGGTCAAAGCAACAAGTTAAAATGAGTTCAAAGTACGATTGTTTTAGTTTCAATTTATATATGTCAGGTAATTTCTTCCCTTTGCTTCGTGTTCTGCTTAAAATAAACAGGAATCAGTTCATTTCTTGCTGAAATGCCACTTAAATGGACACAAAAGAGGTACAGCTAGCTAAGTAATAATCCCTCATTGTTATTTTATGGACCAATAAGTGCACAAATTATGAGGAAATGGCATGAATTAACAAAAAATGTGTCCAAGTGTGAGTCAATGTTGTCAAACTATGTTAAGCACTTAACACTTAACACTTAAATATGACCATATTAGTGAAAATGAATCCACTAACTCGCCGTTTTCAGGCTTTTCCCGCATCTCTTCTTTTGTTTTCTTTAATCAAACTGATTTTTAATGAAGAAAATGGTTGTACAGTAAATACAGTAGCCTCTTCTACCTTTAATCTGATCATATTTTTACTTTATTTTAGCACAAACTTTGTTTTATCTCATCATATATGACGCGTTTTGGAAAAGTGTTCTTTTGAATTGATTTTTCATTATGACGGAGCTCAGATTTTTTTCGAAAGAAATCATCTTTTCTGGCCTTTTTGAGCCCTAACATGTAGTTTTTCTTCAGGTCAATTGAATTTATGTTTATGTTTATGCATTTAGCAGACGCTTTTATCCAAATTTAACACTCGAATATGACCTTTTTAGTGAAAATGAATCCACTAACTCGCCGTTTTCAGGCTTTTCCCGCATCTCTTCTTTTGTTTTCTTTAATCAAACTGATTTTTCATGAAGAAAACTGGTATAAATCCTTATTTAGAGCCCAAAAAACCAGCATAGAGGAGCCTTGAGAAGGCGAGTAGAGCCCTGGACCCGTATCGCTGTCAGTAGAGCGATCGGCAGAAGAAGAGATGACAGGAAACGGCTCTTTTTCATCCTCCTCAGTGGAGCAGAACTCCTTTTTTTCGGCCTCTCGGGGGGCCGTTTGTGTCTGTTCCCTTCTGCCTCCCCCTTGTTTCTGCGCTCACCTCTGAAGGCGGCGCGGTGGCAGCCATTTATTTCGCATCGGGCCACTTTCAGGCGCCGCTAAGAGGCTTTCTGACAAAGCCATGAATACACTTAGTGGCTTTCCACTGAGCCGAGACGCTGATATTAACTCAACTTTGATGCCGGGGTCCCGGCCCACGAAAGGCTTCGGGCCCAGAGTCCCACGAGTCACACAAGGACACCCCGGAGCTGTCCGCGCGCGTTAGCGTAGCCGCCAGGCATTAGCTAGCAATCAGAGCCGCTCATGAGATCCAATCTCTGTCTTTTCCCTGCCACATCTGTCCGCGCGGGGCTAAATCAGTGTTTTTCAACCTTTTTTGAGCCGAGGAACAGTTTTTCATTGAACAAATCTCGAGGCACACCACCAACCAAAAATGTCAAACAAATCTGTATCTGCCTATAGTAACACTATAGTTATTCTTATCTTATTCTTATCTTACCTTAAGTGTCTTGAATTAGAATCAAATAAACACAAAAATGTATTTTTATCTTATTTTATATTTCTTCTTTCAAATTGCACTTAACATGTCCACTTCAATGTGCAAAATTATGTACAAAATCTAGTCATAAGGAATTATTACATGATTACTCCACCAGTCACTAGAACAGCACACACACTCAAAAATGGCATATTATTTGCAGAAAATTAATTCCTTATCAAAAAATCTTTTTAGACCAATGAGGTGAAATAGGATGATTTTCTACGGCACACCTGACCATCACTCTGATACACACTAGTGTACCGAGGACCAGTGGTTGAAAAACACTGGGCTAAATGAACGGGGTTTAAGGTCCAAAGCCACGCCAGCTGTGAGGCTGTGATTAAGCATGCTAACATGAAAAAATGTGTCCAATCTATATGCAAATGCTCGCCGTGCGCAATGTTTACAAAGCAGAGGGGATCCCAGAGTGCTAACGGGGCCATAAAGTCCAGCGGGCGCTAACTGAGGGGGACAAAACACCAACAAGACCAAAGCTTTAAAGAATAGCACCGCGCTAAGGTTAGCATCCACTCTGTTACCGTTTCGTAATCAGTTTGATCTTAGATCTATGAACTTTTTCATTAAAAAGCCAAGGTAATTCCACATTAAGTGGATTATCTTTACTAATGTTAGCAAACACTCTCAAAAACGCGAACAAGTAGATGTTTAAAAACTAATTTAGCATGATAGTTTCGACCGTTGGCATGCTAATGCTAGCATGCCTACGTTAGCACGCTAAACATGAAGCTAAGCTAAAAAGGATTACTTTTTGGTATGTTCATAGAACAAAACTTCTGAAACATTTCCACGAATCCATTCAATCAAAAGTAACTCAAAGACCTTTTTAAACCTTTTCTGGGAAAACCAAAATTCACAACGTTTTAGATGCTAACAGCTAGCATAACACTATATTACTACAGTCATTAAAAAGCAACGACTTCTTCCCAAAAAATGTCTAAATATAAAAATTAACTTTTGCCTTTAAAAAGATCTATAGATATTACAGATATTTAGTTAATGAAGCTGTAAAATCTTCATCTTGTTTAGTGTTTTTCTCTCATTTTGGCTTAAACTAAGATAATATGAGTTAAATATTAGCCCTCAGCGTGTTGGTTCATTCGATAGCACCACTGTATGTTTAATTTAGTCATCTAGATTTTAAATATAGATATCTGGAGGGAAGTTGCCTGTGATATCAAGTTTTTTTAAAGAGATTCTGCCCACTTTGTGGATGAAATTTTTTAATTTTTCAGTCCGATTAAAACTTTTATGAGGCTCCGGAGGAGTCGGGGCGTCAGCGTTCCCTCTAAAGGCGTCCGGCAGATGGAAGTGCTGATGAGGCTAATGATGGTTCATCATTATTGTATTAGATTTGGTTCTTTAGCTGGAAGCCTGAGAATAAACCAAAAGTAGATCAAGAGTACAAATATGATATTTATTGGTCACAAGCAGAGTACCAAGACCAAGCTCCC
>JABUIW010042498.1:2881-23157 GCA_013363375.1 Menidia beryllina | reverse complement strand
CATACATACATACATACATACATACATACATACATACATACATACATTATTGTGAGGCAAAAAATATTAAATGCAAATACAAAAAACATTTCCATATGCAATTGTTAATAAAAACATGCTTTTATAAATGTGTTTGCATTCTCTTGAATCCTTCTAAGGCTCTTTGAATAACATCTGCTGAATGCATAAATGGAAATGTAACTGTAAATACGTTGTGTTCTGGGAACAGGGTTACAGATACCAAACAAATCAAGTAAAAGAAATCCAGAGCCAGAACTGGGCATACAAAGAGAGATGTCAATATTTTTCTTTCCCACACATCTTAAAGTCTAGACTTGCTAAAATGCACATTCAGAATAAGGCAAAATGCCATCCCTTGTCCAATTTGTGGCCTCCCAACTGACAAGATAAAGTCTGCATTTTTGGTTATCTTTTTCCTATTCTGTTTTTAGGAAAATCAATGTTTTTCATTGCATTCATAAATTGTTATTTTACCTGTCCTTTGGATGCTGACTGACAGATGGTCCAAGAAATGTAGAAAAACTATAGTATGTGTACATATGGGTTTTCAGAGCATTTAAATGTGGTGTTGTAACTTATGTAGTAATCTAAACTACCGTGCTCACTTGTAATACCTTTATATCGTTGCCCTTGGAAGATTCTTCTGGAAAGCAGCTTGTTTGAAAGTAAACGTCCTCTCCAGCGGGGGCAGAGCACCTGCATAAAACTGTTTCTTGTGTGTGGCAAGCTCCTTATTAAAATGAATTCCTATGAAAAACAGGTACATTGCATAAGTGAGAACTACCAAAACAGACCGTAATCTGCATCGCGTATGGACCTCTCTAAGTAAGGTAACAAGATCAGGACACGTGAGAGATTGACAACAAGCTAATACCCCTGTTGGTCAGACCAAATCAGCTTAGTTTTACCACAGACTAAACCATGGTAGTTGTAATTGTAAGCTAAAATTATGTAGGCCAATGACCAGTTAGGCCGAGGTTTACCATGGTTGAAATTTCAAAATTAGAACTTAATCTAACAAATGATGAATTTTAATATTTATAAGGGATGCTTTACCATCTTTTACAAGATTGATAAAATATGTGAGATGTTTTTTATTCTTACTCTGCAGATGAACACATGCTATGACTATGATGGGGTGCTTAATATAGCACATGCTACAGTTTCACAAGAAGATAGGCCCCTTTAATCCTATTAATCATTATTACGCAAGAGGCAGGTTATACCCTGGATAGGTCTCCAGCACATCACAGGGCTGCACAGAGAAGAACCAAACAGACAACCATGCATGCTCACACTCACGCCTATGGCCATTTTCTGGTTTCTGAATGGTGGCAGAAAACCAAAGAGAACCCCGACATGCACGGGGACAACATGCAGTCCCCACAGAAAGTCCCCCAGCCATGATTAAAACTTAGAAATGATCTTGCTGTGCAGCAACAGAGCTAACTTTCAGTGTTCAGTTCATTTAAAACAGTGGTTCTCAAACTTTTTTCAGTGATGTACCCCTTTAAAAATATGTTTTTAGTCAAGTACCCCCTGACACAGGTAAAACATTTTTGGAAGAAAAAAGAGGTACAATGCTGTAAAATCACTGTCTTATTTATTAAAGCCAAACCACTGACCCATACTCCAACCACTGCATGTAGAAAAAAAAATAAAAACAGAAGACGGTGGCCACCAGGAAGTCATAAAACCTTCAGAACTGAAATATGCTGCTAACGCTGCTAATTTATATTGGTCTTTGTAATGGTACAAAATTGAATATTTAAATAAATAACTAACATGTGTTTACAGAAATAAATATATAACTTAATTATAAATAAATTATATTTTGTTTACCAAATAAATTAACTTAAATAAAGATTTGCTTACAAAAAAAGAAGATTGCACTTTAATCACTTTGCGTTGAACATTTGATTTCTCCGTAGTTACAGCGTAACCATGGTAACGACAGGCCGTTGACAAGTGCGCTGGGTCCGTGGGTCAAACCAACTTGGTGGGGGGGTCGGTTTTATTTTAAAGGATATTGAAACTAAATAGTGAATATAAAATGCAGTGCGTGAACACACGTTTATATTCTATCGAACTTTTTACAGAATAATTTCTGCCAAGACTTATTATGAGGAGCCTACTGATTTTTAAAATATATTTTGAAAAGCTTCACGTACCCCCTGCAGTACCTCCACGTACCCCCAGGGGTACGCGCACCCCCATTTGAGAATCACTGATTCAAAATATTCTCCTGGGTATCATTCATCAACCAAACCAAAATGACTCGTACTGTTTGAAGGCTGTTATGTTTGGATAGATATAACACACTGCTCACTTGTTAGCATATCTCTATACTAAACTATTACCATTTATTATAAAAGACTGGTTATAATTAAGCCTCTTCAAACTTGTGGTGTAATAAATAGAAAATGTAATAGACTATCCATTAATCTGAGCTTGTGCACCCATTTCTTTTACGATGAATGTTACATGCAAGTAAAAGTTAAGTAGAAACTGTGTCCCTGTGATGCCGCAGTTGGTGGAACTGTTATTATTGTTTTGTGAGCACTCTTAAAAATCATGATCGTGTCTCTTTAGCGGATCTTTAGCATCTGATTATATGAGTGGGGAACAACTATGACCTAAGGGGATTAAGTTGTAGAAAGCCCAGACGGCAATGAGAAGTAAGAAGCAATGACTGATGTTATGGAAATAACCCCACAAGAAACATTTCTTTTGGCATAACTTATTTTCCTCTCTCTCTCTATATATGTATATATAAATATATATATTTGTATATTTTATATTTATATCCAGCAATATAAACCCCCTCAGGCTCCGTTCACAATACTCTCCATCAAACCCCCCTATGGTATACTGCCGCCATGACTAACTACAATAGACATGTTGACATTATTATTCACAAGCGTTCTGCAAAATGCCGCACACTTCATATTCGTGCCAGTTGATTCTTTTGCGTCCAGTAGATGTCCTACTAGAGCAAATGAAGCTTCAAGAAGCTTTGCGCTGGAGTGAACCAATCGGATGAAAGGCTTCAGTGCTTCATAAAGCCTCATCTGCCCATAACTGGAAGCCCATACAAAACCTGCAACTAAAACTTTGAGAAAGCCCAAACACAAGACGCATGAAAACCAAGAAACTCACCTGGAAAAGTAACACGAAAATATTGGAGGCTGACAGAGGCAGTATAACATTCGGTAGGAAGAGTTGACAACACAACAGAGGGATCTGAGGGAGGTGAAGCTTGTATCTAGACACAGGAAGACATCCGAACAAAAGAAGAAACTAATGGACCCCAAGCCTAATCAAGAACATACCGGAAACTAACCAAAAAGATCCCCAACATTTTACAGTTACAGCTATTGAAAAAATTGGAGCTGATTATAATACTCAGTGAGAGTTTTTTCTAGTAAAGCAATATATTTTCTACAATTTCAAAATAGGGTACACAAAGCAAAATTATCCATGTACATCTTTCATCTTTTTTCTATTATATTTTTAAAGGTAAGGTTTATGGGTTTTGTTTTGTCATGTCTTTTTCTCGTCATTTCCTTTTCTCTTTAGAATACTAACTCTCCTATCGTTTCAGATCTCTTGCTCTTCCTTATGTGTCATGTGCTCGTATTTTTCTATAAAATGTGAACTCCATTTTTATCAGGCCACACCACAAAGTGCAGTAGCATCCATCCAATCTATCCGCCAAACTCCCATATTTTCTTTGGGGTCTTTATTTTCACCTTGTATTTATATTCTTATTCATGCTTATTTTTGCTTAATTTAGGGGTTTTTATTTTTTACTTTGTATTTATATTCTTATTTTTTGGGCCTCTCACATTTAGTGTGTACTTAGGGTGTGTATTTTTTGTATTTTTTGCATTTTGCTCTCTGTGGGCCAATTCTTTGCCCTTTAAGCTGCTGGTAACTTTAATTTCCTGAGGGAGTCTTCCCAAGGGATCAATAAGGTCTAAGTCTAAGTCTAAGTCTAAGTCTGACTCTCTTCCATGATTCCTGTTTGTGTTCACCTGTTCTCCATTGCCCTCATGTGTACTTAGTAGGCATGGCAAGATTCACCGATGCGTATCGGAACATCGGAACGACCTGTGCGATACGGTTGCATCGATTTGCAAACGTCTGCATCGGTAAAAACCGCACATAAACTCCAGACGCATCGTATCAAAACTACCTGCATTGATACAAACCGATTATTATCTTCTATTATTATAACTTTTTAGAAACGTGTCTTTGAGTTTTAGTTGCGTTTCTTTCCATCCCTGTTGCCTGCCTACTGCGTGCATGCTAGTCTCTCTGCCACTCAAGTCTCGCCCCAAGCCTCGCGCCAGTAGGAGGGTCTAAACTCGCTTTGGAAGAGGACAGAGGCGGCAAGCTAGAAACCACGTTAGCATGGAGGAAAACGAAACAGAGATAATACATTTACATCTTATTTTTGTTTGAAGTTTACACTTGTAAAGTTTCAGAGAGACAATCACTCTCTAAGTTGCACTTCCTTTGTTTCAAAATAAAAGGCACAGTTAGCTTGCGTGCCATAACTTGAACTATGTAGTCCATGGTGTACTTTTCTTCTGCATTGCATCGCATCGTATTGTATCGTATCGTATCGCACTGTATCGCAGCATTTTAAATTTAGATCGTTCTGTATCGCACCGGATCGCAGGAGGTTGGAGAATCGTATCGAATCTTATCACTAGAAATTCCATGAATCGTGAACGTATCGAATCGTTGGCTGTGTATCGAGATGTGTATCGTATCGCCTTGGTGGTGAAGATTCCCATCCCTACTGTTCAGGTTAGGGATCTGTGCAGGTGCTTTTCAAGTGTCACAACCTAAATGGTGCTACCTCTGTCAAGCAGGGCAGGGGCTGCAAGACACTGTTTAAAGAAGGAGATCTTGTCTTGACTATGGTAGTTTTTAAAAGTAACTATATTTTAACTATGGCCAATTTTACCTTGAGTTATCTGATGATGTACAATGTCATTAGAATGTCCCATGTATGGCTTGCAATAATATTATTGGACAGGGGGGCTTAATTTTTGTAGGGCTATTCTACAGTCTAAGGCTAAGGTTAGAAATAAGGACAAATGTGCTGGATATTTCTGTAGAGGGAGGCCAGTATACCCTTAAAGTCATGGTGTTTGTGTTGACAGTGACTGCTGGTTGATAATTTAAGTATGACTTAATACGGGATGAGACTCAGTGCCGCCAAATCCGAGGCCATGGTCTCGCATCGGAAAAGGGCAGAGTCCCATCTCCAGGTCAGGGGGACGTCTTGTCTTCACGTATGGGGGTAAAATGAGATGAGCGTGAGATTGATAGGCGGATCGGTGCGGTGTCAGCAATAATACAGGCACTGTACCGGTCTGTGCTGATGAAAAGAGAGCTTAACTCACTGACTGGCAGCCATTTTCAGAACAGAGAAGCGTTTTTTGAGAATTTTGACAGATTTTTCAAGAGCCACAGAATAGTTTGTGCTATGACTATGTAAACACCGAACACACCAAAAGAAAGAGTAGACTCTCTTCTATCATCAGGAAAAAACATTTTGTTTCTACCTTATTCCGTTCTTCCTCGACGTGCGTCTCACCGGCGCCATTTCTCTCATAGCAAACCATTGCGTTTGTTTTTATTTGCTTACAATCTACGCTAATCTCCCATCAAAAGTGGCACAGCTACCTAGAGGGTCAATTTGTTACTACACACTCTGTCTAGAAGCCCATATTTACGGAAAAACCTTTGCCGATCGTCCCCCAAGCCACTCGCATTGAAAAACATAAAAGACGTCTATAGACGTCTTTGGCAGCGAATGAGTTAAAAGTAAAGCTCTCAATTTATTGGTCGATCTACGTTCCCACCCTCATCTATGGTCATGAACTTTGGGTAGTGACCGAAAGAACAAGATTGTGGATTCAAGCATATGAAATGAGTGAAGTTGAACCTGCAGGTGAAACTTTTTCAGCTGCTATAGGAAGTAGGAGCTGAGGTTCTGCTCCAACTTAAGCTCCTGGGTGATGGATGGTGGAGCCCAGAAGGTTGAAGGGGATCCAGGCGTTATGGTGGAAAAGGGCTGCTGCTGGTCAGTGGCTGGTGGTGGAGGTGTGGCCAGGGCTGTACAGTAACTTTAAGCTTACAGAGGCTACAGATTTCAAAGGCTGCAGGTTTCTTAGCACGAAACAAAATCTTGTTGCACTAGCATAAAATATCTCTTACAATCTTTAAAGCCCAACAGTTGCACATATCACTAAAACACACTGACCAGCGGTTTTAGATAGAATGAGAACACAATTAGAAACATCTTGAAATGGCTATTCATTAGTTTGTCAGTGATGCAACAGGACACCCTCTTTATGCATACATATTAATACAGATGTGTTTGATACAAATGTTCTGAGTATAACTTTTACAGAAACACATGAAGTTTATATACATAGTGTACAATGATTTTGTGCGTGTGTGTGTGCAGCATGTCTGCTGGCCACTGTTTGAATAGTTGCCTTCGGGATCTCTTGGAAGAGGATAACCATTTTGCTGCCGCCTTGCTGGGGTCAAATTCTTTCAAGAAGCAGCCCTTTGTGCTGATTCGGATTAAATCTTCTGTTGTGGACACATGCAGGCTGCTGCCAGTACTGTTCTGGATACGGGTTTGTGCGGAAAATCCTCTCTCACACTGAGCAGCAGATACGGGCAGTACTAAAAGTATTTTAGCTAGGTGTAGGATGTTCCGTTGACCACTGGGATAGGCTCCAGTTCCCTCCGTGACCCCATCAGGGAATAAGCGGTGTTGATAATGGATGGATGGATGTTGACATGAGTTTGTGACTGGTGAAAAGTGTCATTAGTTGGACAGATACCTCCAAGGCTGAATAATAGGACACCTTTGTAAGAAGTGTCTGCCACAGCCCGAGGTAGGACTTGTCCTTAACTCATTCGCTGCCAAAGACGTCTATAGACGTCTTTTATTTTTTTCAATGCGAGCGGCTTGGGGGACGATCGGCGAAAGTTTTTCCGTAAATATCGGCTTCTAGACAGAGTATGTAGTAACAAATTGACCCTCTAGGGGGCAGTGCCACTTTTGATGGGAGATTAGCATAGATTGTAAGCAAATAAAAACAAACGCAATGGTTCGCTATGAGAGAAATGGCGCCGGTGAGACGCACGTCGAGGAAGAACGTAATAAGGTAGAAACAAAAAATGTTTTCCTGATGATAGAAGAGAGTCTACTCTTTCTTTTGGTGTGTTCGGTGTTTACATAGTCATAGCACAAACTATTCTGTGGCTCTTGAAAAATCAGTCAAAGATCTCAAAAAACTCTGGCAGTGAGCGACTCTGTTCTGAAAATGGCTGCCAGTTAATGGCTCCCATACCCCCCACTTTGCGGGGTATGGGAGCCATACCCCCCAAAGAGGGCATTTTGCAGAAGAAACCATTGCGTCAAATTGTTAGCCCCTCATCGGGGATCCTCGGTAAAGTGCAGTGTAGATTGAGAAAAATGAGACTATTTCCACCCTGAGGAGGACTGGCCTCCAGGACCTTTGAAAAGCTTGTTGAAACACTTCAGGAATTCTCTGTGTGAGGGGGCCAAAACTCGACTTCTAATGTGTTGTACCTCGTTTCCCTCCCTCAGGGAACATTGTCAATGTCAATGTCAAATTTATTTCTATAGCACTTTAAAACAGGCATTGAACTGCACCAAAGTGCTGTACAATAGTGACAGCAACACAAATTAATAAAACAAGGTATCAAACTAATTCAATTAAATGCCAAGGAATAAAAATGAGTTTTAAGAAGCGATTTAAAGTGATCCAGGCTGTGGGCAGATCTAATTTGGAAAGGTAGATTGTTCCATAGAGAAGGAGCAACAGCAGAAAAAGCCCCATCTCCTTTCCTCTTTAATCCGAGGAACTGTCAGTAAAAGCTGATTATTAGAACGTAGGGTTCTGGACACGGGCTGAAATTTTAAGAGTTCCAGAAGATACAGGGGAGCTAATCCATTTAAAGCTTTATAAGCTAATAAAAGAATCTTAAAATCTATTCGATAACGAACAGGCAGCCAATGTAAAGAGGCCAGTACAGGCCTTATATGGTCACGCTTCCTGGTTCCTGTAAGAAGATTTATCCAGACCTCTATATAATGAGTTATCTGGGATTTATCCAGACCTCTATATAATGAGTTATCTGTGATTTATCCTCTATATAATGAGTTATCTGTGATTTATCCTCTATATAATGAGTTATCTGTGATTTATCCTCTATATAATGAGTTATCTGTGATTTATCCAGACCTCTATATAATGAGTTATGTGTGATTTATCCAGACCTCTGTATAATGAGTTATCTGTGATTTATCCAGACCTCTATATAATGAGTTATCTGTGATTTATCCTCTATATAATGAGTTATCTGTGATTTATCCTCTATATAATGAGTTATCTGTGATTTATCCAGACCTCTATATAATGAGTTATCTGTGATTTATCCTCTATATAATGAGTTATCTGTGATTTATCCAGACCTCTGTATAATGAGTTGCAGTAATCCAATCGAGATGTGATGAAGGCATGGATAAGTCCTTCAAAGTCTTTTAAACAAAAATAAGATTTAACTTTAGCTAAAATACGCAGGTGATAAAAACTTGATCTAATGACTTCACTTCACTTTCACTTTATTTTGGTAAATTTGGTAAATTGTCCACATTAAACACAAGAAACAACAAAAGAAAAAAAGAAAATAACAATAGACAAACCCACAGTTTACCAAAAAAGGAATAGGCCGAAGCAAAGCTTATTCTTGCCTACCCTATTTTTTTTACCTTACAACCAGGATTTCTACAAATTCAGATTACATAGTACATAGTACAAATATAGATCTACTTAAGAACGTAAGATCTTATCATATTACATTTTAAAGCTCTTTTAAAGTTCACCAAGAAAGGACATAACTTAAATTCATCATTTAATTCATTCCACAGTTTCACGCCAATAACTGAAACACATCTAGACTTTATCTGACTTTTCTCTTTTGCACATTCAAATATAAACAAACCTTGCAAATTATATTTATTTTTATTTCTGAATACCAGAAGGAAGACTTCTATTCAATGCTTTATACATTATTTCCAGTATTTTTATATAAACAATATCTTTACATTTTAATATTTTACTGACAGAGCTAACTTGTTTATCTAGCTTTAAACAACTATCAAACATTGATTATTTGCATCACCTCCAGATTTGATGCGTGGTTCCAGGTCATACAATGGTGAATTCAGGTGTTTTTCCCTAACCCTTTTCCCCTTAGGTGCGTGTTGAAATCCCAGTGCAGTCGTGGGAGCTACTCAGGCCAGTGGCTGTGGAGTTTTGACATGGAGCAACAGTGTCTGACCATCCAGGATCTCAGCCCCTCCAACATCAGCAGGGAGGAGATCAAGATGGTAAACCTGCAATACGTCCTCATCAACTTGAGCAGTAAATGGCACAAATACAAAACAGGGTTCTGTGATGAGATAAGCTTCTACTTTCTTTCTCCCAGGACCACGCAGCAAATGGTCATAAGACGACATACGACAGTACAATATATATTTTAATAAGTACACTACTAAAGCCAACCCAATAATACTGTGCCCTTATTCTTGCTGTGCTGTAAAATTGATTTTGCGGTAAAAATTGAAATTCTTTTAGATTCATTTTGTTGCTATGCAATTTTAAAATCTTTAGACATTTGTCATTTGTAGTCCACTCTTTTTATATGAGCATTTTCACAGAAATGCATATTTGTTTTCTTGTGTGTGCAGACGTTTATGGTTAAGCCTTAATATAATACTGATCTTGGAAACTTTGAAGCTGAAATATAACACGAGCAACCAATAACTCAAGCATATCAATCCAGTTGATTTTGTGAATATAGGTAAGCACTGAGGTTTCCAGGGCTGGGCTACCTTGGATATACTTAAAGAAGTTCAATCCAGGGCAATAAGAAACAGTCTCACTATCACAAAGCAGTAATGCAATATAAAACTACTACAATAGAAGTATTACAAAGCTGAAAGCTGCCTCAACTTTAGAGATCCTTTGGAGGGGCTTAAAGAAAAACCATAGTTAGGAATGAAAGTAAGATGCCATGACCAGAAAGGACTTAAGTAGCTCCATTGTGATCAGCTTAGCCATGTTTTTACCTGTAGGCTGGCCTTGTGTCCTCATACATGAAGGTGTTTGAGCTGCAGTCACTGTGTCTTTTCAGATTCACAAAAGAAAAGGTCATCGACGTATAGCAACAAACCTTAGTGAGCAGGAGGGGAGTGGGGGAAAACCGGCTTTCTTGCCTGTAGTGTAGCTGGTTTGGCTTTCACAGGAGCCTTGACATATGTGTGGGAAAGTTCAACATCAACCCAAAACCTCCTAATCAAACAAAAATTGGCTATTTGGTTGAAGAGGAACAGGAAAAAAAGATGATAAAAGTGTGCATCTGATGGAATTTGAGACAGAATAGAGTGCAGGTTCAGCACAGTGGGCGAACGGGCTTGAAATAGCTCCATTCACGGCTTAAAAAAGTATTAGAGCCCTCAAGTGATGTCATGTAATATATCCTAAGCCAGCAGCAGAAGGCAGGACCAGGCTGTTAACAAAGAGCCTAAATCCAAAGTCAGTCGAAGTTAAGTCGAGCTGAACAAGATTAAACACACCATCAAAAATCACTGATGTAGAAATCATGGGTCATGAGAATTTCTGTCATGTGAATTTCCTTTTTTTATCTTCTGAATCCTTCATGTAACTGCTTTTTTATCAGTATTAATCAGGAAGGATTTTTTTAAGTGCGTGTGTGTAGCCACATATCTATTATTTATTTCACTGGCATCAGTTATGATGTGCACTCTCCTAAATTTGTTAGAACACTCAAAGAAATACTATCGTGAAATGATTTTCTTACAGATGAACCCATAACACTTTACCTACAACACAATCAATGAAGACCAATTAATAAAGGACTTGGCAAATACAGATCACACAGGAACCCAGAGAAACCTGGAAGATGTTCAGGAACTGAGAACAACTAAATGAAACCTCAAAAACTCAGACCATCATCTAATAACAGCCTATTTCAGCTACACAGCAATTTAGTACCAGTTTTCACTTACAAAATACTCCTTTAACCTCCGTCACTTCAAAGAGAACTTTCACTTCTCTCTCACTCACGCATCTAAGAATCTCCCCTCAGACTCAAAGAAAGCTACTTACATTTGCCTTTAGATAAACCATCTTTTAAAACTCATTTGGGGACTGCCCAATTATAAAACATTACTGGAAAGAGATAAAAAGTGCTCTACAAGACATTTTTAAGCAAAACATTCCTTTGGAGTTCAAGCTTATGTATTTAGGTATAATTCCTCAAGACGCCATAAAAAGAAACAAATATCTGATGACTATCTTATTAACAGCAAGTAAGAAAAACATTACAAGAAAATGGTTATCACAGGACAAACCAACATTAGACGACTGGATTAACATAACATTCAACATCTATGAAATGGAAAAAATAACAGCCTCTCTCAATCACAGGACTGAACAATTTAATCAGTGTTGGAAGATTTGGGTAGACTATGTAAAACCTAAAAGACCTGATTTCATTTTTAAAGACCAAACTTGTTAAACTTCCTCAGCAATCCACTCTCCTAGAATAGCCACGCTTTATAATTATTTTATATTATAATGTTTTGTTACTGTATTCCCCTTTTTTTTTCTTTCCTCTTACTTAGTTGTTTTTTCTTTCACACTTTCTTTTCTTTATAATCACTTTAAAATCTTTCTCAGAGAAGTGTAGTTACATTTTTTATTTGACTGTTATAAGGCAATGGTCTATATGTTAATCTCATTTCAAATGTTGAAGTTAGCTTGGTGATGCCCATTGTCATGTAAATGATACTTTCTCGAGAATCAATAAAGATATAATTAAAAAATAAATAAATAAATAAATAAATAAAATAAAACTCATTTGGACCCCTAACACCAAAAATCGGTACCCCAAACAAACCCTGACCCGAACCCGTTCAAGCTGATGCCATGCACATCAGCTTTTCTTTTCAGGAGTTAGCTCTCTCGTAATTTAGTTCTGGATTATAAACCTTCAAACTATGTGTTTTTTTCTGTCTTTTTTGTTTTGGAGGGGGGGTCAGAGTTCGGAGTAATAATGCGGGTTCACAGCCTTTCATCAACACAATCATCATGTTCATGTTTATCCAAAAGATCAGCCTAGCGGGCAAGAATGAGAAAACTAAAACTTTAGTTTAGACTAGAGAATGCTCTCCCAGGGCCTTTGACTTGCGTGTTCCGCTGGAGTGTGTGCTCATCGATGGAGAGGGGGGAGGTTGTTGATTTCAGCGCTTGCTCTTTACATTTGCTTTTTCCATGATTGGTCTACACTGATGTAACAACTCAGTACCGGAAGATCATTAATGATTGATGATTTTAATTGGGCTGGACTGGATTATGTGTCATGTTTTTGTACGCATGTTTTCAACAGAATCTCCAGATGTAGTTTTTTTTTCCCTTTATTTTAAACAAATAGAGCACGCCCTTTTTGTATATATGTCTTTGTTAATGTTTATCCGTGCTGCATTGGTCTGGTTATCGCGCTAAAGTATCAGGTTTATTAACACCTGTACCTGCAATGATCCATTAGCAGATAACAATATTGGTACATTTTTATTATCCCCAGGTGTCAATGTCCATCCCAGGACTTCCTGTGTTGGAAAAAGGTGAATCCTACTCCTGCTTCTTCCAGGACACACACAGTCCTGCCAATGTCACCCAATCTGGAGTCACGTGCTCTTCTCCTGATGTGAGAAGAATACCCATGGTGCCTTCGGGAAAAGGTGGGTTGAACTTTGAACAGTCTGCTTGTATGATGTTACTGCAGTTTGTTTACTTAGCTATTCAGTTCAGTCTTGTCCTGTGATGATGGCCCTGGCCTTTCCTGGCCTTTTTACCTTTTTACACCCATCCTTACTGGAAGATAGTGTTCAAGTGATTATTAACTGACAGGATCCCCTTTTTCCTGATCCAATTCATGCAGAGGGCAGTGATCTGTTACTTATGCCCTCGTCTGCTGCTTAGAACTCGGGTGTCATGATTGAGGACCACCTGACCTTTTCTGACCATGTGGTCTCTGTTGCCCGGCTGTGCTGCCATGCACTATTTAACAGAAGAAAGATCAGCCCATTCCTGACACATATATTGACTTCTAGTACAATCCTCGGTTATTAGTCGCCTTGAGTATCAAAAAGCCCTCCTGACGGGCCTCTGTAGGCGCTGGAGTCAGATATAAATCACTGGTACAGGTCTACCAATCAGTCTTTGGGTTACCCCTCTCCACTTATAAATAGCTCTTAGAAACGCTGTTGCTTACTTCCTTTCAGAACAAACTAATCCCTAGCGCTGCTTAACTTTCACTTTCCTCTTTTATAGCTATTTTTCTGAGGTTAGATGGGATCTAAAGAAATTTTAGCTTGAAAATGAACAGTTGGTTAGGACATAGTGTTTAGTCGAGGCTTGCAAGTGTTATCCCGGCAACCACTGCAAACCCAGCCTCAATAAATCAGAGTAATGGGATAATTAACACGTGATTTAGAAGGGGATGTTGAGGAAGGATGTGGTGGCTAACACCAGCGCCTCTCAGCAAGAAGGTTCAGAACGGGGTACTCCGGCTTCCTCCCACTGTCCAAAAACATGCATGGTTTGTTAATTAGGGATTTTGAATAGGTCATTTAGCATGACAACAAATTCAGCAGTTTAACTCACTGACTGGCAGCCATTTTCAGAACAGAGAGTCGCTCACTGCCAGAGTTTTTTGAGCATTTTGACTGATTTTTCTAGAGCCACAGAATAGTTTGTGCTATGACTATGTAAACACCGAACACACCAAAAGAAAGAGCAGACTCTCTTCTATCATCAGGGAAAAAGATTTTGTTTCTACCTTATTCCGTTCTTCTTCGACGTGCGTCTCACCGGCGCCATTTCTCTCATAGCGAACCGTTGCGTTTGTTTTTATTTGCTTACAATCTATGCTAATCTCCCATCAAAAGTGGCACTGCCCCCTAGAGGGTAAATTTGTTACTACATACTCTGTCTAGAAGCCCATATTTACGGAAAAACTTTCGCCGATCGTCCCCCAAGCCACTCGCATGTGTTTCAGTTATTGGTGTGAAACTGTGGAATGAATTAAATGATGAATTTAAGTTATGTCCTTTCTTGGTGAACTTTAAAAGAGCTTTAAAATGTAATATGATAAAATCTTACGTTCTTAAGTAGATCTATACATGTACTATGTACTATGTAATCTGAATTTGTAGAAATCCTGGTTGTAAGGTAAAAAAAAATAGGGTAGGCAAGAATAAGCTTTGCTTCAGCCTATTCCTTTTGTGGTAAACTGTGGGTTTGTCTATTGTTCTTTTCTTTTTTTCTTTTGTTGTTTCTTGTGTTTAATGTGGACAATTCACCAAATTTACCAAAATAAAAAATAAATAAATAAAATAAAAGACGTCTATAGACGTCTTTGGCAGCGAATGAGTTAATAAGGGACATTCCTAATCGGCATATATAGTGAGATCTGGAAAGGGCTAGACAGCTTAAAATGAAGTCGATTCGAATATGAATTTGGCTTGATGGTAGTCTTGTGGCCATATATCAGTATTATTTTGATCATTATCTCATGTTTTTTGTCTGTGTGTTTTCCTCAGATTCTGTGACCCTCACCTTGTCTCTGCGTTTTGGGGATGTCATTGTCACAGCAAGGGATTACACCTTCTATGACTGTACCGCTGTGAAGCAGCTTTCCGGCAGCACGCCGTGAGTTACCAGATTTGATTAATCACTAATGTTACGCTTTGATGTGCGTCCTTCAATGTAGACCTCATTAGCAAGTCTTTTTTTTATTTTTATATATTTTTATTTTACTGTGTATCATTTATTTACACATCAGGAGAACATACATGTATTGATGTAGCATACATCGTACAAAGCTTACCTGACTTCTCCAATATTTATGTTTTCTTATTTTTACACAGTTTTTTTTTTTTATTTTTTTTTTTTTACCCCTTCCCTCTTCTAACATAACAAAAACAGGACCAAATAAGTATAATTACATTAAATAAATATATAAAGAAAGAAAGAAAGAAAGAAAGAAAGAAAGAAAGAAAAGGATACATTAACAACCAAAGAATAAATTAATTAATTTTAAAAAATAAAATAAAATAATAATTAAATAAATTAAATTAAATAAATAAAACAAAATAAAAAAAAAATAGGGGTGGGATGGAGGGGATTAGCAAGTCTTTTTATTAAACTTTCTATTGTATATTATTCATATATTCTCATCCCTGTTTTTAATTAACATTTAAAACCTGTTAGCTTATACTTGTCATAAAAAAGACCAATGTACTTTGCCTTTTCCAAAAGTACGACACATGCTGTATGACAGGACTGCATTTGAACGTTTTATAAAACCAGTACGACATCAGCTTGCATAATCGTCACAGTATCAAGCACGCCATTTAAAGATACGAGAACGAGTCAGGATGTTTTCCACCGCGCTGGAAACTTCTGTGAAAAGTCTCACAAGCGGCTCCTAACACACTTGATGACCCTGTGATTGACTCCAGATCAGAACTCCAGCAACAACCGCGCTGCTGTTCAGTATCTCTGCTGTGTAGATCATAGAGGGATTTTCACATTAGTGCTAGTTCATGGACGGGCATTGGCCCTTTTTTTTTTTACCAGGGCATAAAGGGCATTTTAAAAAGAAACTGGAAACAGAAAGGGGGAAAAAAGCAACATCATAGAACCACAAAAATAGAAATTTAAGCAAAAATAGTAACAGCCATATTTAGAAAATTGGCTAACTCAAAAGGATGAAGTATTCAAATGTATTCTGTCAGGTCTTAGTGTTCTGATAAGAAACTGATATTCATTAGCATTTTATCAGTGATCTATTTGAAGAGGTTAAAAAGCACGTTTTGGGGTGCGACATGGTTACAAGCCAGAACCACTATTTCTTTTTCTCTGTGCGTTTAATGCTATGTGTAGACATGGTGCAATGCCATTGTTAATCTCTATATTTGAAGAGAAGGCTTTACTACAGTCTGAAATCTAAAAAATACCCTTTGTGCAGTTGTCGAGGATGCGTTTTGAGCAGATGGGGCTGCAACTGGTGTGTTAAGGTTCACTCCTGTACCCACAAGCCTGTGTGTGAGGAAGGAGTGATCATCTACAACCAACACGTAAGTTCAAACATACCCTCACAAAAGAGGAAGATCATAATAGAGGCTTTCAGTCTGAAACGGAAATGTACCAATTGTGCAGAGATGAGCCCAGTAACTCGGAGTGTTTTCTTAAAAATACTGTTTTCAAATTCTTAAAGAAAAGTGCCAAATTCATCTGTAAGCCAGTGAGGTACAATTTTGCCTTTTTTATATGCTGATTGCAAGGGTTGTTGTAAATACAAGTAGAGAACGATTGCTACGCAAGGGTTTCAGCACGCTTGACAGATAAAGATCACTTGAGGTCTTGGGGGTGATTACAGTTATTTGTATACTTATAATGACTGATTTCAACGGGTTTATACTGTTTAATGCTTATTGTTTGTCCATTGTGCCAATTCAAAATTCATGTTTAAATAAGAAGCAAAAGTCATTGCTGTTCATTTAACCTAAAATGTGTCCTAAACAAATAACAAATCCAGATTTATTTTTAATTATTTTTCACAAAATCCCATTCTGTTTTCTCCCCTCTCCAGTTTAAACTCCCCACCTCATCCCCTACCACTGCCAATGCGATTAACGTCATCACAACACCAGCTGCCTCAGCAAACACCGTTAATCTTTCCACAACATCTTTAATTCCCGTCACCGTGGCAACCATTCAGAAGTCAACCTCGTCCCTCACCAGTGTTGGGTAAGTTACTTTAAAAATGTAATCCGTTACAGTTACAAGTTACCTTGCTTAAAATGTAATTGTAGTGTAACTTTTTCGATTACTTTTAAAAAGTAATGTAACTAATTACTTTTGATTACTTTTTGATTACTTTAAGGTTTTAATGAGTATTGACCCATGATTAATTTTAGCATGTTATTATTAGCTATTGGCCGCAGCTAGCAGTTCAAGGCTAACGTCTTGTTATTGATCATAAACAACGTAAATAAATACGTAAATAAATCGGAGACAAGTCAGTCGTATCCGGATACAACATTTTAGTATCTATACTTTTTTAAGTATCGATACTTTTGACAACCCTAGTCTGAAATGTAGGACATGTCCGGAAAAAGAGCACGTCTGGTCACCTACAGTTGGGTAGGCTAGGCTAGGCTAGGCTAGGCTAGGCTAGGTCATAGACATCGATAAACGTTTGTCATGCATCAACACCAAACAGTCAAATATTAGTAAATCAATACGCTTCCTCTATCAGTGAGTTGCATATTTAGCAAAGGTTTTTCTTTATATTTATTAAAAAATGTAACTAAATTTGTAATTCTTAATATTTTCGGAAGTAACTGTAACTGAATGACATATTTTCTCATTGTAACTGTAACGAATTACAGTTACTCTTGTTTTGTAATTAAATGACGTAACGTCGTTGCATGTAATCCGTTACTCCCCAACACTGTCCCTCACGCACGATGGAAACACCCCCACTGATCCGGCACCCACACCCACCGCTCTGTCCCTCCCGCCCACCGACAGGCTCCATCCTACCAAAGCTGCATCCTCCACGACCCGGGCCGTGGAGGGCCCCGCCAGCAGGAAGGAAGGCGGCGTGGTCACTCAGAGCCCGCCCACTCCCGCTAACCCCAGTGTCCTGACGGTGGTGGCGGAGTCCACGCCCGGCACCGTGGCCGACGGCCTCAGTGGAGACCGGGACCCTGCGATTCCTTTGCTGATCTCGGCCATCTCTCCAGCGGAGGTTGTGGTGGAGTCCAGCTTCAACGCGACCCGGGAAGCGGACGAAGCATTGAGTCTGGCCGAGGTTTCTACCCTGGCCTCGTCCGGCGTCCCCCCGCCCACCGCCTTCTCTGTGGAGGGACCCGTTCTTTATCCTGATCGAAAGACGACTCCCGTGCCAACAGCAACAGGGAACTCAAGTGTCAACGCTGAGATCGTCCTCTGGTCAAACAAATCAAACGAGTATGCTGAAGTTGGCACAAAGTCAGCCAGTGATAAAGCTTCATCTCCAGTGACCACTCTGATCTCTGGTGATGGGGAAGTCCCGCTTGGTCTCACATCTTACCCACAACTAGTGGACACAGACTCAGAGCTAGAACTGGACTATCATTTTGATGCAGCTGATTCTTTTCTTCCGGTGAGTTCAACTAACTACGTCTTCATCTCCTTCTCTTTTTTTCTGCATTTCTAACCTTCATCAATCCCCTGGCGCTCTAAAAAGTCCCAACTGGTCTCTATACCTCTGCCACAGGAATAAAGCTCTACGGAACTGCTCGTTCTCTTTTTCCTTTCTCTGTTTTTCCTTGAATGTCCAGTGCCTAATACAAAGATACCCAGCGTGTTCTCACACTGCAACAGTAACTTCTTGTGTTGTCTTTAATTCCATATTCTTACCTTTACGTTAAGTGTTACTTGAAACGGGAATAAACACAGCAAAAAACCCACACTTTCTGTTGAAGATTGAGGACGCTGAGAAAAAGAAAAAGATAAAGAATGTGTATGTTCATGTGTCATGTTAGTGGTTTAATAATCGGTGCGCAAAATGCTGCATCTATTTTCATGACCTATTCCGATGAGTCAACTGGTCTAATGGTTAAGTAGATAATGTTTAATGGTTAGATGAAACCTTTGGCGTGCTCCAAGTACTTGACCTCATACTCTTCATTTTGTGCATATTGGCCCTTTGAGCAATTCGATCAACTTTTAGTGATAATAATAACAATAACCCCTGAAGTTCTCTGTACTCTAATTACTCAAATAAAGTAACTCGAATTGGGAAGCAACTAAAAAGAAGAGTGGACTTTACTCAGTCTAGTGAGATTTGAATTAATCTATATCACAAGAGAAATGTCAATTCATTTGTGTTCGAAAGCAAATTACTTGAGTGTTAGGATACGTGGATATTGACATGTTGTGTGTTTGTGTTGAATAACAGGGTGATGAAGTTTCCTACATCACCTGGGGAGCCTCAGCTTGTCCCTGTGTGGAGAAGGTTCAGGGTTTGTCTCTACTTCCGGTCAGAGTGAAGAGGAAGATTACCCTACTGGCCCGCAACTTACACCTCTACCAGGTGCAATACATAGCAACAACACTCTGAGAATCAACATAGATGGCAAAAATGACTGTTTTTCCACAGCACTATTGTGTTAATCAAACGTGTGTCTGTGCGTGTTCAGGATGCAGAACTGGACTACGAGTGTGTGTTGGTTATCGAGGGGAAAACGGTGACGGTGGACGCTTATGTCGAAGCCGCCGAGATGAATCCCTCAGACTTCGATATTACCTGTCAACTTCACCAGGTGTGATATGAGAAGTAGTTCAAGGACAGGTGTGGGGGTCCCATGTGTTTGCTTACTACCACATGTTAAATGTTGATGAGGTTAAACACTCCTCGACATACAAAATGTTGCTGATTTTGTATGTTGAACCAAATTGCACAGATTCTACAAGCTCCATAAGGTGAATCCATGTGGGGAAAAACTCATTTTTGAAGTCAAATTAAACTCTGTGACAACAAATGTGCAACAAATGTTGGGATTTCTTTGAGATCAGGCTGTTGTTGTCTGTTTAGTACACGTACTCTGCTCCAGTGGAAGAATATAAGGCCATGATCTATGTGAAGAGGAGGAACACCTTCCACGTGGACAGCTCTCCAGATCTACACGGTGGGATCCGCTTGTTCATTGATATCGTTTGAACTCTTTTTTAACCTTTTTTTGTATTGGAGTAAAACCTGATTTAATGGCTCTTAACGTCGGTAAACGGATAAGGTGTTTAAGTTGCTTATTAAGTTAGCAGTTGCTCCTTTCCGCTCTCGCACAAACAGTGACTCTGTACAACTGCTCCGTGGGCCGATCTGACTGCAGTCGCTGCCACACGGCTGACCCAAAGTATGGCTGTGTGTGGTGTGGTGGTGCCCAGGCCAACTGCTTGTATTCCGACTCCTGCAGAGAACTCGTACAACAGACATGCCCTGCTCCCATCATACACTCTGTAAGTCTTGACCTTTGGCTTCTTAAACAT
>JABUIW010042482.1:274-10677 GCA_013363375.1 Menidia beryllina | reverse complement strand
ACATAGAAAGCTGACTCTTACAAAATGTGGAGCATTTGCGTTAGACTAAAATCTAAAATCTGCTCACATAGATCATCCATGCTGCGTAACGCTCTTTGAGGTTGAACAGCACAGCTGGCTCATGGAGGAAGGTCAGCATGGCCATGTCTTCAATTTTGTCAAACTTTGGCGGGTTCTGTTGCAGAACATCCGTTTCTTTGACAGTCACAGTCTAAGAGGATAATCAGATTTATTATTCTTGATTTATACATCAATATTCAGCATCTCACTGAGGTAACTGACTTTTATTCCACTGCTTTGAATTTACATTTTCCACTATAACTCTTCAACAAATACTTAGATTTACACTCTCAGACAGACACTTACAGACTAATGTTTTGTAACTGTAATTATCTTATTATTTTAACAAATAAGAACTGTTCAGAGCACTGTGTGGCGTTATTAGAGAGATCTAAATATGATGATAATTCATAGAGAAAAGGGAGGAAATGAACACCCACCTTTCCGTTCTGTGTTTCTACAGTGACCTTATCTCCGTCTCGGCTGGTGATGGTTGCCTTCACAAACTCCTCCACTGAATCTGGGACAAAACATTCCTTCTTGATATCAAAAGTACGGGTGGAAGCCTCCATTCGCTCCTTCTCTGACTTCCTCAGGAACGGGGCTGCTGCACCGAACACTGACATCTCTGCGTCCCCCATCACTGCACTAATGCAAACAGATTATTGAGGATTCACTCAGTTTATGCTAGAATTTCATTAAATGTTGCATATATTCCTCTGTGTTTGTAGCCCAATGTAGCCCACAGTCTTAAACAATTCACATAATCTTGTGTGCATGGTACCCATAAATCAGACTCCATAGATCTCTCAAACTGTGTTACTAATGTTAATAGTTTTCAAAACTGAATGAGAGTTAAAATGGATTAAAAAATGGAAATTTGATTTACCAGTAGTATCAGTTCAGGTAACAGGTGAACTCAGGCTTTAAAATAATTCAGTGGTCGACCTGCAGGAAGCAGAACAATGTTTTTAAAAATATATGTAGATATACAGTATATACATTTCTGTCTCTAATCATAGAGTACATAAATTAACCAACTTATATTATAATCAGTGGAAAGAAACAGGTTTGAATTTTAGTTTATCTAGTTTAAAAACAAATATGTAATCAAAATCTAAAAAAACACGTAATTTAAATAGTTAATTGGATCACAATTTGGAAAAAAATACAGAAAAAAGCAGCTATAACCCCGATTAGAAAGCGTGGTTTGGACTTACAGAGACCAGGTGGAGAAAACTCAGCGGCTAAAGCTGCAGAGAAGGCAGGGATCAAATATATAACCCCGATAACCGGCCTTACAAGGCCAAGGACACCAGCCTGACCCTCATCATCATCACCATCATCATCATCACCATCAGGTGCACTACTTCAGCACATATCACAGGGCTCTCTCTCTCTCACACACACACACACACACAGCGAGGTACTGGCCATCTTTTTCTGCCTGTTTGCCTCCTCCTCTCACGTCCCGGTAGTGTGATTTTTCGGGAGCAGAGCCAGGAACTTTCTGCCGCATAACTCCTCTGTGACTCACCGGACGCCGGTCAGCATCTCTGCCTCTGGTTCGGACACACGTTTCCCTGTCAGCCCTGCTGGATTCTTTTCCCTTCTGAGGACGGGACATGGACAGAAACCAGACTCCCTTTTCTGCCGAGGAGGAAGAGTGAAAGAACAGTGGTATAAAACCCACAAAAAGACTCTCAGTTTGCTCATATTTGAACACTATTTTTAGTTTTCTGATTGATCAGAGCATCAATAAAGAGTTTAGTCAAGATACAGTCAATAAAACAATGTACTTTTTTGTTGCCTTTGTTGTATTTATGCCATTTTTAAAGTAGTTTTACTATTTATTTCTGCCTTTAATCCTCTAAAAGAATCCTCTCCATGAGTGAATCATTTTCATTTATATTTTAATAGTGATAGGACAAATTTCAAAACAGGCAGGACTCTCTTACTATTACACTATTTTTTTTTCTCTCAAACCTTTTCAGATTTGTGGTGCTCTTTTTCTCTTTTGTTTGTCAGTTTGTGTGTTTGCTTCCCATAAAGTTACAATGTTTACCTGCACAATTAAGCTTTTCACTAACTCCTTCAAAAAGTTATGCTTTGCCCAACTATTCAGCTAATTATATTACTTTTTAGGTAATTCCTCAGAAAATGTCTTCAGCTCTCTGAAAGCATTTTAACACATCATTACCAGGAAATGCACCAGTTTATGAGTTTATGATAATGTTATGATTGGTAGTAACCCGTGTAACACTGGTTTGATACTGGTAATTAACATAGTTTTAACTCTATCGAGATGTTTCCACAAGTGTTTCAATACTTAGCTGGAAGAAACAGTTAAACCTGGACAGAATGGGTCTGGTTGGATAATAAAAAAAGACTTCTATCGTGTTTTCCAAATCGTTTTTTTTTTATTATCTTGTAAGATTAAGGTAAGGTGGTTGGGGGAAAAAAAAAAGAATCTAGGAACAAACATCCAGGCTGGTGGAGAATCTGCCTACACGTAAACTACACTCTGCATCGCCACAAACACTCACACATATTTGAAATAATGTGCTTTAGAAAATTCAGACTTCATAGTATATACATAGTTATATACAGAAATCTCAATTTTTCTCACATGGAAAAACTTCCATCTGTATCCCTACAGCAGGGAGAGCCAATCAAAAGGAGTCTTTCCTCCAATAGGACTTTATTTCTTTCGTTAGTGAGCTTTATCTAAGCTTCATCTATCTAAGTCCGGTTCTTGTTATGGTCTTTAAAACCATTTCCCTGTCTGTCCTTTAGATTTTTGTTACTGCCTCCATAAACTCTCTCTCTTGTTTTGCAGACCGGGTGATAACGGGCTTTCTTGTCACTCTGCCTTAAGGCCTGATTAAGTGGTCAAGTGACACCTTTAACATGACTCTTGTTGCATTATGATGTGTTTAGGCTATTAAAACCGTAATCCTATTGCGTCTAAATGTGTCTGGTAAACAACATGTCGCTGGTTTCTGTCAGGAGCCACTTGGGGATGTTTCTGTGACTCTGTCATTACCGAATGAATGTGTCCTCATGGGGTGATTAACACACCCCACACACAGGAACTACTCTCCGATAATTCACACTGAGTGATGGAAATTTGAATTTATCTGCTATCAGGTCATGAAGAGCAGCTGTTCCAGACCTCAACGCCTGGAGGGAGCCTGGTTATTGTCCGACATCTGAGGCAGTGGCATAAATATGGCTCATAGTAGCAGGCTCTGTTTGTTTATATGAAAGCATCAGACGTCCACATGACCGGTTGGAGGCCTTTTTCTTTTCTTTTTCTGTTCAGATATTGAACAGTGAGCTGAAGGAGCTGCCTGGGCCTCGTTCTCAAACTCTCCCAGATGCATTTTGATAG
The DNA here is from genome assembly GCA_013363375.1 of Menidia beryllina. Classification (NCBI taxonomy): domain Eukaryota; kingdom Metazoa; phylum Chordata; class Actinopteri; order Atheriniformes; family Atherinopsidae; genus Menidia; species Menidia beryllina. The sequence goes on along the minus strand of JABUIW010042482.1, from coordinate 7,223 downwards.
CTGTTATGTAAACAAATTCAGGTATAAGAAGGATTCCGTTAGTTTGTGTGATTCCTTCATTTTAACTGTGTACACATTTTAAACTGAGCTCAAATCTTTCCTGTTCTAAAAAGCCTACAAATCAGAATTGTTTGTGTTATATATGAAGTTATCTCATGAAAAAACCTACAATTCAGAGTTGTTTGTGTTATATATGAAGTTATCTCATGCTTCTAACATACGTAATAATCTAACAAACAAGATAAATGGAAAATGTGAAGACTCCTGCTGAGAAAAAAAGCCGTCTGCATATCGTGTAACGCATTAAATAAGTGTGAAGATTAACACCAGCTGTGATCAGATGACCAGGATTAGCTGTTTTCATCCAAACGATTTACAGCCAGGGAAGACTGTGGGACACATCTCCACACCGGGGAATAAAAAAATGACCTTTACAGGGCAATCATAGCCAACATGTGTTCAATTCCAGGTACCCCATTTCAAACTAATGCCATTTCTGAGAATTATCCACCCATCATTGTCCCTCTAAACCTCCTGATGTCAGAGGAACCCCGGGCATACTGTTTCAGATTTACTTTAAATAAAAGTACGCCGGTATTGTCTCGTTGTTTTGGTGCTGGTGTGAGCACTGAGGCTGTGATGGGTATAAATAGAGCTTTTGTTTGATACCTCGTCTGACCCGGCTGCCTTCAGCCGTTTACTCAAACACCATCATCACTCTGGAGCCTGAGTGCCGTCCACTTTATCAGGAGCATTTTGAGCCTGTCAGCAGCCAAAGAGATAAGTTCACTTTTACTAGAAACGACTGGAGCCATGCAGAGGAGACGAAGAACAACCTCCAGACCAAGACCCCAGTTAACCCGCGTTTGTTCAGAGGGAATCTGTTAAACTGGAACATATTCACCAACTCTGGCAGCTTTTTAAGATCAGATAAGATAACATAAGAAAAGCTTTACAGTGGAGAAAGTCACTGGTCACTCATCGGTTTAGTGGTTAACCCTTTAAAGCCCGATCTCAGAATAAAACAAAACAGAAAATTACTTTTTTTTGGTTTGAAGTCTTTATTTGTCCTTTTAACAAAATATGTAAAAAGAAAAAACAGAAATACATTTTTAATATTAATAATTTATTACTATGCGATAAGTCCAGATTATTTTTTGTGTAGTCTTCTGCCCCCAGTTATCGGGTGTATCTGAATGTGTACAACAGGATTTTGAGCAAAGTTTTTACCATTAAATTATGCAAAAGGTGTCAGACGCAAAACATTTCAGAAACCGTATCAAATATGACACATTTGGCGTTACAGGGTTAAAGAAGGGGCAAATGAGGAGGAAAAGGTGCATAAAGTATAAACAATAATAATAAAAAATACAAGGGAGTAACACAGAGATTTGAGTGACATGTGTACAATCAGGATGGCTTATATACAGGATACATATTGCACAGGTTATTGTACAGGTCAATAAATATAATGTGATTACACAGTAGTTGTTATAGGAGTGAGTAGTTATAGAGCAGCTCATTCCTCCACTTCCATCCTCCCTGGCTCGTTACCAGGCAGCTGTTTGTGTAGTTTACTACTTATTTTAAGGGGGATTTAGGACTAAAATGCTCCAGCAGAGGGAGCCGTCAGAGTTAGTCCAGCCTTTCCTCTCTGTCCTCTCCACCCACGATTCTTAGATCATCTGTAATCCACTGGGACGGGAAACCTTTTTATTTTTTTATCGCACCATTTGACTATTCAGATAAAGTGAGAGGACTTTCTATAAGAAGAACAGGTTGTCAGAAAGCAGCTGAATCAGGAGCTGATTGGCTGAGGGATGGAAATGTTTAACATAATTAACAAGAATTTACTTTAGAGCCTTTTTTATGCAGAGTTTATGCAGTTCCGATCAAAGCATTTCAATACAACCTCAAGGCTTTGAAAAGTGTAGAAACAGTTTGATAGATATTTTATTTCAAACAGCAATTTTTTGGGCATTTCCTCCTGGTTGATGACCAGAAAAACGATTTTAAAAGTCCTTATCTAATCTAAAGGACACATTTTCCAGATTTATTAAGATGAGGACAATTATTTGACTTGTAACTGGTGTATTGTTTATATTGCCTTTATAATCAATATCCAGTTACCATGTTGTGTGTACATATAGCAGATTTGTTCTGAGAGTGGAAAATAAATGTGGTAACGGTAACAGAAACTGAGTGGAGGGGAGATACTGATTATTAAGAATGCATTTATTCCTTAAAACCACAGAAGTGCTTGTTAAAGAGGAACACTAGTCACAGAATATAGTGTCTATACTTCCCCAACAATAACTGGGAAAATCAGTTTGATAAAATATATTTTTTGTTGGCTGATTTTATCAAACAGATTCCAGACTTTGTGTTTTTATTACCTGCTACCAGCAGAGGGCGTCCTTCTCAGTTTATGTCTTTGCCTTTGTTCTCCTTTCCTGGTTTACACTTTTTTTTTTTATACTGTTTTATACAGTTATATTTTGGGAAAATAACTAATATCTAGTGAGAGCATCCTGTTTTGTAAGCTTTTTCTTACAGTGAAAATGTTCATGCCAGAGATCATTTTTCGTTCTTGAGATAAAGATCTTGTTTCCACCCAACATTTACCATAAAAAACACTTCATTTTTAGTTTTTTCTTCAATCTCCACTTGAATTTCTTGCATTTTTTCCAGTGTTTCTGAACTCCGGCAGATGTCAGCAGAGGTCTCTGTGTGGGGAAAGTACGGCTCCATGGGGGGGGAGGGGGTTCAAGAACAGGGTTCAGTGGAACCTATTTGCTATTTGAATTATACTTTAGTTCAAATAAATAATCAATCGGTCAGCAGATGTCATTGGTTATTTCATTTGGTGGGAAGGACCTCCTGTAGCTTTCTTTGTTTCAGTTCCCTGATAAAAAAAACATGGTTCCTCACCTCATATCAGGTGAAGGTTTCTGGTAATACTGGTGCCAAAAGGAATCTGTTACGTCCACTTTTTTCCCCAGTTCATATTTGCAATTCTGAAGAAAATGTTCCTCATTTTCTTACTAAATACACTAACCGTGTTGAATCTTTCACCATAGCACCAGTCAGCCTCTCACCAAACTTTTACTAAACTCTGACTAAGCTTTTATCGAATCCTTTTTTTTTATCTCCTCAGTCTGATCACTTTTCTATAAGATCAAGGAAACGGCCTCCAGAGGAAAAATAACTTTAAAATTCATATGTTTTTGATCCGACTTCCAGAGTTTTATACAGTTTTCTTCCAGTTTTCTTCCAGTTTCCTCACAGTTTTACTCCAGTTTTCTTTGCTGCTTTTGTGAATCTGCTGATTTACTTGTCTGAGTTGCTTTTGTGGATCAGAGGTAACAATAAGAGTTAATTAAACGAGAGCAAACTACAACCAGTGGCTCCATGGAGGGGGGAGAGGGGGGGGAGGATGATTGACAGAGACAGACACCCCCGGCAGCTGAATCTGAAACCGGACACAGTGCAAAGGTCACCACTATTAATACACACCCAGCCCTTTTCTGACACACATAATGGACACTTTGATTTAATTGATTAATTAAGGATCTTGTTCTTGTCTCTCAGCTACTGCATTAAGCTGAGCAAAGCGCTTTCTCTCATCTGTTTCCCCCCCATCTCAGTAGGAGTCACCTGACACCTTCTAGGATCAGGAGACAAATGTCAGGGGGGGAACTGTGTGCTTGTAAGTGTGTGCACGGAGGAGGACGCGTGTCTAAAGAAGAGACGAGGCTCCAGTTACAGTGGAAATAGAAGAGCATTCTGGAGCAACACCGGACAAGTCGGGGTTTCACACAGCAGAAGAAAACACAAACCTACAAACCTACAAACCCACACAGACACACAAGCTGGAGTCTGCTGGAGTCTGAAGAACCTCAGGCTGGATTTCACTCTGTGGGCACATTTCTGGAGCCTGAGGAATGTCAGAAACCAGTTGCCGCTTCATTCGCGGACACAGGAAGCTAGCTGCTAACTACGGTGGAGCCAGGACTTTGGGATTTCTGCAGCTTTAAAGGATTTGATCTGAGACTTTAACCAAACAGTTTGTAGTAATTGATGGATTTCAAGCTGTTTTTTTTCTGTCATTCTTCTTCTCCATGTTGGAGCACATGAGGTACGAGTTTTGGACTTTAAAAGATGCTAAAGTCTTGCTGTTTGTAGCCGGGAAATCCCACGTTTAGCCGCGCCGTTCTGACCCAAACGACCGGCGTTTGGAGCTTCTCCAGATGTTCCTGCACACCCTGCTGCTGGTCCTGACGGACCTGGGCGCCGCGCTGCTGGGGAACTCGCTGTTCCGCCGCCACTTCCACCTGCTGCTGTCGGCCGCGCTGCTGCTGGGCCCCGCGCTCAGCCTCTGGGTGTCCCCGCACAGCATCTTCGCCAAGAGGAGCCACTTCCTCTACAGGTGAGGCCACTTCCTGTTTCCTCTCATGTGCTACAGTGGGGGAAATACGTATTTGAGCCCTTGCTGATTTTGCAGGTTTGCCCACTTACAAAGAATGCAACGATCTATAACTTTAATCGTATGTACATTCCAACAGTGAAAGACAGAATCCCAAAGAAAATTCCAGAAAATCACATCATATGAATTTATAAAAATTGATAACCATCTGATGAGGAAAAATAAGCATTCTTTGTAAATACTTATTTCCCCCACTGTACGTTCCTAGGAGATTTAAGGGGCCAACATGGATGTAGACAGTGAATGCAGGCGTCAAAAGGCATTCAGAGAGGTTTATTTTGGCCAAAATAACAGACAAAATCACCCGAAAAAAAAAAGAAAAGGTAACTTCCCTAACTCAGATGAAAAACCAATAGATAAAAGCCACCAAAATAACCCACCTAGCCAAAACTGGGGGGAAACAAAAGGCAATCTTGGGGATGTTACACTTTAGATAAATCTCTAATCTCTAAATCTCTGACTGGGTAAAAGGTGAATTTAAGCTGCATCGGATCGTGTTTGAGTATGTTTATTCATCTTTGTAAAGGATTTTACATCAGTGTAAAGAGTTCCACCTTAAGACAACAGTCTTTTATTTGAGTACCGGTAAAACCTATTAATGCCTCTTACACACTTTTATTAGCCTGGATAACGTTTACTTTTTAGTTTTCTTTAATATGTAAATTATTTATATCAACAGAAACTAATGAAAGTTTCTACTTGACTTTATAAGTCATCCATTATTCCAGCTGACTCCTTCCAGATGGGGTCTTAAGCACTTTAGAGGAAGGTTTGTATTCGACTTATTTAGCTTTTAAATGGTAACGGAGTGGAGACAGGAATTTAAAAATCAGTCGGCATGAGTCTTTAATTAAGATGTGGAGAGATTGAACTTGGACATTTTAGACACATCCACAAAAACATTAAGAGTACAAACACATTTTCAGTGATAAGCACCCGTTGTTAGCTAACAGCTCTAAATGTCTCAGCTTTTGGATTTAACATCCACTGATCTGTTTGGTACGAACAGTTTAGCTCATTTCATCAGAAATGATCAAAACCTGCTCCGTTCAGGAGCCAACCTGACCTCAGGACAGTCTCTCAACGATCTATAACTTTAATCATATGTACATTCTAACAGTGAAAGACAGAATCCCAAAGAAAATTCCAGAAAATCACATCATATGAATTTATAAAAAAATTGATAACCATCTGATGAGTAAAAATAAAGCATTATTTGTAAGTGGGCAAACCTGCAAAATCAGCAAGGGGTCAAACACTTATTTCCCCCACTGTACGTTCCTAGGAGATTTAAGGGGCCGACATGGATGTAGACAGTGAATGCAGGAGTCAAAAGGCATTTAAAGAGGTTTATTCTGGACAAAATAACAAACAAAATCACCCTAAAAGAAAATAAAAGGTAACTTCTCCAACTCAAAAGAAAACCAGAAGATACAAGCCTAAAAAATAACCCATATAGCCAAAACTGGGGGGAAACAAAAGGCAGCCCTCCCCTACAAAAACCTTCAGGTTAGATATCAGCAACTTAACAGCACACTAAATCAAACAACAACCACAGAGGTGTACGGCGGACAAACGTCCCACAGGCCCTGAATGCAGCTTCACAGGCTTTAAAAAGGGTAATTGCTGATTGGACGAGACCCAGGAAGCAGCATCCAATCCTAGAGGAAGAGCAAGACATGGTTTGAGTCCAGAAAACAAAATGATATCCATCTTGGGGATGTCACACTTGGCTCACTTGTGCCTTCAGATAAATCTCTAATCTCTAAATCTCTGACTGAGTAAAAGGTTGAATTTAAGCTGTGTTTGAATATGTTTATTCATCTTTGTAAAGGATTTTACATCAGTGTAAAGAGTTCCACCTTAAGACAACAGTCTTTTATTTGAGTAAAACCTATTAATGCCTCTTACACACTTTTATTAGCATGGAAAACATTTACTTTTTAGTTTTCTTTTATATGTAAATTCTTTATATCAACAGAAACTAATGCAAGTTTTTACTTGACTTTATAAGTCATCCATCAGTCCAGCTGACTCTTTCAAGATGGGGGTATTTAAGGAAGGTTTATATTCAACTTATTTAGCTTTTAAATGGTAACAGAGTAGAGACAGGACAGCATGAGTCTTTTGGAAGATGTGGAGAGATTGAACTTGGACATTTTAGACACATCCTCTGAAATCCTCTCAAATGTAAACACTTTTTAACCAACCTACAGCATACTTCTCTCATCAGATCATTCTAAAGTCTCCCAAATAGTCCCACAAAATCAGAGATAAACAGCTTAACTCTGTTTACTGAACAAATCCTTATTGATCCCGACTTAATAAACTCCTGTTGTGTGAATATTAATAGTGTTATTACTCTCTCCTGACCCCCTCCAGGCTGTTCCTGGGCTCTGGACCTCCATCTTAATAAACTACTGTTTATTATTAGTTAATTAGTGAGTAGCCAACAGTGTTATT
>JABUIW010042412.1:0-10756 GCA_013363375.1 Menidia beryllina | reverse complement strand
CCAACCAAAGGGAATAGGACACATTTATGCCTCCCTCCACATTTCAGTTATTACACATTACGTCACCCTTCTCTGCATTTTAGGCATGGTTGGCTACCTTGCTCCTGAGTAACACAGCAGGACCCAGTCTTTTTACACTCTTTCTCACCCCAAACTCATGATTCATCGATTAGTGTCAAACCATCGCTTTCATTTGTATCATCTGATGACAGGATGGTAAAGATGGAGAGGCAGAAAAGAAAGCACTCAGGGGGACAACACCTGAAATGGAAAAGGGAGAAGAAAAAACGTCACAGGGATTTTTTAAAGTGGTTGAAAATGATTAACTGTAGATGAATTATTTCTGTGTAGACTTGTAAATATTCAGGTTATCTAAATCTACTGTAAAATGAGTGGTTACTGTGGCCTTTCAACCGTGTATTCATCAGTATTTACAATATAACAGATCATGACAATAAACATCTGCACCACATTTTTCAGCAGCTTTTATCTGCAGGTTTTGAATAGGAGACATTTTCCAAGTGTTGTGAACATAATAACTGCATGATACTTTTTAATCAAACTGTGATTGAATTATGTAAATGATAGAACAAAAGACAACTGTGCAACTCTATGCTGGGATAGGCTACAGCCCCTCTGCTACCCTAGTGGGAATAAGCAATATAGAAAATGGATGGATGGATCATTCTTTTTGTTATCTTGTTACCGGAGTACACTTATTCTGTTTTATTTTAAATGATAACTTCCAGTTTATACTGTAACTTGCAGCTGTTTCACAGCATTTCCCTCCAAAATAAATAAAAATTCTTGAATCTTGAAGGTTGATTTTTTTTCTCGTTCTCCTGTTGATGCGGTAGAAAAGATGGCCGCCATTACTCTGAAATAAAAATAAGCTCCTTGATCTGTTAGGAGTGTGTTCGGACATCGTTCGGACTCCGTTTGAAGCTGGTTTGGACTTTGTTCGGACCTTTTGTAATGTGTTATGACCTCAGAGGCCGTCCAGTAACTGGCGGGTAAGGCCACAACAACCCTGATCACACACAAGTGCAGGAGAATCCCTTTACCTGTCCCACTCTACTCAGTCAGAACATCGCATCAGAGCATAGCACATGCATTAAAAACCTCCATCATGGACACAAAATACTCTATCTGGACTCTCCTGAACACTCAAAACCTTCTATAACTTCCACTGAACGCTGTGCTCTGCATTCTCAGCAGCTCCACACAATCTTTAATCTTGATTTGAATCTCAGTGTTATTGATTTGTGTCAGTCTGTACAGACATCATCATCTGAGCGTCCCATTGGTCACCTGCACCGACAACAAGCTCTCTTCAGAATATGAAATTATGTATAATATTATGATGACAGCTGGGCTCCATTTCCATAGCTACTAACGAGGCCCTGTTCTGTGTGTTAAGCATGCACACATGCAGCCAGCAGATAGAAACATGTAGTAACACACATTTAATGCAGCTAACACACAGCCAGCATTTGGAAACATGTAGTAACACATATTTAATGCAGCTAACACACAGCCAGCATTTGGAAACATGTAGTAAAACACATTTAATGCAGCTAACACACAGCCAGCAGATAGAAACATGTAGTAACACACATTTAATGAACCTAACACACAGCCAGCATTTGGAAACATGTAGTAACACACATTTAATGCAGCTAACACACAGCATTCATAATGTTCTGTTCAGCGTCAGTTTACTTGGATTCAAATGTGTTTCAGCTTCACTTCTTCCATTTGGAAAGCCTCGCTGTGACTTTAGTATCTTTAGCTGCTTTCTGTTCTCGTAAAGTCTCTCTGCTGTCTGTGTTTTTTCTGAATAGAATTACAGAAGAAGAACCTGCAGAGTCCTCTTAGTCTCTTTCCAGATGTTGGTCCTCTGTCTTTCATCCAGCTTGTCTCAGGTCATGAAAACAGTTTGAGAGGTCAAAGGTCAGTCTGGATGTTCAGGAAAAGCAGCTTCCTAGAAATTCAAGGTTCTGCTCAAAATCTGTCGTGAAGGTAACCCCCTCATGAGTGGGTTTAATGAAACAGTGATGAGAGATGCCTTTGATCAGCTGAGCTGCTGCCATGACAACTGCTGTCAGTCCCAGAAAAATGGAGGATGTGATCCTTCCTAGACTCTCTGGTTGTGGACCCTCTGGTTGTGGACCCTCTGGTTCTGGACCCTCTGGTTCTGGACCTCTGGTTCTGGACCCTCTGGTTGTGGACCCGATGCTGCTCTGTGCTGCTGTCAGCTAGCCCCTTCCCAAATAATGGTGCAAATAGGCAGAAAATAGGAGCTTTTTGGACAGCTAGAGGCAGAATGTCTGTTTTCGTAAATGACAGACCAGTGTGTCTTGTATGTGGAGCTAACGTGGCTCTAACTAAGGAGTAAAACATCAGACCACACTTTGAAACGAAACACCACCACAAGCACGAGGACATGAACGTTACTGAAAGGAGCAAGAAAGTAGAGGAGATGAAGAGAAGTCTGGTTCCACAACAAAATATGTTCACAAAGTGAGGCTGCTGTAAAGGTGAGTTATACAGGTGAGCAGGGTTCAGGAGAAGATGAGGGAGGAGAACTGTGCTAGTGAGCTGACTGTGTATCACTGTATCACACACCAATAGGCCTGAGTGGGAAAGCCACAAAGATGGAACCTGTTATGAAACCTGTTATGACTACAGTAACAAAGCTTTTGAAAGTGAGCAAGAAATCAGCCTGTTTCTGCCCAGTTTTGAACTGGGGACCTTTCGTGTGTGAGACGAATGTGATGACCACTACACCACAGAAACTGTTGTCAGATATCTTCCTTGAGTTGAGTTGAATCCCGCCCTTGTCAGAAAGATGGTTGATGAAGTGAGTGCTGATCTCTGACATGGAGGAGAGTCATGGACAGTTCCAGATGGTCCTCTGAGCTCTGCTGTTCCACACAGAGAGCTTCTAGTGTCCTCACACTGAGGACTCCATGCTGCTGCTGACACACACAGTTTCTTCCTCCATCTGCAGAGGAAACACAAATCTGACACCAGCTCAAATCCTCCTTTCCATCATCTGATAAAAGCTCTTCAGGCCCGTCCCTTTGCTTTGGATGGAAAACCTTCCTTTCTTTGAAAAAAAGAGTCGGCAGTAATGATGGAAACCTTACAGAATAGCTTTTTCCTCTGATCCACACTGCAAAAAAGGGGTGTCTGAAAACCAGATAAAAACACTAGATTTGAGGTTAAATTTACTCAAAACAAGTGAAATTATCTGTCCATGCAGCAAGATAATTTCACTTGACAAGATTTCTTGAATCAAGATAATTAAATGTAGAAATAAGATTGTCTACAGAGGTATTAGTAAGGCTTAAAATGAGCTGAAAATGCTGGTTTTAAGAACAGATTACTTATAATTGTACTGTATACAGCCCCAAATTAAGTGAAATATACTAAATATAAGCATAAAATGCTGGTTTTAAGATTGGATTACTTATAACTGTACTTTTTTGAGGCTCAAAATAAAGTGAAATATACTAAATATAAGCATAAAATGCTGGTTATAAGATCGAATTACTTGTAATTGTACTTTTTACAGCCTCAAAATAAAGTGAAATATACTAAATATAAGCATAAAATGCTTTTTTTAAGACTAAATTACTTAAATGTAAACTTTTAACAGACTCAAAATAAGTTAAATATACTAAATATAAGCAATTTCATATTTTGTTACTTTTAGCAAATTAAGCTCAAGATTAGTAAAATAAATATATAAAATTTAGAAGAAAATACTCTACTATTAGAGAAGAATGACTAAGCTCTGTCTTGATACAAGTTGGTTTACCTTGAAACAAGGTTTACTGCATCTTTAAACCTACAATCTAAAGCTTGTCCTGTTAGAATAATGGTACAGAAATAACAACCAGAATGGCTTATAAGACAACATTTATTTAACATCAGGAAGTCAAGGTTGCTATAGACATTTGAATGCTTTTCCAAAAAAAATAAAATACAAATCTAAAAGCAAAAGAGCAAAAAAAACAAAAACTTCTCAGCCCTCTCAGTTAAATAGCCTTTGAAATAAAGGCCTCAATGAAGTAATTGTATAAGCTTGCACAACACACACAAAACTATTGTTGGCACAGCTAACAAGAATAAGAACTGAAATGACAAAATACTCAGCTACTTCTCAATGAAAGACTTCCAATCAGCCATTGCTTTCTTGTAAGCACTAGTGGCATCTTGATCGTGGATTGTGTCACCAATTACCTCTGTTTGAATAACTGACAGGAGAGTAGCAACACATTTCGGATATCTTAAGTGCAAAGTGTAGTAATATGCCATTAACACCAACATCCCGTCTGAGAAATCTTCCTGAGGGAGGGTGGTCACAGGTACGTTACCCACAGCCACGATGATGGTTGAACCATCAGAAAGCAGAACTGGGGAGGAGAGAGGACGCTTCTCCAGGTACACCGCAGGGTCTTCGCCTGACTGGAACAGCATAAAAAGAACAATGTGTAGAGAGTGAGAAGACATAAAAATGTATTGAAAGTAAGGTGTATGTGTATTATTAAAAATAGTTTTAGATTCAATTATCTTGTTTCAGCTTTTACAAGAATTGATCATTTTATAAATATGATGAAATTCTTAATTTTACTCAATTTATTTTAGTCTGTTCTTCAGTATGGCACAATATGTGTTATGACTGAGGACTGATGTTTCACCCACTTCACTGGTAGATGTCTTTACTTCACTTTTACTTCTTAAAAGAACAATTCTTAAATAACTTCTTTCTTTTAAGGTTTCAGATGATTCCACTTCATCTGTCAGTTCAGAAGGACACTTTGTCGGACTTTCAAACCTATAATAGTGGAGAGTAATTGACATGATAACAAAATGCAGTAATAGTGAAAATGTTACCTTGCAACTATAATTTTGGTTAAAAGGTTAGGTTTCTGTGCAGTCAAGACTAATATAGCAGAGCACGATCTCTTTTTGACAGGATGCAGAAAACCCACGTCCCCTGTTGAATTACCTGGGACCTCTCCTGGTATGACTTTTTTAAAATTAGCCTTTCATTGGACATTAAGTAACTCACTGAAATATTTCTATCTCTTTTTTAATTGTTGGCCTGAAGTATAATTAATGCATATAGGAAAGGGAAAGGAGGAGAGTACTGCACCACCAACTGAAAAAGCTTCAGATGCTCATGATGGTAGGACAGTCTTCCTATTCATGGTTTTTCTTTACCCAGTGTTTACAGATGCAGACTCAAGGCTTATCATAGGGCTGAAACAACTTTACTAAATTAGTTGCCGATTACGTTAAAATAATCAGCTGGAAAATACATAAAAATGTGTATATTGGTTGGAAAAACTACCCACTCAGAGCATTAGTTGAGCCAAAACTGCAACTAAAATTATTTTACTTTGAATAAAATACAACATACTTTATTGATCCCAAGGGGGAATTGCTTATACATTGATGAGCTACTCCGTCAAAGTTGTTAAATATTAATTGTAGTAATGTAACCATAGGCATTGAAAATGTATAATGAAGTCATTTGGATATAACTGAGAACAAGCAAAGTAATGAGCATGTACGGATTTGGTCGGCTGGTCTCTCAATGCAATTGACAAAATCTTCACTACCCAAAGACAAGCTGCAGGGGGCTGCAACTGGTCCAGCTGGGACTCACCCTGCGGGTTTCACGATGGATGCCTGGAAGAGCTGGAGGGTTTTATGCCCCTCAGTTCTCTCTGTGGAAGACGTCGAGGACCTATACCTATTTGGATTCATGATAACCGGGTTCCTGCTGATTGGAGTTGGGGGATACCTAGGTTTCGAGAAATTCGGAGGCTGATGGCAACTGGTGGCGGGCTGCCTGTCGAGCCGGTTTACCGGGCCATCAACACTCTGACTCAAACCTTGTGCGAGTTGTCTCGCAAACATGATGCTCTGGTGAGCAAACAGGGGGCTCATAGGAGCAAAATGGGGACGATGTGTGACAGCATGAGGGTGATGGGGAACAACTTGGAGAAGGTGGTGGTTCGGATGGAGGGAAATTAACACAATTGGGCTGAATTGGATCGCCATTGAGAGACCTGCTGAGGACTTAAGGCAGACAAAACACGCTCTGTCTGGAACAAAGCTATCTCTCTTATCTCAATCTGGCCTCCCCAGAGGCGTGAAGCTGCTACTCTGCAACTTTGCCCTGGATGAAACTGCAGACGGACGCTTTGCCCCCCCCACCCCACCCCCCTCGTCCCAAGCAGGAGTATGGGTCTCACAAGGACAAATTCCACCTATCCTGGATGTGGACTCCAGCTTGCTTACACTTACACACACACAAGTACAGACGTCATGCATTCCTTGGACTCACTGCCTCGCTGTTACCTTTCCCCTTCCTTCCAACCCCCCCATCCCTGCCTCCCTATGTGTCCTGGTTGTTGTGATTTGACGGTATCTGTGCTTTAGTGTACTGAGGTGTTTTTTCAAACCACTGTTACGTCCCCTGTAGGGGGCGTGGCATTGGGCCTTTTTTTCCCTCTTCCCGCAACAACTTTCCCAATGTATTCTTTTGTTCTGAGGAAAAATTGGTGCGCCCTCCTGTGTGGCTGCCCTCAGTCTTCCCGAACTGGTGTGTCTATGTGTTTGGTTTGTTTGATCTTGGTACGGGCTGTACTGGAAGTCAATTTCTCCCTGGAGATCAATAAAGTGTATTCAATCAATTCAATTAAATTCAATTCAAAGAAATACATAGAAAATATACAAGTAGAAGTTAAAACGGACGGGAATGTCCCGGTGAAATTCTCATATGGAAAATGCATCTTGAAACTGCATTTCAGACCAGTGAAATGACCAGGCATTGAGATTAAATAAATTAAAACAGCACATATAAAAAACGGGGGATGAATGCAGGTGGGGTCACTCAGAGCTGTGCATCTATTCATGACTCTGCAGCGTGCTGAAGCGTGAGAAAATAGTGACTATAACCAAAAACAAAACATGGTTCACGTAAACCAGTGCTACACAGTGCAAGACCTGGACAAACAGATAGAGAGACACTTAGAGCTAGTATACGAGGGGGAATTTGGAAAAACAAAAACGCGTCAGCGCGCAAAATTACGCAGACTACTGGAGAAGAAGGACCGAAAAGAAAATATAAGGAAATCTAGCATCAACGAAAAATGGATACATAACGCATCAAAACGCAAGTTAACAGAACCGGAGAAGGAAATATTATCAAAAGGACTCAATTACGCAATTTCAACGGACATAATACCACACGAAGAATACATCTTAGCAACAGAATTAGCATGTACAAACTTAAAAACACAAGGTGAAAAGGCAGAATTGCGCAATACAGTGGCAGGCATTTTAATAACAAACAAGAATACCCAGCAGCAATATATCAAAGGAGGAGAGAGCAGCAATCCACACATTGATGAGAGACAAAACAATAACAGTGGTACCAGCGGACAAGGGAAGGACCACGGTAGTTTTAGACGCAGTAACATATGAGAACAAAATGAAAGCACTCCTGGATGACAAGGACACCTACGAAATATTAACAAAAAATCCCACAGAAAAGAAGAAAAAAGCACTCAAAGGACTGTTGAAACCATTGGCACAGCAAAACAAGATAACACAGGAAACATATGACAACTTAATACCCACCGCCAGCATCACACCACGCATATACGGCACACCCAAAATCCACAAACAAGACACGCCCCTCCGCCCCATAGTTGACTCCATAGGCTCCGTCACATATAATTTATCCAAGGCACTCGTCGAAATAATCAAACCATTAATTGGACACACCGAACAGCACTGCGCCAACTCCAAACAGCTTGCACAGGAACTCAAACAGATTATAGTCAAACCGGATGAAATATTCATATCACACGATGTCATATCACTATTCACCAAGACCCCGGTGGAAGTCACCATTCACATTGTAAAAGAAAAATTAAAGAAGGACAAGACACTGAGGAAACGCACAAATTTGACAGTGGAAGACATAATACAACTATTAGAATTCATAGCCAACTCCACCTACTTTCAATATAAAAACGTCATATACAGACAGAAACGAGGATTTGCCATGGGAGACCCACTTTCAGCAATAATGAGCAGTTTTTTCATGGAGGACCTGGAACAAAGAGCCATCAGAACAGCACCCACCCACTGCAATATCACCCTCTGGAAAAGATACGTTGACGACATACTGGAAATAATACAACAAGGACACACGCAAAATCTCACAGACCACCTCAATAAAATGGACACCACCGGCAACATACAGTTTACACATGAGGAGGAGAAGGATAATAGCATTGCTTTCCTGGACATAAAGATTCACCACAACAACGACGGCAGCATCAAGATAACAGTTTACCGGAAACCTACCCACACCGACCAATACTTACTATGGACATCAGAGCACCCTATTGCGCACAAAATATCCGTCGTACGCACACTATATGAAAGAGCCACCATCATCACAGACCCAGCAGACAGAGAGGAGGAGGAGAAACATATAGAACAGGTACTCGCACAATGTCACTATCCAAAATGGGCCATAAACAGGGGAAAGCAACAAGTCAGAAACAAAACCAGCAAACAGAAGAAAAAAAGGAAACTACAGGACACACCTGAATACAAAAGTACAGTCACATTACCATACATACGGGGCATAACAGAACCAATACAGAGGGCGATGAGGAAACATAACATCAACACAGTAGTGAAACCACACACCAAACTTAGGCAACTTTTAGTTCACCCCAAGGACCAGATCACACAAGATAAGAAATGCAATATCATTTATGAAATCCCATGCAAATCCTGCAATAAAACTTACATTGGTGAAACAGGAAGGGCGTTCAGCACAAGAAAAAAGGAGCACCAAACAGAGTGTGAAAAAGAAACAACAGGGAGACTCACAAGAACAAAAAAAGACCAAGCGGAACAAGATAACCTGAAGTCGGCCATAACAGACCACTGCAAAAGAAATAACCACATTATGGACTGGGATGGGGCACACATCATTGGATCCGAAACCAATAAATTCAAGCGCTGGATAAAGGAGGCAATGGAAATCAGGAGGCGAGGCACGGAGACCATCAACAGAGATGAAGGAACATTTCTCCTTTCACCCACACGGGACAGCATCCTCCAGAGACCAACGGGCGGCGGTGGGCGTGGCCAGCCTGGCAGACCTGTGCGGTCTGTACAGGCTGGCCACGCCTACAGGAAGTAACAACAGCTGTTAATGGCACGTCACCCACTCCACCGGTGACAGTTCTGAGGACGGCTTGCAGGTGCAGCCGAAACATGTCAACAAGGTAAAACATTTCTTGTGGATTATTGTTGTCTGACCCGAAGAAAACATGACTAAAAGTTCTTCTGCTGAAACCCGGGATTGAACCAGGGACCTTTACATCTTCAGTCTAACGCTCTCCCAACTGAGCTACTTCAGCCTGTTGCCATAATGTGTTTTTCCTGGGTGATCATTAGCAACTAGTGAGGACACTCGATCAACAGTGCTGACCGGGTGTCCTCACTAAGGTGGGTATGGATATGGTGCTCCTGGGGGAGCCCGGGACCACCAGGTCTTCTAAGGAGGGGTGCACCGGCCCAGGTCTGAAACGGAGCAGGTCAAAGCCCCCGTGCTGCTCAGTAGTGGGATCACACCTGAGAATAGACACTGTGGAGCAGCCTGAGTAATACAGCAGGACCCAGTCTTTTTACACTCTTTCTCACCCCAAACTGATGATTCATCCATTAGTTTCAAACCATCGTTTTCATTTTGATCATCCCATGACAGGATGGTAAAGATGGAGAGGCAGAAAAGAAAGCACTCAGGGGGACAACACCTGAAATGGAAAAGGGAGAAGAAAGAAAAACGACACAGGGATGAAAAAAGTTTTTCACTGTGGTGGAAAATGAATAACAGTAGATGAATTATGTATGTAAACTTGTAAATGTTCAGACAGCTAAATCTACTGTAAAATGAATGGTTACTGTGGCCTTTCAACCGTGTATTCATCAGTATTTACAATATAACAGATCATAACAAGAAAACATCTGCACCACATTTTTCAGCAGCTTTCATCTGCAGGTTTTGAATAGGAGACATTTTCCAAGTGTTTTGAACATGATAACTGCTAAACTACAGAATCTCTTTCTTGTGGAATGATTTTTAATCCATTTATTTTTATTTCAAACTCTGATTGAATTATGTAAATGATTAAAAAAGACAGTTGTTCAATTTTGCAGAAACAAAGCAGATCACAGACATGATACAAAACAAAAGTCTTTTCAAATGCCTTTAAGAAATCATAAAATCCAAGGAGTTGTCGTGAAGCTCTTCTGAACTCCACAGTGGGTGGGGGTATAAAGAAGAGCTGCGTTGGCCAGGAATCGAACCCAGGTCAACTGCTTGGAAGGCAGCTATGCTAACCACTATACCACCAACACCATGCATCACTAAGAGGAACGTATGAAAATGGGCCTCAAGAACACACAAATGAACTCCTTTTAGATATGATCAGCTAACTATGTAACTGCCAGGTCTTTTCAGTTCAGGTTAATGATGATAGTAATTGTAATAATAATAATAATGATGGATTATTGTGGACGTTGTCCTCAGTGTGCTGTTTGTAGCTGTGTCTGCTGCCCCCCTTCTTCAGGTCTCTCTGGGCCCTGTCATTAGACAGCCTGTCACCTGACCTGTAGGCAGCATCTGGAGCTGTGAGCAGGG
>JABUIW010042405.1:0-36774 GCA_013363375.1 Menidia beryllina | reverse complement strand
ATTACTCAGGAGCCAGGTAGCACCAACCAGGCCTAAAAAGCAGAGAAGGGTGACCTTTGTAGGATGGTTTATCTGTCTAATCATCCTCAGATATCTGTGGAAACTTGTAAAACACCTTTTTATTTTGGTTTTGCAGTATTTTTCCACTGTGTTATAAGGGCTCGTCCGGGATTTGAACCCGGGACCTCTCGCACCCAAAGCGAGAATCATACTCCTAGACCAACGAGCCACTTTCATTACTACACAGAAACCACCATGAGAAGGGAGTCTACAGAAGCCTGAGAGGGAGAGATGATGTCAGCTGCTCAACACAAGACCAAGAAGAGCCTCATCACCATGTCAGTGACTTGTTCTCACTCAGAGAAAAAGTGCTGTAAAGGCTACAGTCAATCAGTCAACCACATCCCTATAGCTATGGAGTGTACCCAAGGTTGTCCAAACAAATGTGCATTGTTGATTTATACTAAACTACCATTAATCTTCCATGTTCCAGCCCCAGCCAAACTGAGGCTTGAACTGTTTTTTTCCCCTTTATCTGATTAGTTCTTTAAAAAGTCTGTACAATTACGCAGTATTATCTTTAACATGACATTAACTGAGAAACTCAGAAAGTTGTTCTGAAGGGTGAAACATCCAGTTAGAAAGAGTCAGAGAAAACATCAGTATTTAACTCCCTCTGTGACTCATGCAGTGACTGAAGGAACTCTTTACTCAAAGCCTGCTCCTGAAATATTAATAACATTAATTGGCTGCACGTTTACTGAGCCAGGATGAAAAGGTGTGGATGAGTTAAGCCAGGTGAGGATAGCTAGGTGAGCGAGAATAATGCTGGGTTCAAGTCCCTGTTCAGGCAGCTGTAATTCTTTGTTTCCAATCCTTTGCAGTCCTGATGAATCCTACAAAGAATTGCAAAGAATCTCTCAGCAGTTTGTATTTACAGGTTTTGAACAGGGATCAATATGGTGGTGAAATGTGGAGAATCTTCACTATCTATTAAAAACACATTTGTTGAAGGTCCGTAGAAACGTTTGGAATTAAATCTTAATTCTGAATAGAATTAATTATTGTAAGAATAAGCCTAAAAAGGCTGAAAATGAACACATTTAGTTTCTCTTGACAGTTCTCGATTTGAGTTTTCATCTGGTGTATCATTTCATACCATCAGACACACTGTCCATATCATGAAAGCCAAGGGGAATTAGCTCAAATGGTAGAGCGCTCGCTTAGCATGTGAGAGGTAGTGGGATCAATGCCCACATTCTCCAAAGACAGTTGTTTTTTTAGGAGGTGAATGTTTGTGTGATTGATAAGCCCCTATTTGAAGCTCTACAACTCCTTAAGGAAGAGGGGTTGTCTTAAACCTGAACACACTGATGCATGGTTTTTCCTCACTGTTATGAGACACTACGTATTTTTAAAGTCCCTTTGGGATGAATAAATGATCTGATGATCTATGTCCAGATTGTCCACAGGTTCAACATGTATTTCCACTCAGTTGAATATCCTGTGGTTCATTCTAACCGTGTCCATTTATTTTCTTTTGTTTTTTTTGGTCAGTTTAGATAATAAATAATCTCCACCCTTTAACTCATTGGTAATGCTTGTAAATAGCATTATGATTTTCTAAATTGTTCTTTTAATCATGTAATAATGACTTTAAAGAGTGTTTAGCTTGTTTTCTTTTTTCTTGTCTTAAAAAGTATGCTGTGGAGTTTTCGCCCTCTGTACATTTTTTTTTACTATGGCTGTAATGCTCCTTCACTTTTCTTTCTTGTATTTTATTGAGTTTATTATTTCATATTTATACTTTATTACAATCATAGTAAGGATCTTTATTAAGTGATTGTCTTTCTTTCTTTATTTCATTCTTTATTTGATTTTCCAATGTATTGTCTTTCCATTTTTTATTTCTACAATAATCAATAGTTTTTTCTTTAATCTGGTTTTAACCCCTTCTTACCATTCCAAAGAATAATCTATTATCTATAGTTCATCTATCATTTGATCATATTTTTTATTTATCAATTCTACATCAATTTAATCTTCTAATAAACTATTATTAACTGACCATAAGTACATTATTTATTTATATTCTTTATATTTACTATGATTGCATCATGATCGCTGAGATATGTTTTTCTGTAATTTACATTTTTTATTAATCTAACCACATTTTAACTAATTAAGCATAGATCGATTCTTGTTTGTTTTAATATCCCTGTTACAAAACCCCTCCTAGAAAAACCTTTTTTTATTTTTGTTTAATTTACTTATTTATTATTTATTCATTTAATAATCTTAATCTATCAATTTCAAGATTTTTTTCTCATTTAGTTGACTAAGGCTGCTCTACTGCTGTCATCTTTGAAACCTATAATTAGTATCTTCCTAAATTGTCTTTTATTTATTATTGTAGTATAATTGTCCATTCAATAGTTTATTTATTTAATTTATTAATTCATTGTCCCAAATAGTTTCTTGCAAACATATTTGATCATCATTTACATTGTAAAAAAAGTTCCACAGCTTCCCTTTACTCCTCATCCCTGCTACATTTAAGGAAAGAAGAGTGACCATAGGGAGGAAGAAAATGGGGAGTCTCCCCGTTCAGTTTTCATGAACTTATTGTTCACAGCTTCATTACTTAAAGTGATTTCAAATGATCTGGGCCTTAATGGTTTACACCCAACAATACCTCCACACAAGAGTGGGATTGTTTTCATTAACTGAACCACTGATATCTTCTCCTCTCCTTCCTTCTCCTTCCAATAACCATAGTTAAGTATTTATCATATTAAATGTCTTTTACTGTCAGTTTGCTTTTTACCACTGTGTCTGTTGTTCCCATCTCGTTTTCCTTTTGCCGGTCCATGTTCAAATCCCTGCTATCCATCCTGAAAAGAGAAATACAACCAAAAGCGCCTCCCCACAGGCTAAGCTGATGAGGAGGGATGAAACACACAAAAAAAACTAAACAATTTGCTTATAATGATAAATGAAAAATCCAAAATAATAATATTAAGAAGGGATCAGCTAAAGTTCCTCACTCTATTGCTGTGACACAGCTGCAGCAATCAAATGATGCATTCAGGGTATTTCTGAAATCAGACGCACACAGGCTGGTGGCTGTAAGCTGCAGGGTACCTGTCACACGGGCTATTTAGACCTGAGCAACACAGCCAAAGTCTGCTGCTGGCTCCAAAATAAAACGCTGGACCCTAAGCGCTGGACTGGTCAGAACTTGGCTTTTCTGAATAAGGCAAAGATAATCCACAGCAAATAAACGGAGCCACAAAGTACAATTTCACAGTAAAAAACTGGTGAGTCAATATGTCAGAGTAAATCTATTTGAACCTAGATAGAGGATTTTCAACTATATAGAGAGTAACCCCACTCTAAGAGCAGAGTTAAAGTCAGTGTCAAACCCCGCACACATGCAGTGGAACCTGAACTCTACACAGTGACGACCAGTTGTCAGGTCTTTAGCACCGGAGGCACGTGAGGGTAGTCTGGAGCGGGTTGAACTGGAGTCGGGCCTGGCTCGGGTAAGTCATATTATGAACATGCTGGTGTTCCTAACACTGCTTAAGAATTGTTTTCCATCTTAACACGGGTATCGGGTCGTGTTTGTTGATTGGGGAAATGTTGCCCATTCTTCTGTGGAGGGGCTCTCATGTCCCAAACGGCTAACGTTAGCAACCTGCTAGCAGTTCAGAAGTTCTACATTTCTTTTCCAGTTAAGCTGAACCATTAAATGCGTGTCTTTTTCCTTAATGCTGGTACACACATGAATACACGCTGCCTGTCTTATGGTTACGTTGTAAGTTATTATTTAATTGTAACTTATGCTAATCGTTAACCCTAAATTAGCTTGAAGCTAAGAAGTAAACCCAATGTTAGTCAGTCAGTGGGTTAGCCATTTTCTGAAGTTGCCAAGGTGTTGCCTTAAATGTTACACAAAGACAAATAATGTGCACATGCCGGTTAGCCTCCTGTTTCTATCTTTCACTAAGGAATAAAGCTGTAAAGTTGTGTTTGTCAGGTTTTGTTCACGCTGTGGCAGTTAGCAAATGGCATAGTATAAATCTAAGTCTTTTTCCTCCATACTACAGAATGTAGCGTTCAATTAATAGATGTCTATAGATGCATATTTAAATATACATTTAGCTATATATATTTATATAATAAATGTATTTGTAATAAATATTGTGATTTGTTTATTATAACTCAACTATGTCCAATTTGCCTTGTTAACAGTAATATAGCAGATGTGAGAGTAAATCATGGACCATAGTTGGTAAGTGGGCTCAATTGAACAATTTAAGGGCAATAATGGGTAACTCATTGCTCAACTTTTGTGTCTGTCTTTCTTTTACCTTTGTTTGTTTCAGTAGAATATGCTGTGTCATTTTGTGGGGAGCTGAAGTATGTCAGGCTGTCTGACCTAACATTAGGAGCCTTCATGGAAGAAGGTTGGACAGTACATTCAGGATAACACAATATCACAACCTTTTACTTGGTTAATTCACCGTAAAACATAACCCCTGAGTTGATAGCGGTTTCTGCTGTGCATTTTAAATGCATGGGAATAACCTACAAAGTTTCAACTTGATAGTATTTTCTGAAGACATCAGTCTACTTAGTTACGATTTAATTCTCATCTGAACTGAATGGTCTTGTTGCTCTAACATCACTTTCTCTTTCCTTCCTTTACTTCAGCGTGCCAAAAATGTAACATTCAGAAGGTAGGCAGCCAGATATGAAGGTATTTGACCAATCTGACACAGAAGTTGATGGAGATGTCTTTGAAGAATTATTGAAGGAGTCCTTTGGAAACTTCCAATGTGGAGCAATGAAAAACTTGGTAATCACTCACCATTCACAGATGTGTTCATATCAAACTTACAGGTTGGGATTTAATATTCTTCTGTTTTTCTCATATTCCTTAATGCACGGATGCTTCTGTCGTCAGCAGCATCTGATGATAGATACTATCATTGTGAGCTTCTCCATGTGGGATCCACCTCCAGAAGCAGCCCCGACAGAAGGAAGTCCCCGTAAAAGGCCACACAAGAGAATCTGGATTTTGTTCCATTTAATGATTGTGCTAGTTTAAGATGCATGTAGCATAAATATTTCATATTTTCTGGATCTTCTTCCCCACTGTCTCTTTATTTTTAATTTAATTGTACTTTTGCGGCTCCCCTTTGCTGCGGATTATAATTGCCTTATTCAGAAAAGCCAAGTTACAACCAGTCCACCGCGTAGGGTCCCGCGTTTTCTGTAGGATGAATGTCCAGGTATGAATATGAATGAATATGAATATGAATAGCCCGTGTGACAGGCGCTGTACAGTTGACGGCCACACCAGCCTGCGTGCATCTGATTTCCTAGCCGACACTGAACACACCTGCCTATTTGAACACCTGTGAGAGTTTTGTGAGTGTGGGGAGCTTCGGCTCAGTTTGGGTTTTCCTTCCATTAGTTTTCTTTTTTTTGTGGTATATTAAACATATTCTTTGTTTGTATTTTGGTGGAATATATCCTTCCCCATCAACCGTGTCTGTGGGGGGGGCACTTTTTGTTCTAATTTACCTTGAAATGGACAAAGAAAAACTAGACCAAAGGATTTGGTGGGAAACAATCCGGATTGACGGTGAGAGAAATCAAATATGAAACAGATCTGACGATGGTGTGAAAACGGAGCCGTTTTCCCCTTCGGTTCCCGAGTTTTAGCCGCCGTCTATCGCACACACCGTCACGTCCACGCATTCCCCTCACTACATTTCCCAGCATGCAACACAGACCGCCCGTCCTAGCGGCGGCAGTTCCAAACAATTTACCCGGTATTTCACGCTAGTTCAGAAATGACCACAACACCTTTCATTCATCACACTTTATTTACCAACCAGCTTCATCACACACTCCGTAGTCCACAATAAACCTTCCCAGTCAAACACACACCTTCTGGCCCTTGGTCCGTCAGCACACTGGTCCGTGGGGGAACGCGTACCGCGTCGGAGCAGCTTTTTATTCATCGTTCCAGGACACTGAAAAGGACTATGGTGGGACAGGGGTGTTAATATTTGGAATAACTGTTTGCAGGGTAATTAGTAGGTGAATTGGTTCAGCTATTTAATAATGATGGGTGTTTTTGTGAGTGATGCTACAGGCTGTATGTATTTATTAGAATGTAAATTGAACTTTATTGTGATTTGCCTTCCTGTAGAGTTTCCCCATTGTCTGGTTATTGGTGGGCCTGTTTAAGGGGCACACTCACAATGCCAGGGGGCTGCTGGGAGAGTGCTTAGAGACGCTCTGAGAGACTGGTTGTAGTCTGCTCTGAGAGACTGGTTGTAGTCTGCTCTGAGAGACTGGTTGTAGTCTGCTCTGAGAGACTGGTTGTAGTCTGCTCAGAGAGACTGGTTGTAGTCTGCTCTGAGAGACTGGTTGTAGTCTGCTCTGAGAGACTGCTTTGTAGTCTGCTCAGAGAGACTGGTTGTAGTCTGCTCACAGAGACTGGTTGTAGTCTGTATTCCATGTCAGCTTGCTGTGAGGCTGTAAGTTCTTTGTATTGCTTGCAATGGCCGGTTTAGTTTTCTTTGAAAGTATTTTGTTTGTTTTTCATTAGGTCCAAAGGCCTTTGAAAAAAACCTTGACTAATGAAAGAGCAAAAGAAACACTCATGGATGGATTCAAAATTCGAAATAAAACAATTACAGGAAGGAAAGTGGTTAATGATTTGGTGGTGTCATTAATAAACCTTCCTGTTTCCATTACAGATGGAGGAATACTGGGGAAAAGGCTGGGGAGTGGAAGCCGTGTCGAGAATAAAAAGGAGAATGTGTGTGGAAACATGGAACAAGATTCCTGAAAGTAAGGGTGTAGTCTCTCCCGTACTCTGCTCAATGTAACAGCAAACGGACATCAGTTCTGTAGAGTGATAGATGATAGTGTGCAGAATATGTCTGCAGCTGGAACATCTGGTCAGAGAGGGCCCAGACTTTAACGGTCACCAGTGATGAGGACATGGACATTATGCAGGGAATGCTCTGAGGGAGGAGGAAGATGTGCAGTCTGCCCCATCTGATCAGTGTGTGTGTGTGTGAGAGTGAAGAGAGTGAGCCACACTCCAGTCTGGAGGAGTCTGAGCATGAGCTGGGAGAGGAGGAGCCCAAAGCTCCAGAACCAGAGGAAAGCAGCCTGGAGGCTGATGAAGCTCACAATGAGCTGGAACGGGGTTCAGAGGTAGGGAGGGCTCCAAAAACGGGTCCAACCCTCCATCTGACGGGGAGTGGTCAGAAAATGGGCACTACCCCGGAGGTTAAAGACCACGCTGTGGAGCTGGCACAGAGAGGGCTCCGCTCAGATAAAGAGGGGCAGAAAGCAGAGGGATGATGAAGCCCAAAGAGATTTTACCCCCACAAATGACCAACAACAAAGCTGCATCCACTGTTGAGAAAGTGAGAACAGATGAGCCTGAAAGGGAGCCCCTCTCAGCAAAGAATGCATCCTCCTCACCCCAAAATGCTTCTGTGAACCCTCCCAGCTCTGAATCTGAAATGGAGGATCAGCTCATACAGAGGAGAACAAGGAACAATTAGCCAAAAGAAAGACAATGAGTGAAGGGCAGACTGCACATCTTCACCCAAAGCTGAACCTTATCTGCTGTATGTAGCCAGTTTAAGGAACAATAATAAATAAAAAATTTTATGAATATAAAGAATATGCCTGCAAGTGACCAAATGGGATGAGAATTCAGTAAAAAAAAACAAAAAAAAATGGAAAATAATATTGTAGTAATGGGATAAACAATACCAGTGGGGTGGGAATACTAATGAAAAATGATTTAATAAATAATATTATAGAAATATATGATATTGGTAGATTAGAGATGTGAATTATAACCATAAAGATATCAGAATAATAAACTGCTATGCACCCAATGCAAATGAGAAAAAAAAATCTTTTGAGAAATGAACTAAACGTATAAATAATAATACTCTTAAATGTGGCACTCTCACACCAGGATGTCTCGACTGCGAATATATTTAGGATTGATTCTAGTAGGACAGCTTTAATTGATATGAGTGAAAATAATATTTGGAGAATATACTTAAAGATATTAAAACAAAGCCGAGTAGATTTCTGTTCAGTTAATGAGGTCTCTCAGTTTAGTTTGGGGGCTGGCCAGTGATTCCTACAGGGAGGACCTGTATACAGACGCTAAAGTCCGGGGTTGAGCTGCGCTCCTCTTCCTCCTCTTCTCTGCCGGGGCCCCCTCTTCACCAGAGTGGTCAGAGGAGGAGCTGCTAGATTGAAAAGGTTTCAAGTTTCCACACTGACCAACAGGTGGGTGAGCACTGAGAGGCGTGTCAGGGAGCTGAGCAGGTCTGGCCTCCACTCCAATATCTCAATATCAACTCCCAAACTTGAATGATTTCATTTTCTGACCTACAAATCCGTTATTAGCTGAATACTAATCCAACAGATAATTTTGGACCTATGGACTGCACTACTGGGTATGTGCACATCAATGATGGGCCATATTCAAAAAGCTAGAAAATAAGACACTAGGCTCCGGGGAGAGTGCAATTAAAAGACACCAAACAAAGATAAAGTCTTTCTTCTTTCTTTAGTAATGAACCAGATAAAAAATAATTATTTACAATTACCTAAAATAAATTATTTGACCCTTCAAAATAAAAAATATGAATCGTTCCTCAAAAGTTGGGAAACATTCCTTTTGGTCCTCACAATAATAGAGTTCTTTTCAGGTGTTCAAAAAAGGAAAAAAATAGTTCCTTCAGGCCGTTATCCGGGGTTCTGTTTGTAAAGCGTTAAGTCAAGTCCGTCAGTCAGTCTTATTGTGACAAATGCAGGCCACACTCCTACCAGCTATGCCACGTGAAATGACATAGAATGAATCGGGTTCAATTGGCTAACGTTGTCAATCCTTAGCGGAATCCAAGTCCAGTTCAAAAACTTGACCTGTGTAGCCATACCCTTAGTTAAGCCACACACACAGGACAATGTTCAATTCCTTATAAAATATCAATTTAAACTGTTTTAAACTTAAAGTAGTTGTACAACATTCATATCAATCTTCTCAAAAGCAAAGCTATGCGAACTGCATACACTTCATTCATACTGAAGAGCATTGCATACCATTCAGACTTATGTAAACAGGATGAATATTATTGAACTGAAATCACGGTACCGAGTACAGTGATTATCACGAGCAACCGTTCAGCCAACTCACCTCGCACACCTAGCAGTTAGCTCGTTCTGAGCCTTTAGCTTACTCATTTAAACCAAAATATACCCATTTCACATTAACACAAGTATTTGACAAAACATTAAATGTATATGTCACTTTAAAAGAAACTCAAGGAGGCTTTACAAAAAACCATGGTGCGGAGGTATCATTTCCAGACATTTGTTTGCTATGTGCTGTATTTATTTGTGTCAGTTTGTAACAGAAAAAGTGTGACGATCGTAGGGGAGCTTAAAAAATGTATTGTTTTCCAGAAAGCCACACATAACCAAATAACCCTTTCCAAGTTCTTTACAGAAAAAAGTCAGGAAACAAATAATAACACTATTATTGAAATAAATAACTGAATAACCCTCTCTGAGTTATTCACAGAAAAAACAGGAAATAAATAACACTATTTATGAAATAAATAACTAAACTCTCTCTGAGTTTTTCATAGAAAAAAAGCCATGGAACATCAACTTTCTGTTGTGCCATGCACAATCTTAACAGATAAAAGTTCAGCTCAGTTTTCGGAGCAAAATCTCTCTGACACATATGAGCAGTCTCTTAAAGTTCTTGTGTTCCTTCCTTCTAATCCTTTTGTAGGTTCCAGTAGGCTTGTAGCCACCGCTGTTTGCAGCTCTCTCTCATCAACTTCCCTGTGAAAACCACAAAGGAAGCAGGTTGAGAAACTGAACTAAGTGATACAGCACCTACACAGCACAATACATTTCACTACCAGTATGGTTGTACGATGGATTTTATCCCAGTAGATTTTATTATGATTATATTTGTTTATGCTCAGAATGACTCATTCAAGTCAGAAAAGTGAGCTTACGTTGCGTATGTTCATCAGTGTGAACTGTGGGCCTGCATCTGGCTGGTGAGAAGTTGAATATCAGGTTCCATTCTAGTTACAGCCAGTCTCGAGCACTGGTGCAAATGTTCATCTGTCAATCTTGATCTCATCGGAGTTTTCAGCAGTTTCATGCGAGAAAAGGTTTTCTCGCAGATATACGTGCTGCCAAAAACTGTGGACATTTTCATTGCGTGTTTTTTGATGTTTGGATATGTGTCGTTTGGGAGGGCGGCATAGAAGTCAATGAGACTGTTGGGCTTGAATGCGTCTTTCAGAACATCACAGTTCTGTAACTCAGCCAACTCAAACTGATATGAAGGCTGGGCTTCATCAATGTCGGCAACAAAGGGGTTCTGAAAAAGACTGATTTCTTTTGCGTGAACTACATGTTCATGCAAATCTCTGTCGACAGGTTTTGGGTAGCAGGAAGATTGACGAAGTTGCGCTTTTTCACTTGTTCCAAAAGCAGCGCTAATTTCACCTCAAATGCTTTCATGTGTGAATAAATGTCGCAAATGAGTTTCCCCTCGCCTTGCATATAGTTTATGCACGACACCACAACCTTCATTACAGAATCCCACGTCAACACTTTGCAGCACAGTGCTTGCTGGTGAATTAGGCAGTGGACTCGTAGCGGGGCGGTGATACCCCTTTTTTCCAACTCCCGGTTCATGCTTCCTATTAGACCGCGAGGTTCGCCCACCATGCTAGGAGCCCCGTCAGTCGTGATGCTAGCTAGACCAGTCCAGGTCCAACTTCTCCATGGTTTGGCACACTTTGTCAAAAATATCCTCTCCCGTTGTAGTCCCTTTGAGACTTGGAGGGCTGCCAGCTCCTTGCATATCTCAAAGTTTGTGCTAACTCCACGAATAAAAATGAGCAGTTGCGCTGTCTTGCGCGTCCGTGCTCTCATCTAGTGCTAATGAAAAAAAGTCAAATTCTTTCGTCTTCTGCTGCTGCTGGGCATATACATTACTCCCGATTTCTTTAACGCGTCTGGTGATTGTACTCGCCGACAGACTTCCGGCATTAAATGCATCTTTCTTCTCGGGACACACCTCCTCCGCGACAGCATCCATACATTTCTTAACAAACTCTCCGTCAGTGAAAGGCTTACCGCTGCTTGCTATCAGTTTAGCAACCGGAAAGCTGGCCCGAACGGATGCCTGGTTCAGCTGAGCTTGGCGTACAAATGTATTCTGCTGAGATAGTAGTCCGCTTTTTAGCTTTGAGTTTGTCTGCTCGTATTTGGCCTTGCAAGCTATCGTACTTGTCTTTGTGACGGAATTCATAATGCGAAGATTGTATTCTTTGAATACCGCCACCGTCTCTTGACAGATGAGACAAAAAGCCTTTTCTTTGCATTGAACAAAAAAATAATCTTTTGTCCACTGCAGGTTAAATACCCTGCATTCTGAATCTATTTTTCTCTTACCTAACCTTTTCGCCATTATTCCGTTCTCTCTTTGACATGGCCGGGCCTAGGATTTTTTTTCTGGAGGCCAAATAGGAAAAAAATCCAATAGCGTCTCTGGTATTGTTCAGAGGGCTGGGCCAAATGTGGTGACGGGCCGTATCCGGCCCTCGGGCCGTAGTTTGGTGACCACTGGTATATATAGACACACACATACACACTTAGTATTCCGAATCAGTTTTGTAATTACTTTCTTACTGTTTAATGTTGTCATTGGTTTTTTCATCCAACCCGTTTGTCTGAGGATGATATGCTGCAGTGACACTCCTCTCAATTAACAGGAGTTCACAGAGTCTGTCATTGATCTAAAAGAAGGATAGAAGATTATGGGTACCTTTGTTAAAACTTGAACTAACTATAATTCGTATTAAATGTAGCTTACTTGATTCACAAACTCTCGCCCCTGGTCTGTGAGGATTCGCTTAGGACAGCCATGCCGATAAAAGATAGCGCAAAGATTCTTGCTAACTTCCTCTGCTGGCTTTTTCCTCTGAGGGAAAGCCTCCACCCACTTTGAATAGCAGTCAGTGGCTGTCAGTGTGTGCTGGAAGCCAGAAGATGTCAGGGGGAGAGGACCTGTCCGATCTATTCCCACCAGCTCCCACACACCTGACACCTGTTGATGAGAATCAAAATGAGCAACAACAGCATAGAAGAAACAAACTATAGGCATTGCAGTGGATGGTTACCTTTATGCATTCCAGTGTCTGGACTGCCTTCAGAGGAGGTTCCACTCTCTGGCACTGGTCACATTCAGACACCTTGACAATGTTGCTGTTTTTCAGTTTTATTGGACTTTGGAGCTTAAGCTTATTGCTAAGAATTTGGCAACATACCCATTTCTGTATGTCTGAAGTCATACCAGGCCAAAAAAATCGGGAACACATGGAACTCCGGGTTTTCACAAATCCAGTGTGTCCTCCCATGGGTGAAGCGTGGAACTCCCTGGAAAGGTTCCAAGCCTCCTCTTTGGTCTTTATTGCCTGCCTGCGAGGTGAGGCTCCAAAGAAGAGGTTTCCAGCTTCACAGAAAAAATTCACGCATTATATCATTGTCACAGAAAATGTTGTGTCTGTTTGAAATATATCAAAGCCATACCATGGATGCTGAATTTAGAGGCAGATTTCCTCAGCGTTTGCCTTTGCCCTGTGCTAGATTCCGGAGGATAAGAACCTTCAGACACAAGGTTGAAGATCTCTTCCCTTTGCTCTCCATGTTTGCTTTAAATGCCTCCACCAGAAACAAAAATTAATTGAATAAGTTTTTGGTAGAAATGAATAAATAGATGAAATGACTTGAATTCAGGAGTAAATCAAAATTGTTTGTCCTTCCTTCATTCATGTTTTTACTCTCAGTCGGTATGGTTGAATATAAACATGCACTATGTGTAAATGTACCTTGTTACATTCCCAAACACAGAGTTTTACCCCCTGACATGAAACCCAAATAAAAAAAAGAGGAATTCTCAAACAAAATAAATTATCTTCACTTGTTTTTTTAATGCATTCATTTGTTTTATTCATGAAAATGTGCAATAATAATAATAACAGGTATTCAGACCATCCTTAACCCTGGGACTCAGGGTTCAAATTCTTCATGGTTCAGTCGTGGAAGTAGTGAACTCAAACCTTCCACTGATTCTTCAAGTCCTTTGAACAATTCCTTGGCTTGGCTGGGAAAAACCTCTGGGTAGAGTAAATACCATACCATATATATGTCTCATTATTTCCACATCAGGGACTTCCCCAGACTGAGCGGCTGATGGAGGCCTTTCCTGTTCAGCAGACAGATGGGAGGGATCTGTCTCTTCCACTAGGTGGCGCTGTGGTAGGGCGCTTTTCCGCAGAACGTTCTTCCTCCACCAGGAAAAAAACTTGAGGTGTGAGGGCTTCATGGCTTTCTCATACATCTTTTCTTTTTTTATCATCTCTTCTTTTAGGTCTTTGATTGTTTGCAGCAAACTTTCTGCTGGAAGAATGGTCTGGTTTTGTATCTCCAACAGAAAGACAGCAAGTCATATCATAAAGATAAGAGCACTTATTTCAACATAAGTCTTCCCAATCTCAATTTGTTTGTAAGAAATGCAGATTGGGAAAACTGTGTGCGCAGACTGGTCTCCGATTGTTCATTTTTTGAACTGAAATGTACACTATATTGCCAAAAGTATTTGCTCACCCATCCAAATTATCGGAATCAGGTGTTCCAATCACTTCCATGGCCACAGGTGTATAAATTCAAGCACCTAGGCATGCAGACTGTTTTTACAAACATTTGTGAAAGAATGGGTCGCTCTCAGGAGCTCAGTGAATTCCAGCGTGGAACTGTGATAGGATGCCACCTGTGCAACAAATCCAGTCGTGAAATTTCCTCGCTCCTAAATATTCCACAGTCAACTGTCAGCTGTATTATAAGAAAATGGAAGTGTTTGGGAACGACAGCAACTCAGCCACGAAGTGGTAGGCCACGTAAACTGACGGAGCGGGGTCAGCGGATGCTGACGCGCATAGTGCGAAGAGGTCGCCAACTTTCTGCAGAGTCAATCACTACAGACCTCCAAACTTCATGTGGCCTTCAGATTAGCTCAAGAACAGTGCGCAGAGAGCTTCATGGAATGGGTTTCCATGGTCGAGCAGCTGCATCCAAGCCATACATCACCAAGTGCAATGCAAAGCGTCGGATGCGGTGGTGTAAAGCACGCCGCCACTGGACTCTAGAGCAGTGGAGACGCGTTCTCTGGAGTGACGAATCGCGATTCTCCATCTGGCAATCTGATGGACGGGTCTGGGTTTGGCGGTTGCCAGGAGAACGGTACTTGTCTGACTGCATTGTGCCAAGTGTAAAGTTTGGTGGAGGGGGGATTATGGTGTGGGGTTGTTTTTCAGGAGCTGGGCTTGGCCCCTTAGTTCCAGTGAAAGGAACTCTGAATGCTTCAGCATACCAAGACATTTTGGACAATTCCATGCTCCCAACTTTGTGGGAACAGTTTGGAGCTGGCCCCTTCCTCTTCCAACATGACTGTGCACCAGTGCACAAAGCAAGGTCCATAAAGACATGGATGACAGAGTCTGGTGTGGATGAACTTGACTGGCCTGCACAGAGTCCTGACCTCAACCCGATAGAACACCTTTGGGATGAATTGTAGCGGAGACTGAGAGCCAGGCCTTCTCGTCCAACATCAGTGTGCGACCTCACAAATGCGCTTCTGGAAGAATGGTCAAAAATTCCCATAAACACACTCCTAAACCTTGTGGACAGCCTTCCCAGAAGAGTTGAAGCTGTTCTAGCTGCAAAGGGTGGACCGACGTCATATTGAACCCTATGGATTAGGAACGGGATGTCACTTAAGCTCATATGTGAGTCAAGGCAGGTGAGCAAATACTTTTGGCAATATAGTGTATCTGTACGTCTTGCCTTGTTCCATATCATCCTACGTTTGGGTTGAGTTGTTTAGTTTTAGTCAACTCTTGGTAAACCATCTTCATACTTTGCAAAAAAGTGGTTCAGGTAGGGAATGTCTACTGGAGGACTAGTGGCAGGAAAAGGGGAGATCTGTGTATGGTCCTGTGGTTGAGGTTCTTCATGTCTCATTATTTCCACATCAGGGACTTCCCCAGACTGAGCGGCTGATGGAGGCCTTTCCTGTTCAGCAGACAGATGGGAGGGATCTGTCTCTTCCACTAGGTGGCGCTGTGGTAGGGCGCTTTTCCGCAGAACGTTCTTCCTCCACCAGGAAAAAAAATTGAGGTGTGAGGGCTTCATGGCTTTCTCATACATCTTTTCTTTTTTTATCACCTCTTCTTTTAGGTCTCTGATTGTTTGCAGCAAACTTTCGGCTGGAAGAATGGTCTGAAACTTGTCAGAAAAAACTGTGGGCTGACCTAACACATCAACACATTCCTGCAGATCTGTCTGGAGTTTCGGGTTTTTGTTAACGTGCTGTTCAAGCTCACTCTTCAACTTCTCTGTCCCATTAACTGAGGCGTTCGTATGGGCTTTGGCAGAGTTGAACTGCACAAGTAACTCGCTGTACTGTGTGTTTAATGTGGCATATTTGTATTCCATGGCCTCTTTTTCCTGGCAATACTGCTCTTCTTGCTCTTCTTTCTCTTTTATGGTCTCTTTTGCTTTGTGTAGACTCTCATTAGTCAAACCCAGCTTTGACTTGAAATCTTCTATATCTGTTAAAAGGGCCTTGATTTTATTATTTTGAGCCAAAAGTTCCCTGTTCTGGTTTTTTATTTTGGCGGTCAACTCAGAGTTTTGGGATCTTAACTTGGTAACTATTTCCCGAGGATCCTTAGATCTTAGAGTTTTGATTTCAATTTGCTGTTTTTCTACAATTTGTTCCAAGTCTCTGATTGTTCTTTCTTTCCCTGCCGCGGTTTCAGAAAGTGCTAATTTCTCCCTTTGAAAAGTTTCTTCCAGCTCTGTCCTCTGTTTCTCCAAAGCTCTGACCCTCTTTGACTGTGTGGAGTTTTGTGTTTTTTGCTCTTCTAGTTTCTTTTTAAGGTCCTTCTTAATCTCAGCTATGTCTTTCTTTGCCTTCTCTTTCAGTTCTTTCATGGCGCGTTGGAATTCTTCCTCATTTTTTTGTCTTTTGTCTTTTTCCACCTCTACTTCCTTTTTCACTTGTGACAGATCCTCTTTATGCTTTTGCTTTGTTTCTTCCAACGTTTCTTTGTAATATGACTTAGAGGCCTTTAACTTTTGTTTAAGCTGATCGTTATCAGTTTTGGCTTGAACTATAGCCACCTCCAGAGGTGCCAACATATCCATTACCTTATTCAGCATTAACACGTCATCGCTAAAGAATATCTTTTCACTTTCTTTGAACCAAATAGTTTTATCCCTCTTCTGTTTTGCTGCTTCAAGGTTTTTCTGAAGTCCCTGCACTTGCTCTTTGAGTCCTTGGTTTTCCAGCATCAGATTAGAAATTCTCTCCTCATGCTGATCTTTCATTATCTCTGCTAAAGTGGCTGGTTTTGGCTCGGGTATATCTTCCATGGTTGTTCTCTTCATCAGAATGCAGAGTGATAAAGAATCCAGTCTGTCCTACAGATCCAGTGAAGGGTCGGTGATGTCTGGTGATGCAGACTTCTGAACAGGATATAGCTATAAAGCTGAAGTGATGTCACAGCGTGTGCATGTTGTCATCTGACACTGTGACATCACCACAAATGTTCTTTGGCGTTGCCTAGCAGTGGGGGAGGGGGGGGGGGGGGAGATAACTCAGGCTCCGCCCACAATCTAGAGAACCCTGTCAAAACTAAACCCCGCCTCTTTGGAATCTGGAACAGGATGATCTCTGAGATCTGGGATGCATCCAATGTGAAATGAAACGTAGAGCGAGGCATAAAATTCCATTCAATCAGAACTTAAACAAGGTACTCAAATAAACAGAAGTGAGGGTTGAATATCTAAAATGAGCAAAAATACTTTGAAGCTCCTCAACCCACTTTTCTGTACCGACTTTTTATTCCACGAGAGGTCAGCACAGGAAAACACATCATCAAGCCAGTTAGAAGAACAGGGGTTGCAGTGTTTGGGCCACTTTTATTTCTCTGATGTGGAATTTTTTTTATTTTGTGACTTACTTTGTTTACACATATTTTGCTTTCCCTGCTAGGTGGAATTAAAAGATATCCAATAATGGAAAACCAAAGAGTCCTAAACTACTATCCCCACTATAAATGAAAAGGGAAATGTTCGTTTTTCTTAGTTCAGGATTCCACCAGGGGGCGTATGTGATTACATAATACGGTTTCTAATAAGGCTCACCAGCCTCAAAGTAATCATTTTACTATTTTATCCTTTAACAAAATAACAGAAGCAGACCTTGATATTAAGTAGGTGACTTAAATAATGCAGTTGTCTTTTGAAAATAAATAAATATCGGGCTCACTTCAACAATAAACGTTGTGTTGCCACGGCAACACAATCCGGAACGGAAAAATATTCACTTCCGGTAACCAGGTTCCGGATGTCTGAATTCTGGGCGCTCCCCAGCGCAGGGGTCTCATCTTGGATTAGTCTTCCCGGATGGTGTTTCGCACTTTTTTAATATTCAGTCGAAAACGCCTCGACTAACGAGAGAGAAAAGTACAAGCAGGAATCCCGTAGATAGTGCCAGAGCCGTTGGAGGCCATTTTGAACAGGGGGTGCTGTGAACTTTTTTTTGTTGTCTGTTTTGGACGACAGACCTATGAGCCTATAGGCCAATTTAAAATACACAAAATAAAATAAATAGATTGAGATTTTACTACTTTATTGTCATATACAAGGATGATTGGAAACAACCGAGTGCTATTGGCCAGTTAGCACTGACATTAACAAGCCAGCTCCTAATTCATGCAGATGACATTAAATGTGGGGACAAAGTGTGTGTGTTGACCTAAAGACGTGCATCTACTGCCACAGAGAGAGAGAAAATCTGGGGGCACAGCCAGAGAGTTTAATACAAAAATATAGTCCTAAAAGGAATAAGACAAGCAGTCATTTACATGGGTTACGTTATAGCATACAATGCTAATGTGAGTAACTGCTTAGAAAAGGTTTAAAATAAGTTGTTGAAAAGATTTTGGAATAGCCTCTGTTTTTCTTTTTATCTGGAATTACATACATTTTTTAATGCGTGCTCCAAAAACATGCTTGATGGAAAAAAATCATGTTGGTGTAAACCCAAACCGGTTTATTTCCTGTTGAAGTGGAGTCCCAAACGTCACGTGAGGTGTGGTAGTTTGGCCTGTGGCTGAGGTGGCTGGTTCGTCCAGTTAGGTTAGCAGTGTTCCTCAATTATTTTCTGTTACGCCCCCCCTAGCAAGAAGAAAACTATTCACACACCCCCACTCCCCACCGTGACTGTCCATCTCTGCATAACATTTAATCCCTATTAACATTAAAGAAAAGAAAAAAAAGAAAGACATATGATCAAACTTACAAAGAATAACTTTATTAAATCGTGTTTTAAGTCTGCAACAGAAAATATTTTAAGTGCATCAATGCCTGAAATTAAAAATAAATAAATCCTTGTGTAAACTGTAAACATGTTTGATCAACTAATTGCACCATTGCTAAATTAAATCAAATCAATAAATAATATTTACTAATCATAATAAATAATAAAAAATAATAACTCATTTATATTCATTTCAGCAACATGAACTCAGGAGCACAATATATAAAACACTTGAACCTACAAAACAAAAATGAATTAAACAATTTGTGCTCATTTTGTCTTTCTGTTTTTGATCAAAATGAGGAGGAAGTCAGGTTTAATGGCTACAATGAGCACGTTTTGCAGTGCACAGCTTTTGGAAGCGAGGTTGGAAGCGTGATAGTGCAGCTCTCAGCTCCTGCTCAGTGTTTAGCTGGGACCTGTACTTGGTCTTCAGTGCAGCAACAGCAGAGAAGCCAATCTCACAAAGGTCAGATGCTGCAAAAGGAAGCAGAATGCTTCTAGCTTTCTCCCCTAAGAGTGGATCCTGCCTCTCTACACTCAGCCAGAATGTGAACTGTGATGTGAACCTCAGTCTCCATGTGGAGTCAGACGCCATGTCAGTGAACTTCTCCTCTCCTGCAGAGCTGAAACCAGTTGGAGCTGGTGCACTGAAAGGGTCTCTCACCCAGTCATACTGGGAACTGTTTTCAGGGAAGCACTTTTTAAAGAATCCCATCAGTGAAGAAATATGCTGCTTAATGTGTGGAATCACTGAGATAGCATCATAGTCATTAGTGTCCACAAATTCATGCAGGTTCTCAAATGAATCGGTGTTTCCTTCAAGTTGCCGGCCCCACACTGCAAGTTTTCTGGTGAAAGAGCTAATCTTGTCTGTGACCTGAGGGAGGTGTTTATCTTTCCCTTGAAGCTGTAGATTCAGTTCATTTAGCTTTCCAAATATGTCACTCAGGTAGGCCAGTTTTCCCAGGAAGTTCTCATCACAAAATTTTTCTGCCACTTCATGCTTGTGCTCCTGCTCCAAAAACACTCTTATTTGCTCTGAGCTCAAAAACTTTTCCTCGTGACAACCACCTTGCTTCACCGTGATAGCGCTAAATACGCTTCGTCGTATTTCCTCGTCTTAGCTTTCGGGTGACTTTCTTTTTTCTCATTATCTTTGTCTTCTTTATCTTTTCTTTTCATCCCTGTTTGAAACTTTTCCATGTTGGGGGTTGTTACGTTGAATGACGGAGGCTATAGACAGAACGCCGTCGGAGCTTTCTGCTGACACTGGTGACACTGGTAACCATGGCACTGGTAACCATGGCACTGGTAACCATGACACTGGTAATCATGACACTGGTAACCATGGCACTGGTAACCATGGCAAACCCGTTGTCTTGTAGGTCATAAAATGTTGCACTGTCGCAAACGAAAAATGACACTTTATACCAGTACGGCCAAAAAAAAAAGGCTGTTCCCCAGGGTCACACGCCCCCCCAGGTATCGCCCCACTGTTTGAGAAGCACTGGGTTTAGGGAAGGGAAACTGAGTCCCTCTATTAAATTAATTTAACAACACACGTATTCATTTGTTGTTAAACCCTACTTATTCTTTGGATTTTGAATAAATTATGTTGTTAGAATTGTCTGTGAGAGCCCAGCGCTGATTTACTTTGCTTGTGACTAATAAACGTCATATTTGTACTCTTAATCTACTCTGGTTTATTGTTAGGCTTCCAACTAAAGAATCGGGCCAACAATGTATTAAAAGTCTCTTTTAGTTTTTAGTTTTTAAACTTTGGGTTAGATTTAAATTGTTCAACTAAGGCGCGGTTTCTGAATGAGAAACTATCCTGGAAATGATTGTTTTTTAACCCTCCTGTTATGTTCATTTGTTAGGAACAGCATTGCTGTGCCCGGTGCTTGTTTAATTATTCAAAAGATGTCTGAAACCAAAAAAATCCTAACAAGCATTGTTAATATTTCATTACTAACTCCATTACTAACTATTCTATCAATATTTAGTGCAATGGTGTTCCTTACCTCTAACAAGTAATGATCCAATTATGATAATTCACTCGTTTAAAAAAAACTGGATGTTCAAACTTTTTTTAATATTTCACCACTTTATTACTTTTGAAAGACCAACATATGAACACTAGGGTTGTGTTGTCTGTGAAGGCAAACCTGGAAGATTGAGGGGTTCTGTCCTTGATTACCAGCAGCTCAGCAGGGAGTTCAGCCCTGTTCTTTCGGACAGTTCTGACCATTGTGAGCTTTCCATTTAGAAGCTCCTGACCCAAGTTGTAGTTTGTGAAAAAATTGTCACAGGTTATGTTCTGTCCCCTGAGACTCTGTGCCATGTTGAGCACGACCCTTGTGCCCTGATTCTTCTCTGGGGCTCCTCCAACCGGCTTTCCAGTGTAAACCTGCATGTTCAATGCATAGCTGGTGTTTGCTTCATATGCTGCCCAGGTTTTTATCCCATATTTGGCTGGTTTGGAAGGCATGTATTGCCTAAATGGGCAGCGACCTCTGAATGTCACCAGCCTTTCATCCACTGTGACATTAGGGCCTGGGTTATAGAGTAGTGGAAGTTTCTCTACCCACTTGTCCCACACTGTCCTAATAGCTGCCTGCTTGTCTCTCTCCCGTCTACCAGCCCTTGTCTCTCGATTATCAAATCGGATTACTTTGGAGAAATGTGAAAAGTCTCCAGAAACATTGTGGCTTGAAATATAGCCCTGCCTGTCTCTGCATCCCACAGACTGGCTGTCGATTCATCCTTCGACTTATAAACCCCAGCCAGGATGAGGAGCCCCAAACACGCAATTAAATGTGTTTTGTCCAGCTCCTTCAAATTCTCCCCAAAACACGCCTCCCTTCAAGATTAGTCATTTCCAGAATGATTTTCTGCATTGAATCTAACATGACCAGCTCAAAAGCTGACTTGATGTCAGTCACACGAGTCACTGCCATCCTAGTGGGCCCTGGCATTGTCTTTATTATGTTTTCTGCAGACAGTTTTGCCTGACGCATATTTGGGGATGAAGACCACTGTATTTCACCATTTTTTTACATGAATGTCATGCTTGGAGGAATAGGAATAGCAATTCCATCATCTGGTTCAAAATCAGAATCATTAGAATCAGAATTTAGCTCAAGATAGTCTTCATCTTCAGACACATTCTCCTGTGTGCGTGTGTGTGTGTGTGTGTGTGTGTGTGTGTATATGTGTGTGTGTGTATATGTGTGTGTGTGCGCGCGTGTGTGTTGTGGTTTCAAAATACTTTTAATGGTGTCAAGGAATAAAGGAGTTTTTACCTCTGAATGAATTCCAAAACAAAGGCTGCCTCATCTTGATACTGAAGGTTGAATATGTCGTAGATTGCAAACACAGCAGCAAGTCCCGTTACAAATGTCGGTGTGATGCCCTCAGAGATTACACGGCCCTCAAGAGTGATCCTCCAACCTCTAACTGTGACTTGCCCTGTTGCACCTGAAACTTAAGTCAGAGCAACAGGAAATTGCATCTCACTGTATGTCAACATTTGTCATCCAACTTTCTTTATTGCATTTTACAACTTGACACATATCAATCATTAGTACAATGAAAACACAGTAGTTATAGATAGAGAGAAAAAGAAGTTCAAGCTGATTTCTCCCAAACCCCAGCCCACCCCAAACGCACCCCGTCTAAGTCCAAACACAAGACAAACAGCCTGCTGGGATCCAGTCCCTGTAGCAGTTTCTAGCAACACGACATACACACACATCCATATACACACATTCAAAAGGAGGCAGGAAAAGAAATAAAGAAAAAATAATAATACTGATACTAAGTAAATAAATGAATATGTACTTAAGAATACATGTTAAGTTAAACAAGTATACAAATAAATTACAAATGAAGAAGGAAAGAGAAAGAAAAAAATAATAATAATAATAAAATAAAATTTAATTAATTATAAGACGAAGATATATATCAGTTAAAAACAAAAGAATTGGATTGGATATAAATTTTCTTCTGAATCAGGTAGCAAGGTCATGGTACCCACCATAGATAGGAAAGGTCTCCAAGTCTCCATAAATTTACTGGTGGAACCCTTGAGTGAAAATCAGAGTTTTTCCAGCTTCAGGTTGTAAAGAACTTCTCTGACCCAATAGTCATGAGACGGGGGACGTTTAGTTTCCATCTAAGTAAAATAAGTCTTCGAGCCAAAAGGGTAGTGAAGGCTGGGGCTTGTTTCAAAGAACGCGAAAGGCCCGGGTCTGGAGGGATACCAAATATAGCCGATAATGGATTGGGGAGAATTGTCTGATTATATGCTTGACTTAGTGTTTTAAAAATGTTACCCCAATACCCGCTTAGCTTTGGGCAAGCCCAAAACATGTGGGTATGGTTAGCTGGCGACTGTCCGCACCTATTGCAAATGTCGCTGACTGATGGGTAAATCTTTGCTAATTTTGCATTTGTGTAATGCACTTTATAGAATATTTTACACTGTATTAAAACATGATGGGCACAGATCGAGGGCTTATGAATTAAATTCTTGGCAGCCTCCCACTGCTCCTCCTCCACCCCAGCACCCAACTCCCCCTCCCATGCTGTTTTAGCAAAGGCTTCAGGTCTTGAGGTGTCATTATTATTAATAGAATTATATACGAATGAAATACATTCTTTCTGTTGTGGGTCTAATTGTAGAAGAGTATCTAAAAGTGTTTCAGGAGGTCGATTAGGAAAGTGTGGGAACACTTTTTTAACATAATCCCTGGCCTGAAAGAACCGAAAGAGATGTGAATTGGGCAGTTGGAATTTGGATGAAAGTTCCGCAAAGGATGAAAAGGTATTATTGTTTTAAAGATCCTTTACAGTCTTGATCCCTCTGTCATGCCACGAGTTAAAAACTAAATCAGTGACTGAAGGCATGAAGTTACAATTTTTAGCTACAGAAGTTTGTATTGAGGGTCCATGCAGGCCAAACTGTTTCCTGAATTGGATCCAAATCCTTAATGTGGCTTTAACTATGGGATTGTTCTCTATCAGGGAGAGGGGAAGGGGGAGCTGAGAGCAAAGCAGAGAGGACAACGAATAACGGCTAGATGCCCTTTCCATCTGCACCCAGGCAGGTGAAGCCTCAGCATCACACCCCCAATATAATAGGATTCTGTATATTAGCTGCCCAGTAGTATTGCCTGAAGTTGGGAAGAGCAAGCCCACCCTCACAAGTTGGGGACTGTAGCACTGATTTACGAAGTCTGGCAGGTCTTTTAAGCCATAAGAATTGGGATATTTTCTTATCCAACTTGTCAAAAAAGGACTTTGTAATTAATATAGGTATATGTTGGAAAAGGTAGAAAAATTTGGGTAAAATTAC
This sequence comes from Menidia beryllina, assembly GCA_013363375.1. NCBI lineage: Eukaryota > Metazoa > Chordata > Actinopteri > Atheriniformes > Atherinopsidae > Menidia > Menidia beryllina. Next base: position 12,865 of record JABUIW010042405.1, on the reverse strand, counting down.
CATTTTAACCAGGTTCACCCGTCCCTTCAAAGATAATGGTTATAGGGACCACCTGTCGAAATCTTTCTCCATGTTCTCTAATAACGGTGAAAAATTCATACTCATCTAGTTGGACATAGAAAAACAAATAAATATCCCTAAGTAACGAAACCCTGCTTCAGCCCATTTAAAAGGTGAAATTGAGCGAGGAAGGTTTCTTGCCAAAGAGTTCAAGGGAAATAATTGGCTTTTCTGGTAGTTGAGCTTGTAACCAGAAAGCTTGCTATACTGTTCTGGAATGTTAAAGAGCACTGGAAGAGATGTATGAGGATCTGAGATGTATAAGAGCAAGTCATCCGCATAAAGGGACACCTTATGGGTTACACCAGATCTCAGAATACCCTTAAAGCCCTCTTCCGCACGCAACCAGATTGCCAGAGACTCTATCGCAATAGCAAATAACAAGGGAGACAGAGGGCATCCCTGCCTAGTGCCCCTTCCAAGAGGAAAGGGTGAAGACACCGTGTCATTTGTATTAATTGAGGCCACTGGCGATGAGTCAGTGGAAACTCTTATTCAGACGATCACTGGCCAGAATTTAAAAGGTAAGCAGAAAACCTTTTCAATGTGAAATATCTGCATATTTGTTGTGTTTCTTCACTTACATTAACAGCAATACATGATGACTTAAATCACGAGATAGAGTGAAAAACTTCTTTACTGTTCAAGTGCAAATTCAAAACACACACATAAATCTAGCCAAAGGTGCATTAACCTGTAGCCCTTGGTATACTAACATTTTGCCCAATAAAGAAATAAGTAGTTCCATCTTCCTATTTAAAGCATAGGCATATTTCCTGAAAACGTTTTACATTATGAATTTGTTTTTTCAGATACATAACAATTCTTCCCTTCTAGTCCTGGCACACAGCACACAGAGCAGAGTGGTGCAGAGGAAGCGTGCTGGGCCCTTAACCCAGAGGTCGATGGATTGAAACCATCCTCTATTCAGTTCACCTTTATTTATATAGCCCCAAATCCCAACAACAGTTACCTCCCAGCTTTCCAAACAGAGCGGGTCAGACCCTTCTTTTGGCCTCAGGATGCAGCGTTCTGACAGTCCCTATCACCACCTGAAGGGGATGAGTTACACAGTCTCATGGTCACAGGCAGAAAGGACTTTCTTTGGCATTCTGTCTTACACCAGGAGGATGAGTCTGTTATACATTACACTGTTTACATTCCAATGACATGTTTTCGTTCTTCTGCTGAAACCCAGGACTGAACAAAGGATCTTAAGATCTTCAGTCTAATGCTCTCCAGCTGAGCTATTTCCAGCTGTTTTAAGCCTGTTACTAATATCAACGTATTCTACAGAATGACAGGGAGGCAGGATGGAGATAGATGCTCTACTAGCAGAGGGTTGGTACTCCATAAAAACTAAAGGGTTCCATGGTGTAATGGTCAGCACTCTGGGCTTTGAATCCAGCAATCTGAGTTCAAGTCTCAGTGGAACTTCTAGTTTAAAAAAAGAATCTGGGAGGTTTCAACTTGAACTCTGGGGGTTTTCCCATGATGCACTGAGCTCCCCTCTTGTTTCTCTCTCTCCCTCCATGTTCAGCCTCATTCCATGAAGGCAAGTTACTAACTTGACTCTTTCCCATAGTCCTGTGCTTTCTTGTCCCTCTCTTCTCTCCTCGTGGGGTCTGGATCTGTGGTTGATAGCCTCCTCCTATCACTTCCTGCAGGTGGTCCTAGAGCTGTGGAAGCTGGATCTGTGATTGGGAGTTTCCTGCTGTCCCTGTGTTCCTACTCTGCTACAATTACAGCCACTGTTCATTGTCTTCTTATCATTAGTATCAATATCATTGCCATTGTTCATCCAGTCTATGTGTTACTGTGTAGGCTCCCTCTTTCTGCTCCCTCTGTCCTCTTGCCCCCTCTTTCTTGCCCTCTCTTTCCCTCACCCCCAACCGTCCCAGGCAGAACCACCCTGAGCCATGGTTCTGCTCCAGGTTTCTGCCTTTTAAAAGTAAGTTTTTCCTTGCCTGTGTCGCCTAGTACTGCTCTTGGTGGGAATTGTTGGACTTCTGTAATTAACTTCAGAGTAGGGTCTGACCTTCTCTGTTTGGATAGAAGGCAGATAACTGTTGTTGTGATGTGGCACTATAGAAATAAAATTTGATTGAATTGAAAAAATATACAGTACATATATCTAAATCTATCCATCTATCTGTACATACAAACATACACACACTTATGACTTCCATCTATAATCAAATTCTATGAAACAATTTAATTTTCTTTAGAAAATGTGTCAACTATATCAACTTAAATTCATAAAAATAATGCACTGCTTCTACAGTCTGCTTTGACAGACACAGCTGTGAATTCTATCAAAGAGCCAAAGAACTGCAGGTGAACTGGGTCCCAGGTGAGGTTCATGAGACTGATTAGACAAGTGGAGCTCCAACATAAAGACAGCTGCAGCCACAGAGCAGCTACAGCACAAATCTGCCTTCAGCTTCAGTTTTTACCAGCTCTTGTTGACTTGTGCTATTTTTGCTTAGTCTTGTTAAAGCTCGACATGTTGTCTGAGGCTTTTCTGAGGTCAGTCTCCATGTTTATAATGTAGGTTTTTTGTTATCTGAAGCTTTTACTAATTTATTTCCTTTTGTATCTAAATAGGATTTCCTGCATCTGTGTCCTGCTCTTTGACATTGGAACATGTTTTCCCCCTCAGAAAAGCAAGTATTTTAGCCTTTCTCTGCAGTCTATATAATGGCAGCTAACATGGACTTTGGGTTTTCTCTAAATGTGTTAAACCCTGGTCTCTGGTAAGAAGGAAACTGTTGTATGGCCTAGAACAGTGTTTCCCAATCCTGGTCCTCAAGGAATGGGACTCTGGAAACTTTCTGCATAGCTGAAAAGTCTGAAAACTTGGAAAACATGCAGGGTAGGGTGCCTTGAGGAACAGGATTGGGAAACACTGGCCTAGAAAAATTAACTTTGGGTTTAATAAGTCACCAGCTTGTCGCTAAGCTTGTTGAAAGTATTTCAGGGGTTAAAATATGACTGAACTATCTCTAAAATGATGCCTCAATTCTCTTCTGGGCTCAGGTCAAACCAGTGGATCCTCTGGCTCTGGTAGTGGTGGTGCATTTGGTTCTGGCTACATGAGCGGTGGTACATCTGGCTATGGAAGTGGTTCTGGATCTGTGTCAGGCTACACCAGTGGACCTGCCTACAGCAGCGGTGGACCTGGATTTGGGTTTAGTGGCAGCAGCAGTTCTGGATTTGGGTCTAGTTCTAGCAGCAGTGGTGGATCTGGATTTGGGTCTAGTTCTAGCAGCAGTGGTGGATCTAGATTTAGTTCTGGTGGATCTGGATCTAGTGATGTCTTCAGTGCCCAGGACATTGATAGTTTCCTGGCTGCCCTGAGGAGCTTGAAGGTGGACGGTTCCTCCCCACAGTCGGCCTGGTCCTCCAACCAGGTGCCCCTCACAATGGCTGAGGTTCAGAGCAGCTACCCTGTGTCCCACAGCGTTCTCTCCAATGGTGGCTACAAACGAGCCAGAGACTCTAGTTCCTTTGCCAAATACTCCCAGGATTCTTTTCAAGATGGTGCTGATACCCAATCCAAGACTGGGTCTAGAGGACAGAAGTTCTATTGAGGTGACCTGAACTAATATCTGTAGCATTGAGAATCCTATGGAGCTACTAACTTTTTCTTGCAGGTGACCCTGAACGTCCTATCAGCTCTGAAGCTCCAACATGTTGCTGAACTCAGACATAATAAACCTGTTCAGCAAAATGTTGTCTGTGTACTGAGCATCTGTTCACACTTGCAGGTTTCTTTTGGTCTTGACCACCTCCACTGAAGTTGACTCTGCCTCTTAATGTACACTTATCTCAGCAGCTTTAAATCCAGCTGTTGTCCTCTTCTCTACCTGGAGGTTTCCATTGTATCGCACCCACGGATGACTATAGCTTGTATGTACCTGGCAATAATGGGCACTATACACCATGATTGTGTGGCACTGAAATATGCACCTGATTGCTTACAGGAACTTTATTTTTTTCAATCCAACTTTGTAAATGATGCTTTAGCTACATAATCTGGACTCATCTGATTCAGAAATGCTTGGTCTCATGTATGGCAATTGAAGCAGATTTGTAGAGGAATATTTTGACCTTTGACCACCAGAAAATGGCTGCTTAAAAGAAAAACGACTTGAAATAAATGCTGAAGAGGGTACGAGACAAGTTAAGCCTGAGAGAAATGAGGTGAAATCATTTAAAAAGTATTCAAATACTCTAAATGATTAACACGGATTAAAAAAGGCCTTTGAATAAAAGTACCACGTGAACATTTCATGTGATGCACCATGAGTTCTTCCAGTAAGTGTCCTTACTTACCAGTAACTCTGACTCTGACTGATCCTTCTCTAAGGTCCATGCTTTGACTGCAGGTTTTTATCAATATTTTTGTTTGTTCTACGAAATATTATTCTTCATATACTAGGGTGACCATATTTTGATTTCCAAAAAGTAGGACACTTTGCCAACCTTTGAAACCAATTCAGACAGGATTCTCAGATGTTTATGAATATGCTTTTTTATACCTCAATTGTACAAAAATAACTTTGGTAGTGAAACACTATCTGTAAAAACCAGTAACAAAATGATAACTTTCCTTTAGAACATTATTTGATTTTTATGTAATTTAAATATCATCCATATTAAAAAATACAGCTTTAACAAAATGCCTCTGAATACCCTCTTAATGTAATAAATGAAACAGTGTCACAACGCTGCAAACTCAAAAAACAAAAAGGATCTATACTAACTATCTATAGTAAGGGTAGATCCTTTTTTTTGTCCCACTTGTTGGTACAGGGATGGTACGTGGAAAAATTTTTTTGCAGTTCGTCTGTGAAGTTGTACTTTTGTTTTGGCATTTTTGTCTCCTATGCTGGTTGTCCTGCGGCAGCGAGTCCCTCAAGAATTATGTTGATTATGGTCCCATGAAAATCAGGGAAAACCGGACATTTTCATGAATTAATAATCCCCCTATGGACAGGATCTAAAAAGTGGACATGTCCGGGCAAAAGAGGACGTTTGGTAACCCTATCATATACATGCGTGTTTACCCATATGTATACATGAAAAGCAAAAAATGACCTAAGATGATTTTTACACTGTTGATGAAAAACTGCTCGTTGACCTGTGTGGCTTTGTGGGGCAATGGACAGCGCATTGGACTTCTAAGAAAGCTCTATCAAGATGTAGACATTCAAAGGTTGTGGCTTCGAGTCCCACCAGAGTCGAGTGTTTTGTGGTATGGCAGTATTGTCATTGGCAACGTTTGCCTTTGGTAAAGGGTAAAGAGCAGTCACCTGCTGTCACCCATCACTGTGGAGAGGTCTGCGGTTTAGTTTTGACCCACGTGTCAAAGAGCTTCTTAAATCTTTGTAAGTCGCTTTGCATGAAAGCTGCTGAAAGCAGGAATCTAAACTGCCAAATTAACAGCCGAAGAACATTTTAACACAAAGAGGAAGAGTTGAGATGTGAAGGTCAAAGGTGAATAAATTACCAAAACACAGGAGTGAATGAAAAAATATTTTTCCAATTTGAAATGATTCTATTTCTTCTCATTACTTTGCAACTGAGTTAAATTTGAAAATCTTGATATTTAGTGTTGTTAACATTGTATGTGAAAATTAAACAATGAAATGAAAAGTGATTAAATCCCAGGCTGTCCACCATTTTCACAAAATGATGAATACCTGCCTTTGTTTCCAGGAACATCTTGAACAGGTGTCTGTTGTTTGGCAATTAAGTTCTGGTTGGTCTGGGCTGGTCTCCAGTAACATTTATAAACCCTCTGATTTGCTGGTTTCTTTACTGCTGGCTTTCACTATGATGTCTGTTGGGTTCTTTGTGAGGTTTGTGGCAAGTTTGCATTGAGACAGCTGCTTGCAGGTAAAACAAGAAAATCTGTTGTTTACATGTTATGAACTCTTCCCCCCCCCAGGGTTCCCCTCTTTGCCTTGCTGATTGTCACTACATGTAGTGCGCCCTTTAAAGGTGTGTAGATTGGGTTATTGACTACAGCAAAATACTGTTGTGCTTCCTCCTTAACTTGTTGTTGTTTTGCACTAAGGCTCAAAGGACCAGAGCAGCAGTGGCTCAAATGCTGCAGCTAACTCTGGCTCTTACCGGAGAAGACCAGCATCTGTATCCTACGGTGGTTCCTCTATGGCTCCTGTCTTGGGTCCATCTCTTGTGGCTTCTCCAAGTTTCTCCAGTTCCTTTGTTCCCGGGCAAGTGGTTGCACAAGCTCCCAGTTTCTCCCAAGCTACATTTCAAGCTGACCCAAGACTTGGTGGCTCTAGCACACTTGTACCAGCTCAAGCAGTTGTGCAGGCATCCAGTATCCCTCAACTTGTTCAACCTAGTCCATTTGTCAGCTTGAGCTCTGCCCCTGTGGCGACGTATGCCTCTGGCCCTGTGGCGGCATATGTACCAGTTGGTGTAGGCTATAATACTGATTCTTCAGAATTTGGAGGCTCTCCATCTGGAATGGAAGGTAATTCATTTGACTTGGTTTAGTAGTCTTGCATTTCAGAAATCAATCTAATCCATTTTTTCTCTAATCCCTAGAAACTTCCTGGGCTGTTGCTCCCCAGGACTTCTCTGGTCTGGATGCATCAGGTAACACCCAGGCCCTTGACCTTGGGGATGTTCTTCCTGCCTCATCTCTGCCAGAAACTGGACCTGCCCTACAGTCAGGGGAGACTTCCAGTGTTGTGAAGGAAGCTGAACTGGGCAACTACCAGCAGCAGACTGAGGAATTTGGCTACCCAGATGACCTACAGGTCTCTGGACCTGGATTGTCAACAGTGCTTGTACCACAGTTTGGTGTGGGTGGTGTCCGAGGTTCTCCTTACCCCAACTTTGACTACAGGCTCCTGTATGGCCAGTACCCTCCTGGAACCTACAGCACCTTCAGCCAACAGAATGAGAAGGGCAAAGACTACTCTCAGGAAATCCACTACTTGAAAGAGCACGTTAGTGATAGCGATGGCTCTGGGCAGCAGAAAAAGTTCTTCCCAGGAGCTCAATAGGCCTCCTCAAGCAGGCCAATGCAGTGAGTAAAAAGTACAGTATGTTCAGAAAGGGCCACAGCAAATGGTTGCAATGTGTGGATGCTTAAACTAACTTGTCTCTCCTTCCAGGTTGGATGTGGGCAGTGACTTGTGCTTTTAATCAAATAAAATCACACCAACTCCAATGCTGAATTTTTACTTGACTGTGTGGGACAAATTCAATGGACAATGGGCCAAAGATCTCTAAATTGATGAGACTGGAAATTTTGCAACCACATGCATGGATGCCATTCAAAGTGCAAATGTACATGGCAAACCCTTTGATTTCATTTAAGCAACACTATGTTAACGCACTAGTTTTAACTTGGTTGAAACCATTATATGGCACATTTCTACTGGGGCCTTTCTTTAATTATCCAGTGTAAGAATTTTTCTTAGTATGGCTTTACTTATTGTGGCCAGTAAGATTCCAGGACTGGCTTGTGCATGTCAATAGTCCCCAGTGGATATGTCCCTGACACTTCATCCAGTCCAAAACCTTTTCAGATATGCTTCATGTCTTCCTTAAATTCCAACTGAGCTCTGCTGTTAAAGTTCAGGGTTTGCTCATCTAAAACCAGAGATGCATGTAAGGGACTTTTACAAAATGGGCATTGCTAAACCTGAAAAGCTCTTACCATACACCACTGGTTACGGTGTAATGTTGAAGTCAGTACAATGCTTCTCTGCCCTGAGACATTTAACCAATGATGGGTACTGGCTCCATCCTTCTCTTGGACATTGACTTGGAACCTTTGAGTAAAACCTGAGTTGGAAAATGAGTTCAAGCCCCACATTGGGTGTGGAACTTCGGCTGCCAGCAGTGGCATAAATCAGTCACAGAAAACCTGGAGGACCATGTGACGCTTTCACTGATCTGTGTCACCATAAGCTAAAAGAAATTACCCTCTGTTCTCATTTTGTGACGATGTTTAGTGGAAATGTGGAAAATTTACTTAAAACTCAAACCAACTTGGGTTCTGGTTCTCAGCCTATGTATGTCTGGGGGATGGGGCCTAGTGGGCCTGGTTTTGCTGTCCTTTGTTCTTCTTTCTTCCCAGTCCCTCTGTCAGTTTCAGCATTATTGGATACATATAGCATTTGCAACAAAATAGTGATCTACCCATCATCTGATCAGAGATTATAGAGAAGAGCCACAAAACACATGGATAGATAAAACACGGGTAGATGTAAGCCACAATAAATTATGACTGTCAACAGCTCAGAGTTTATATCTAATAAGCTTTTCTTTTACAACTGTATATTAGGGAAGCCTTCACTGCCTCTGTTTTTCTAACAGAATGACCTATCATGTTTCCAGAAGTAGATAGAGACAGAATTGTGTTACCTCCAGCAAATTACAGAATTCAGAATGTCCCTGGGTGGGTTCAAACCACCAAACCTTCACTTAACAGCCCAACATGCGAACCGATTGGACCACAGAGACTGCAGATGGCATTTAAGAGTGGTGGGTGTGGCCTAAATCTTCCCCACCCCTCACTGCTTGGCGGTGGTGGAAGCTTAAATTCCATTGGTCTGAAAAGGTTTCTGTGACCTTCTGGTCATCTTAGTCTAGCTTTTAAATTTTTCTGGGTATGGCAGGACAAGCCCCTGTAACACGGCCCATATCTAAACACTGGAAAGACATGATAGTGGGAGCCATATGTTATGAGATAAGTAAGACCAAATATGGGATGGCGGGAAGCTGACTTAAAAGAGGAAACACCGAGATACAGAGAGAGATTTCTCTGATATCTGGCTTTGAGACCTCTCCAGATTTGATGCATCAATCTCGTTTTATTATTTACCTCTTTGTGCTCTGACAATTTCCCTGGTTTGTTCCCAGCAGCCAGTCAGAGTAAATCCTTTGTCCAATCAGCTGCAGCCTGCATCTGTCAGCAGCAGCTGTTACCACTGAGCAATCAGCTCCAGTTCCTCCTCTGAGCTCTGAAGATCACATAAAAGCAGCTCCTGCAGGTTCCAGTTGGTATCAGAGGGCTCTGGACTTTGTGTTGTGCAGTTTGGAAGCTTTACGTCTACACATCAGCAGAATGAGGTGAGGAATTCCTACTCTGTTGCCGATTCTTCAGGGGCCTCGAATGTCTGAGGCATACACATAAATTCAGTTCCAGTGTTCCTCTTGAAATTATCAACAGGATTCTACATGTTGGATGTGTGGAGCCAAATGTTGTCCTGCTGATGTTAAATCTTCTGTACACTTCATGCTGTGGGATGTCCATGTGTCTGCAGGGTGTTGTGGATTGTATGTCTGCTGACTGGAAGCATCTCCTGCCTCCCTCAACAAGATGGTAAGATTACTCAGTAACTGGACAGTTGACTTGACTGTGAATGGAAGGCTGGTTTGGACTGACACTCCTTTTCAGCAGTCTGGTCTGAACAAGCTCCATCAAAGCCAGCTCATCAGAAGCCTTCTGGTTCCTGGACACAGCAGTATGGGGGTCAGGGTGGTCAGTCTGGAGCTCCAGGAGGACACCAGCAGGCTGAGGAGGGGAGCTGGAGCCTTTCCTCTGATGCCAGTGGTGGGGATGAGCCGGTCTTCACTCCGGTGTCTGACGAGGAGCAAGTCTACGCCCGCAAGTCTCGCTTCCACTACAACAGGCAGCGTGCACGCTTCACCCAGTTTCACTACACCCCCACAGAGTCCCAAGAGGCTGAGCAGGGCAAAGGCTCTCAGCACAGCAAAGGGCAGGTTCAGAGGGGCTTCTGAGGCTGCTTCTGGTGAGACTGCCTTCACTCAGTATCTGGTCTCTGTAGCTGTCAACAAATGACTAAGCTTTCTCCTGCAGGAACTTAAGCCCCTGAAGATGCTGCTTCCTGATGAACACAATCAAATAAATGGCTTTTATAGTTTGACTCTGTGGTGGAAATATTGAATCCTTTGGTTAAGCTTGGATGGGTCTAATCAAAATGAGGTTATGAGCTATTTTGGTAACAGAGGAGATGCTGGAAAAAATGGCCATGGTGTGTAGAGTGGTTCCCTTCCTGGGAAACCAGCCATGGCAGTGACGACACCAAATCCTAGCCCGAAGACCATCAGGGAGATCCTGAGTTTCATACCTATTGATATTTCCAATGGCCTTTTCGAATCAATAGGAAGGAGGCTTTAACATAGGTTCTAACTTTCATAATTGAGAAATGTGATGGTAGGTGGATATCCAATGTAATGGCCTGGACCAAATCACATGAAAGTCATATTTCTGTGAGTCAAAAAGGAGTAGAAAGATTACCATCTCCAAGGATGCCACAGCTCCAGGAATCTTAAAGCCAAAATGAACACCATTAAGAGTTTTTATTTACCTGTGTTTTGGTTCTTGTTCTGTATAACGCACCATTAAGAAACTGTTATTGATCTGTATTTTGGCTCTTATTCTGTATGAAGGGTTGAATTGTGAGACATTGGGAATGATCCAGGAACACACAGAGCAGCAGGAGGTCCACATCCACATGTCAGGCTGGGATTTGTTCTGCTTTGTCCTGCCTGCAGTACGTATTAAAGAAGGAACCACCATGTTGTCTGGACTATTCTACACACTAAGTTCGAAACACAAGGGCTTATTTGTCCTGAAAATGTTCCACAACTTTCCATTTGTACATACAAAGATTAGAGAAAGAGATCTGGGAGAAAACTCTTTTGGATAATCAGATTATTGATTGACTAAAAATGTCCTGTGCAACAATTTTATTCCCCTTCAAACAGCTTCATGTTTTTATTTTAAGAATCAAATTGTTTGACTAACTTGGAACTGGAATTGATTGAAAGGTGGACGTATTACAGTTAATTTGATTTTAATTGACTTTAGAGCATCAAAATGACATTTGTGGTATTTGGTGCTTTATGAATAAAACTGAATTTCCAACATTAAAGTTCAACAGGGCCTCCTGCTGCCTCTGTCAGCTTTCTAGATAAAAAGGGAAATGACTTAAAACCTATGAGTTATGAGGTCTGGAAAGAGGATTCAAAGGGTACTTAAAAAGATCAAACCACAACAAAAAAGTGTGGCTGAGCTAGAGAAACAAACTGAGCTAGAAGAGGCCTTTTACTAATCAGATGGGAGAAAGCTGAGTGGAGGCAGCAGAAGACGTATTAAAATATGACAACAATCTAAAATGTTTCTTTATCAAAGGAAACACTGTAATGTATCCCTTTGTTGGTAAAGAAGGATCCACTCCAAGCCTCACAGATCACAATCATCCATTGACTGTTCAGTAATCTGTGTGGACTGATGTGTTCACTGACTCCCTGTGAGGCTGAGTCCTGTCGGCCTGCTGCTCCTTTCATCCATTGTGAATGTTTTAGCTCTTCTCATGGACCCCGCTCCACACATACTCCATAGAATAATAAAACTTCAAACTGAAGTGTGTCTGAAGTCTTTTTCTACAGTCCTGCTGCCTCCTGCATGTTAGTGGTTATGCATAGCTGCGGCAGCCTGTGATGCATTCAGGTTCGCCCCGGGAATCTGAAGCCCATCATGACCATGATGATACATTTAAAGAACTTGGTATTTCCTAATACTGTAAATCTAATCTGGGTTACATTTATATATATTTGATGTAGAATCTGACTTTTTTGTGAGGAAATCATAAAATCCAAAGAGTTGTGGGAAAATATTCACAGATTTACCTCTTCACTTAGACAGCATCTTCTGAACTCCCCAGTGGCAGGTCTAAAGAGGAGCTGCGTTGGCCGGGAATCGAACCCGGGTCAACTGCTTGGAAGGCAGCTATGCTAACCACTATACCACCAACGCTATACATCACTAAGATGTACGTTTGACAAAGGGCTCAGAGCTCACACAAATGAACTCCTTTTAGATATGATCAGTTATCTATATAACTGCCCGGTCTTTCCAGGTCAGTTTAAAATTACCCACTCACTCGGTCCACTGTGTGAGTGCCTGATGGAGATGATGCATACAATACCATGGATTATGCATTTCTATACACATATTTGTGAGTATGCTCACTTTCAAAGTACTCTAACAAGCGTTTGTTATTTCTGGATGCAAATAGCACCCAGAGTGTTGTGGTGAGGATCAACCATAAACAGGGATTGTTGGCAGTCCATTGCCTTAACCACAACAACCAGACACAGCAAGGTGAGCTGAGCTGGTTTATTCCCTCCATTTTCAGTATCTTCATAATGATTTTAATCCCCCTCTTTCTAACAAGCAAACAGTCTTTACACACTGGCAGCTTGGTGTAGGACATTTCATGTGGTCCACACCAGGCATCCAGGTCATGCTGAAGCCTGCTCTATATGTCTTTGTACAGTTTCACTTAACTTTAGCATAATAAAAAGTGAGCAAGAGAAAAGTTGATAATATTGAATAGAAACAGATTATTCAAGGAAACTGAGAAAAACATAACATAGTTATACACTTTAACTAAGAACTGAAATAGTAGAAAAAGGGGCTGGAGTTTCATAGTAAAATCATTTAATAATGACTTTAATAGCAATACCTGAAGCCTCCACCTCCACTAAGCAGTAAAGTGTTAAGGAGTAGTAGCAGAGTGGCGCAGAGGGAGCGTGCTGGGCCCAGAGGTCGATGGATCAAAACCATCCTCTGCTAGCTGTTAAGCTCTGTGTTTGCCCTTAGGGGGCTTGCTGTCTTTCTGAGCATTTATTTAGTGCTGTTGTTTTCCCAAGTGAGTTCAAATCAATGCTATCATGGTTACCAAACATGAGTTGTGTTGTTCACAGTCTCAGGAGGATA
>JABUIW010042402.1:0-10516 GCA_013363375.1 Menidia beryllina | reverse complement strand
GTACCGGAGGGTCCTGACACCTGTACCACTACGGCTGTATCCGCTTTCCTGAAGGAGGCTTTCGGTTTGGCAAAAGAGCCGCTTGTGGATCGGTCCCACCGGACCCTCCAACCCAAACCCAAACCCGGTGATCGTCCACGAGCCATTGTGTGCAGACTTCACTATTACGGTGACTGTGTGGACATTTTGCGCCGCGCCAGAGAGCTCCGGCAGATTAAGGTCGGAGACTTGACCATCTCAGTCTTTCCTGATCACACCGCCAAGATAGCCCGGGCTCGGGCTGCATTCAACGAGGTCAGACGCCAACTCCGGGGCATTGACGGTGCCCGATACGGGCTGTTTCATCCAGCTCGTCTGCGCATCACATATAACGGTGTTGAGAAGGACTTCGTTTCAGCAGAGAAAGCCGGCGAATACGTCAAATCTTTGATTTCAGAGTGAGCTATGATAATTTTTCTGATCTGTGATTTTTTATCCCTCGAAGTTTGTGCTAACTAGCCTTATTTATCTACCTCTGCAGTATTTGGTGGTCTTTTTTTTTTTTTTTTTGTTTGCACTGAATAGGTTAATATATTATTGTATTACGTGGCCATACCATATTTGCTAATTTTGTACCTGAGATCAGATCAGCACTACCTCATTTTATGCTTTCTGCAACTATCTGGACCAGCCTGAGGGCCAGCTGTTATTTGTTGATCCGTATTCCACATGCTTTTCTATAGCCATCTGATCTATGTGCAAATTTGATTTGTGTTATTAAGGAGGTTACTTTACTTGTTCTGTTGAAACGTTCACCTCAAGATGAGACAATATGTGAGCTTTTTCAATTTTTCAATTTAACGTGTTTTTATTGCGCACACACTGTTAAATAATGTCAAAATCGGCGGGAGGTCTTTTCCTCTCGTACTTTTGTTTGTTCCGCGTTATCTCCGGGTTGTTCAACGCTACTGTGGACAACTTTTGGTTATTGTGGGAAACACTGCTGTCTCCTTTGTTCTGTGGTTACATGGGGACTTTGGGTGTATTTGTGTTTGGGGGTTTGTTAGGGGAGGGTGCCCCACCTCGGCTCTCTACAAACATTTGCATGTTTGTTGTTGTTTTTTTCAATGGTTAATGGCAATATAGATCCCAGCATTGCTGGGTCAGGCACACCTCTCAGGTTTGTCAGTTGGAACATCAGAGGTATGGGTAATCCCGTTAAGAGATCTAAGGTTTTTGTACATTTGAAACGTTTAAACTCTGATTTAGTATTTTTACAGGAGACTCATCTTCGTACTAAAGATCACTTTAGATTACATTGCCCTTGGGTGGGTCAAGTCTTCCACTCTAATTTTAATTCGAAAGCTAGAGGAGTCGCCATTTTAATTAACAAAAAAGTTCAGTTCTCATCCACCGACGTTATTGCTGATAGGAATGGCAGATACCTCATGGTTGCTGGTACACTAATGCAAAGAAAGGTTTTGTTGGTAAATGTATATGCCCCGAATTTTGATGATGTTGAATTTGCCAATAGGTTGCTGAGTAACATCCCCTTTTTGAATTCACACCTGCTGATCCTTGGAGGAGATCTAAATTGTGTTTTTGACCCGACCTTGGATCGGTCTAATCCTCGCAATCTGACTCAATCTGCTATGTCTAAAACATTTTCTGATTTTATGAAACAGAATGGTCTTATTGACCCATGGAGATCTCGCAATCCCTCTGTTAAAAAATGTTCTTTCTTCTCTCAGGTACATCAATCATATTCTAGGATTGATTATTTTTTCATTGACAGTACGCTTGATTCATGTGTAAATTCTTCTGACTATTTAGGTATTGTAATATCCGATCACTCACCTTTATTATTAGATATTCAGTTCTCTACCTATAAACGCAGCCCACCACTTTGGAGATTTAATTCTCTTCTTCTGGCAGACAAAGAATTTTGTGAACTCATTTCAAACTCTATAGATGAGTTCCTATCTTTCAATCGTAATGACTCCTGTTCTTTTTCATTGCTATGGGAGACACTTAAATGTTACCTGAGAGGTCAAATTATTTCATATTCTGCTCTTTCTAATAAAAAGATTAATGCTAGGCTTGATGTACTTGCATCTGAGATTAGTAATCTTGATCGAAGACATGCATTAAACCCTACTCCGGAATTGTTTAAGCAGCGTGTTGATTTGCAATCAGAATTTGATCTCATCTCTACTAAAGAGGCAGAGCGCTTGTTGCTACGCAGTCGTGGCTCATATTATGAATATGGCGACAAGGCAAGTCGTTTACTGGCACATCAATTAAGGCGACAGGCCACTTCCCGTCTGATACCTAGTATTAAAAACAGTTGTGACACTATTACTACAGATCCCCTGGAAATCAATGCTATTTTTAAATCATTTTACTCCTCACTATATAAGTCTGAATTTCCTACAGACAACACAGAAATGAACAAATTTCTTCAGAATCTGTCGAATCCTGTCATTGACACTAATACTGCCAGGCATTTGGACTCCCCACTCTCCCTTGAAGAAATATCAAATGCAATTAAGGCAATGCAATCTAACAAAGCCCCAGGCCCCGACGGGTTTCCGATTGAATTTTTCAAAACTTTTATTGGTAAATTGGCACCGCTGCTTTTATTAGTGTTCAATGAAGCCTTGGAAAGTGGGTTATTGCCACCAACCCTGACACAAGCCACTATTGCTCTCCTTCTCAAGAAGGACAAGGATCCAACCTCATGTGGTTCATACAGACCATTATCTCTGCTTAATGCTGATGTAAAGGTGTTGGCTAAAGTAGTTGCATCCCGTTTAGAGAATGTGCTTCCTGATATTATATCCGAGGAGCAAAATGGTTTTATAAAGGGACGTCAATTGTTTTTTAATACCCGTACACTTTTCAACATAATTTACTCTAAACATTCGGCTGAACTTCCTGAACTTGTGATTTCTTTAGATGCTGAAAAGGCATTCGATAGGGTAGAGTGGGAGTACCTGTTTGCAGTTTTAAAGAAATTCGGTTTTGGTGACAAATTTATTTCTTGGATCCGCCTCCTTTATTCATCCCCTAAGGCCAGTGTTCACACTAATGATGTTTATTCTGATTATTTTGCCCTTGGACGTGGGTGCCGCCAGGGTTGTCCTTTATCGCCTTTGCTCTTTGCCATTGCTATCGAGCCTCTGTCTATTACATTAAGATCCTCCTCCTTATTCAAAGGAATCACCCGTAATGGAATTGAATATAAATTATCGCTGTATGCGGATGATTTGTTATTATATATAACCGATCCTACATTTTCTATTCCTGCTGTCTTAAGTATTTTGGAGAACTTCAGCACCTTCTCAGGTTATAAATTAAATCTGGCGAAAAGTGAGTGTTTCCCTATTAATACTGCAGCATGTCATATTCAACAGTCAGATTTACCTTTTCAATTCAGTCCATCAGGGTTTAAATACTTAGGCATTAATGTGACACGTTCGCTGTCTAGCCTTGCATCTGCTAATTTCACTCCCCTTATCTCAAAGATTACATCCGATATTCAGAGATGGGGTAACCTCCCCCTTTCACTAATTGGCAGGATCAATGCTGTTAAAATGAACATTTTACCAAAATTTTTGTTTTTATTCCAGTCCGTCCCTCTTTTTCTGCCAAAACATTTTTTTGTTTCACTAGATAAGATAATTTGCTCTTTTATCTGGGGTGGGAAACCACCTAGAGTTCGTAAAACTTTACTGCAGCAATGCAAACTTAGTGGAGGTCTTGCATTACCCAATTTTCTAACTTACTATTGGGCTGCTCACATCCATAAACTTTGCTACTGGTTAAAATCTCCTGTATCCTCTTGGTGTAAATTGGAACTATCATCCTGTAGGGGGTCCTCTATACCTGCTTTACTTTATTCCTCTTTACCTACAAAACCTTCTTTATATACCGATAATCAAGTGGTTCTTAATACTCTCAAAATCTGGTACCAATTTCGACGGCACTTTAAATTTGTGGCTGTATCTACCTTGGGTCCTTTAAATAATAACCATCTATTTCCTCCATCACTTTCGGACTCGACATTTTCAGTGTGGTATGACAAGGGTATCACACAACTTAGACATTTATATGTAGAGGGTGTTTTTGATAGTTTTACCAATTTGTCATCTCGCTATAACCTCCCTGTTACTCACCTGTTTCGCTATTTTCAAACTCGCAACTTTGTGGCGAAGTGTTTCCCTAATTTCCCCTCTCTACCTCCAGAACACCAGTGGGAAACCATGCTTTCTTTTGTTCCTCATCATAGAGGAATCATTTCAAAGCTGTATGATATTATCTTATCTTTTAGCAACCACTCTAATGCTAAACTTAAGTGTGCATGGGAAAGGGAACTGGGACTACAATTACATGAGGAGTCCTGGAAACAGGCCATAGAGAGGGTACGTACTACCACCTCCTGTGCTCGTCTTGAACTCATTCAATTTAAGGTCTTACACAGGGCACATTTCTCCAAGTCAAGATTATCTGAACTGTATCCAGATGTGGAAGACAAATGTGATAAATGTCATGGCTCTCCTTGTCACCTTAGCCACATGTTCTTTCTTTGTCCTGATCTGAAAGGTTTCTGGGCGGGTTATTTTACTATTATGTCCTCTGTTCTTGGGGTAAACCTCCAGCCTTGTCCTCTAATTGCTATATTTGGTATCCCTAACCCCTCAATTGCACTCAACCCTACACAAAAGGACATTATAGCATTCACATCCTTACTAGCAAGACGTTCCTTACTGTTAAACTGGAAGTCTGTCAGATATCCTTCTATCTCTTTATGGCTCAAAGATGTCATGTTTTTTTTTAAACTTGAGAAAATTAAATTCACATTGAAAGGATGTACAGTCAAATTTTTCCACAAATGGCAACCTTTTATTTCTTATTTTACTAATTTGGATGTTTTACCCAATTGAATGTGTGTCTGTTTTTGTTGTATTTTTTATATTGAACAAATAACCAGTACTATGTGTGTTTGTTGAGATGAGCCGAGTGGGGGTGTGGGTGGGGGGTTGTTTATTGTTTACTACACGGCACTGTAATTCAATTTAATTATTTTCTTCCATATTATTATTAGAACGGGTTTTTGTTTTATTTTTGTGTAGTTATCTTCGTTTTTTCTGTGTGTATATGTCTCCGTGTGCATATGCATATGTTTAGGAAAAAAAAAAAAAAGGAAAACTGTAAATTGTATTTCTATGATTGTAAGCATTATAATGTGTTTTTCCAATAAAAATATTTAATAAAAAAAAAAATAATAAAATATTGAAGGATTGTGTTTGATTTTAACATGTGTTCATGACATATAAGTTATAATGTTGTTAATGCAACAGATTCAGTCATTAATTCAAAATGTGACAAGAATATATATGTATGAAATATGTGATTTTTATAAATATTTGATTTTCCAATAACATTACATAGTTGCTAACCTTTTTAAACATGGTGCAACACAGTTCACGGCTTGTTAAAAGGGTTTTTAGTGGCTTGTGAAAATGGGACATTTTTCCTTTGAAAAATATAGTGATGTAAGTCATCATCTGAAAATGTATCTGTTACTGTGATTAATGAAGTTCTGAATATTCTTATCTGTTTCCAACCTTTTTGTCTTTGCTGATAATTGTGGGAAATAATGAACATGTTATATTCAACGAGCTGAGTATGATCAATCATTAATAATATATCATTAAGAGGCTAACTGAGCAGATTTGTTATTTCAGAGGTTTATCAAACTGGTAGCTTTTTGGTGAAACTCTAACTCAGGGGTCACCAACCTTTTTTTAAACTGAGAGATACTTCATGGGTACTGAGTCATATAGTGGGACAGTAAATTTACCCTCTATATTGGATGTGTTCTGTTTCAGCTATTCTGAACTGGCCTCATTTTTTGCATGTGTTGTGCAGAACTATGTGCTTCATAATTAGAATGATAAAGTGATTAATACGCTCCAAGTTAGGCTTCACCCTCATTGGCTGAATTCCATTGTGAGCTCGGGTGTGGATAGGCAGGTAAACTCGTTTAATGGTTGCCACTCCAAACAATCAGCACGGCATTGGGAGATAAAAGCTGTTCCTGTCGAGCTAGCTAGGAGTGGAACCTAGAATCTTCTGATCCGTAGTCAGACGCGTTATCCATTGCACCACTAGCCCTCACATTGGCTGTGAACATGGATTGTAGGAACAGAATTGAAAGATTTAGCGATTTTCTGGCTTAGCTGCTCACAAAACCTGCACCCCCGCTATCCTCACATGGATTAACATAGTCAGGGCTTTTCATACTGGCTCTATAAACGAGTAGCCAATTAATGGCTGTTGTCATATTTCAAATTTTGCTTGTGCCACAGAGACTGCTGATGGATTGTTGTGGTGTCTCCTAAACTGTGGTCCTGTGTGGGTTGGAGGTCTTATTTACTCTCCTGCAGAGCCTGCTACTGCCAGTCTGCTTTCCCAAACCTAGAAGATCAGTGAGCCTGAATCTGAGTAACCCTGTGATAATCCTGAGCTGTATAGTTCTAGGTCCAATGTTTTCTGATACAGACTCTGGATGTAGATATAATAGATGCTATCCTTAAGTCAGCAGCACATATCTCTTCTGTAAGAGAGAGGGACACACGTCCAGGTTCCACTAACATGCAGGAGGCAGCAGGACTGTGGAAAAAGACTTCAGACACACTTCAGTTTGAAGTTTTATTATTCTATGGAGTATCCATGAGAAGAGCTTAAACATTCACAATGGATGAAAGGACCAGCAGGCAGACAGGACTTAGCCTCACAGGGAGTCAGTGAAAGCATCAGTCCACACAGATTACTGAACAATCAGTGGATGATTGTGGTCTGTGAGGCTTGGAATGGATCCTTCTTTACCCACAAGGTATAGTGGTTAGCATAGCTGCCTTTTGGAACTCCATTTGGAACTAGAGTCTTCCAGCTAAGTAGGACCACTTTAGCAGCTGTACACATTACAGTGTTTCCTTTGATAAAGAAACATTTTAGACTGTTGTCATATTTTAAGATATGTTGCTACTTGTCCAGTTTCTGGAGCGTCTTCTGCTGCCTCCACTCATCTTTCTCCCAGCTGATTAGTAAAAGGCTTCTTTTAGCTCAGTTTGTTGCTCTAGCTCAATGACACTTTTTGTTGTGGTTTGATCTTTGTAAGTACCCTTTGGATCCTCTTTCCAGCCCTCATAACTCATAGGTTTTAAGTCATTTCCCTTTTTATCTAGAAAGCTGACAAAGCCAGCAGGAGGCCCTGTTGAACTTTAATGTTGGAAATTCAGTTTTATTCATAAAGCACCAAGTCACTACAAATGTTATCTTGATGCTCTAAAGTCTATTAAAATCAAATTCACTGTTATACGTTCACCGTTCAATCAATTCAAAGTTAGACCAACACTTCGATTCTACAAATAAAAACCTGAAGCTGTTTGAAAGGAAATAAAGTCTTTGCACAGGATATTTTTTAGTTCATCAATAATCTGATTATCCAAAACATTTTTCTTCCAGATCTGTTGCTCGAAACTTTGTATGTACAAATGGAAGGTTGTGGAACATTTTCAGGACAAATAAGCCCTTTTTATGAAAAAACTTAGTGTGGAGAATAGTCCAGACAACATGGTGGTTTCTTCTCTAATACATCCTGCAGGCAGGACAAAGCAGAATAAATCCCAGCCTGACATGTGGATGTGGACCTCCTGCTGCTCTGTGTGTTCCTGGATCATTCGCAATGTCTCACAATGCAACCCTTCATACAGAATAAGAACCAAAATACAGATAAATTTAAACTCTTTCTTAATGGTGTTCATTTTGGCTTGTTTTCAGATTCCCGGAGCGCACCTGAACGCATCACCAGCTGCTCTAGCTGTGTGTGAGGGCATGATGCACATAGGCATATATATGTAGACCTCTCATTGAGGGCTGAATCGTACCTGGCCGCCATCTTGGATGTGGCAAAGTGGAGAATCAGCGATCAGACAGTGAACTGGTGTAAATCTCAGGGTTTGTTGTTGGCCAACTTCTCCAAAGGCTGTCCTGTGATGTATGCCGTGGTAGTTTGGTGTCTGATGCTGTACCTGCATCATCAGAGCTGCTCACCCTAAAAAGCAAAGGAGGGCTGATGGATCTTTTTGTGCTTATTTCGTTAATTGGTTCTGTCTTCCACAATCTGAGGCTGCGTCGCATGAACTCAGTAGCAACGCACAGAAAAAAAGTTGTGCAAGTGTTCTCTTTTCCAAGGTTTTTAAACTTAGATACACACTCTTTAGAAAGAAAGATATCAGAACCTGACTATGGGTCAGTGACCAGCCAGATCAGTATTGAACAGACCAGGTTCCTGCCATGGCATTTTAACTCAGAAATATGGCTTTCATGTGATTTGGTTCAGGCCATCAACATTGGATATCCACCAACCAATCACATTTCTCAATTATGAAAGTTGGAACATTTCTTTAATGCCTCCTTCCTATTGGTTCACAAAGGCTATTGGAAATATCAATATAAAAAGGTATTAAACTGAGGATCTCCCTGATGGTCTTCAGGCTAGGATTTTGTGTCATCACTGCCATGGCTGGTTTCCCAGGAAGGGAAACCACTCTACACACCATGACCATTTTTCCAGCATCCCCTCCTTTGTTACCAAAATAGCTCATAACCTCATTTTGATTAGACCCATCCAAGCTTAACAGAAAGATTCAAGATTTCCACCACAGAGTCAAACCAGAAACAGCCATTTATTTGATTGTGTTCATCAGGAAGCAGCATCTTCAGGGGCAGAAGTTCCTGCAGGACAAAGCTTAATCAGCTGTTGACAGCTGCAGAGACCAGATACTGAGTGAAGGCAGTCTCACCAGGAGCAGCCTCAGAAGCCCCTCTGAACCTGCCCTTTGCTGTGCTGAGAGCCTTTGCCCTGCTCAGCCTCTTGGGACTCTGTGGGGGTGTAGTGGAACTGGGTGAAGCGTGCTCGCTGCCTGTTGTAGTGGAAGCGAGACTTGCGGGCGTAGACTTGCTCCTCGTCAGACACCGGAGTGAAGACCGGCTCATCCCCACCAGTGGTATCAGAGGAAAGGCTCCAGCTCCCCTCCTCAGCCTGCTGGTGTCCTCCTGGAGCTCCAGACTGACCACCCTGACCCCCATACTGCTGTGTCCAGGAACCAGAAGGCTTCTGATGAGCTGGCTTTGATGGAGCTTGTGCAGACCAGACTGCTGAGGAGGAGTTTCAGTCCAAATCAGCCTTCCATTCACAGCCAAGTCAACTGTCCAGTTACTAGGTAATCTTACCGTCTTGTTGAGGGAGGCAGGAGATGCTTCCAGTCAGCAGACACACAATCCACAACACCCTGCAGACACATGGACATCCAACAGCATGAAGTGCACAGAAGACTTAACATCAGCAGGACAACATTTAGCTCCACACATCCAACATGTAGAACCCTGTTGACAGTTTTGAGAGGAACACTGGAACTGAATTTATGTGAATGCCTCAGACTTTTGAGGCCCCCTGAAGAATCGGCAGCAGAGTAGAAGCTCCTCACCTCATTCTGATGCTGTGTAGACGTAACGCTTTGAAACTGCACCAACACAAAGTCCAGAGCCCTCTGATACCAACTAGAAACTGTAAGAGCTGCTTTTATGTGATCTTCAGAGCACAGAGAAGGAACTGGAGCTGATTGCTCAGTGGTAACAGCTGCTGCTGACAGATGCAGGCTGCAGCTGATTGGACAAAGGATTTACTCTGACTGGCTGCTGTTCTTTTGCAGGAAGCCTGGGAACAAAGCAGGGAAATTGTTAGAGCACAAATAGGTCATTTATTTAGGTAACAGGTAAAGTATGGCAGCGCTGGGCTCAAAGTGAGAGATCAGGCAGGACCTCAGACACAAGGAGCATGTGGTATATTATGGGATGGTCGCCTTCACAACAGCTCTTGAGAAGATGCTGCAGGAAAAATTCTACTGAGACATTATTAGCAGAATGAAGAAGGGTTTTATTTTCTGCCAGGACTGTAAGATAAGACGAGATTGATTTATCAAATCTGGAGAGGTCTCAAAGCCGAATGTCAGGGAAATCTCTCTCTGTATGTCGGTGTTTCTTCTTTTAAGTCAGATTCACGCCGTCCTATATTTGGTCTTACCTATCTCATAACATATGGCTCCCACTATCATGTCTTTCCAGTGTTTATATATGGGCCGTGATACAGGGGCTAGTCCTGCCATACCCAGAAACATTTTAAAGCTAAGATGACCAGAAGGTCACAGAAACCTTTTCAGACCAATGGAAATTAAGCTTCCACCACCACCAAGCAGTGAGGGGTGGGGAAGATTTAAACCACCACTCTTAAATGCAATCTGCAGTCTCTGTGGTCCAATCGGGTCGCATGTTGGGCTGTTAACTGAAAGTTTGGTGGTTTGAACCCACCCAGGGACATTCTGAATTCTGTAATTTACTGGAGGTAGCACAAATCTGTCTCCATCTACTTCTGGAAACATCTGTCAGAAAAACTGAGGCAGTGAAGGTT
>JABUIW010042397.1:0-12046 GCA_013363375.1 Menidia beryllina | reverse complement strand
TGAAAATGTAGGTCATTTTCATCTGCTTATTTTCTCTATATCTTCATTTAAAGAACTGAATCCTGCTGAGTTGCCTTAGAAAAACTAATCAGATACATATTTTTCTTAGGTCAATTAAAGTATCTGTACTGATGGAGTCAGACTCATCCTTTCTCTTTCTGGGGAGATAGTTATTCGCATACATTTCACCCTCAAGTGAAACATAGTTGTTACATCAAATCTTAAATTTGACAGGAGCCCTGGGGAAAGCCAGCCTGTGACCCTGTTTTAATATGTTGCCTCCGGCAGTTTCTGTACTGCAATAACATGCTCTCATGCTGGTAACCTGACAACTGATGTGGAGGCCGAGATAAAATGCAACGCACCAGCAGAAAGCAGTCAGCCCTCCACATGACGACAGGAGGTATTGAAAGCCCGGGGGACTTTTTTCACTTAACCCAATTTAGCAATGGTCCTAAAGACAAGAAATACTCTTTACCTACAAAATATGTAGGGTTAGCGCTAAAAAGTCTTTAAGAAATTTCAGGAAAATGTATTTTTCCCATTGCTTAACTCATTGACTGGCAGCCATTTTCAGAACAGAGTCGCTCACTGCCAGAGTTTTTTGAGAATTTTGACTGATTTTTCAAGAGCCACAGAATAGTTTGTGCTATGACTATGTAAACACCGAACACACCAAAAGAAAGAGGAGACTCTCTTCTTTCATCAGGAAAAACAATGTGTTTCTACCTTATTCCGTTCTTCTTCGACGTGCGTCTCACCGGCGCCATTTCTCTCATAGCGAACCATTGCGTTTGTTTTTATTTGCTTACAGTCTATGCTAATCCCCCATCAAAAGTGGCACTGCCCCCTAGAGGGTAAATTTGTTAGTCCATACTCTGTCTAGAAGCCCATATTTACGGAAAAACTTTCGCCGATCGTCCCCCAAAGCCACTCGCAATTGAAAAACATAAAAGACGTCTATAGACGTCATTGGCAGCGAATGAGTTAACAATCTGGCTACAATGCCAAAAGAGTGCCTGATGGGAAACAGCAAGTCAGGCCTAATGAAAAAGAGCCATGAGCTCTGTATTGACATGGAAAGCAGAATTAGAATTGATTTGCCGAGAAAAGGGGGTTGCCATCTCGCAGAAGTGGTGGCCCCGGTGAATTCCTAATCCAGTAGCGTTTGAGGAAATCTCTGGGCAGAAACGTTTCTCATTATTCTCCCAGACAGGCTTGCAATCGGTAGGAGATTGGAGGCTCGACAAGCTTCAGGCTGTATTAAGATTCAACCTCTCTGTGATGTCCGCAGGCCTAACAGCATCCCTGTAAACAGGCAGCTCACTTGTGAGCAACTGGGTATACCACATTTAGCAAAAAAATATCTACTGAACAATTTACTGACATGATGGATGGGGAGTGTATATTTGTTTACCATTTACATCCTCTGTCTTTTCTGAAATTTTTCCGAATATCTCCTTTAACTCATTGACTGGCAGCCATTTTCAGAACAGAGAGTCGCTCACTGCCAGAGTTTTTTGAGAATTTTGACTGATTTTTCAAGAGCCACAGAATAGTTTGTGCTGTGACTATGTAAACACCGAACACACCAAAAGAAAGAGTAGACTCTCTTCTATCATCAGGAAAAAAGATTTTGTTTCTACCTTATTCCGTTCTTCCTCGACGTGCGTCTCACCGGCGCCATTTCTCTCATAGCGAACCATTGCGTTTGTTTTTATTTGCTTACAGTCTATGCTAATCTCCCATCAAAAGTGGCACTGCCCCCTAGAGGGTCAATTTGTTACTACATACTCTGTCTAGAAGCCCATATTTAAGGAAAAACTTTCGCCGATCGTCCCCCAAGCCACTCGCATTGAAAAACATAAAAGACGTCTATAGACGTCTTTGGCAGCCAATGAGTTAACGGGGTTGGCTCGAGACGTTCTGGCACTGAAGACTGGCTGAAACGGAGCTTAAGAGCAGGTGGAGTCAGGTGGAAACGATGAAGGTTAATTGCGGGGTGTGGATTCTGAACAGGAGTGCAGACGGTGGGTGGAGCCAGCTCCAGTGCCAGGAACGTTACAGGAACAACCAAAATGGGATTTTTGGCTGAATCTGTTGCTGTGATGAAGCCGTTTCGCCATGGCCCTCAACGTTCTACTAGGTAAATCATCTTCGCATCTGGGCTTTCTCCTGCCAACACTGTAACCGTTGAAAGACAAGCTGAAAAAGGTGATGTCATCCTGTTTGTGTTCCTCTCATTGATGCTCTGCTGAATGGCATTCACAAACGTTTTTGAGATGATCAAAGAACCTGAGCTCATTGCTGCTGCTGTTCTCCTGAGTTCAAAACAGATTCCAGGTAAGAAAATCTTAAAAGGTGATAAATATAGAAATATCAGTGGGTGTGTCTGTTTGCTTGCAAGAGTATATACATGTACTAAAATAGATATATTTTTTTCATCAAGGATCACTTGCACCCAAAGATAATGGCACAAACAGTAGCCACTCTGATAAAGATGATCTGATCTTTGGATTCATTTAGTCCAAAAACTCCCAAACAGGAGAGTTGTAGAGGTACCCTACATGTCCGTCCACTGCCACTGCAGGTACGGCGCTTTTCGTCAAATGAAGCGGTTGTCACGTAAAGTCAACACAAGTAGTCCAACATATGCAGCTTGTGAGAGACGTTTTAGTCATTAGGGACTCATCCACACTGCTAAAAGATCCCAGCATCAGAGCCAACTCCTCTTGAAGCTAAAAGCTTTGAAAAGACGTCTATAGACGTCTTTGGCAGCGAATGAGTTAAGAGGCACTTTCAAATGGTTTTCCTGCTTATCCTACCGATGGCAGATGCATAGACCCAGCTTTTCAGTAAGGGTAATCTCTTTTGCCCTACTGTCCCATTCCCAGCTAATTGGACAGCGGATCCAAAAGAGCAGACATAACTCCAGCAACAGAAATGTTGAAGCAAAGCTACGGGGATCCAGTCAAAGCTAAACTCAAGTAACACAGACCGACTGAACCGAGGGAAAGGGCAAATGAGCTTTTCTAGGAGGAGAGAGGGAACCCTTGAATAGGCAGATTGACGGGCTGAGCAGTCGGAGAAGATGGAAAGCACTTGTTGCTGCTCGCACCGAGGGGTCAGACTGGCAGCTTTACCAGAGCGGCAGCAGGTTTTTCTGCGTGACATTTTTGTCAAACGCTTGGCAGCGGGATCTCTCACAACAATCACAACAGGAAGTTGACGGTTAATCTAATTCCACCAGACTCAATCATACACCTTGCCTCAGGGGTTGTTTTGCCTCGATGTTAGAGGCTATGTTGGCTTCATTGTGTGTGTGTCAGGGGTTTCTTTAAGGATGAGTGATAAAAAAGAGGTATGTAGAAAAATCCATCCATTTTCTGAACTGGAATGGGTCATTGGGCGGACTGGAGCCTATCCCAGTATTCAATGTTACATCCTGAATGATCCGTAAGCCGCACACATATAGGTAACATACCACCATACTCACACTCACTCCTGTCCAGTCCAGTCAACCAAACATGCAGGTTTTTGGATGGTGTGAGGAAGCCGTAGAACCCAAAGAGAACCCACGCAGACACAGGAGAACATGCAGACTCCACCCAGAAAGGTCCTGGTTCCCCCGGGGACTTGAACCTAGAACCCTCTGGTCCTGGTTCCCCCGGGGACTTGAACCTAGAACCTTCTCGCTGTGAGACGACGGTGCTAACCACCACACCACCGCGCCGCCCCCGTATGTATGTAGCAAAATGAAAAAAAAAATCACCTGTTATCGCTCTTGAATGTCAGACAGTGTTGATACCACAAAGGAAATTGCTTTTTATCATCACAAACCCAAAAGCAATATAGCACAGAGTACACAGAAAAACCATAACATACTGTATGTACTTTGAACAAATACAGAAAATGACTCTGTGTTTGTGGCAGACTGGGCTCAGAACAAATTTCAGGAGTAAGCCCAGTCCAGTGAACCATTTAAACTGGAAAAGGACATCTCTTATTAACCCTTTAAAGCCCGATCCAAGAAGAAAACAAAACAGAAACTTACTTTTATTTTGTTTTAAGTCTATATTTGGCCTTTTAACAAAATATGTAAAAAGAAAAAACTAAAATACATTTTTAATATTAATAATTTATTACTATGTGATAGGTCAAGATAATTTTTTGTGTAGTCTTCTGCCCCCTGTTATCAGGTGTATCTGATTGTGTACAATAGGATTTTGAGCAAAGTTTTTACCAGTAAATTATGCAAAAGGTGTCAGACGCAAAACATGTCAGAAACCGTATCTATCAAATATGATACCTTTGGCATTACAGGGTTAATTTTCCAGTTTTCTGCGATCGTTCCATGTTTATGTCTCCCCAAAGATATATGAAGTGAAAGCCCCACAGTGAGCTAATTGTTGGGGTGTGTGATGAACAAGCCACGCAACTCCACTCCAACCCATGCTTTTAGCGAAAGTGCATCCTGGAAAATGTACAAACCTGATCAATTTTTGCATTGAAAAATTTTTGGTAGGAACTTTGAAACTTCTCCCTTATTCATTTGGGACTGAATACACCTTTATTCAGTTGGGACTGAATGATGCTCTGATTCTCTTGACGGTGCAATCAATGGCTTTTCACATAAGGTGCAGCAACAGCTTGCGCTTTGTCAATTTTCAGCAAAACACTTACACAGTAATGACTAACATAGGATGCAGGTCATCATAAAAAAAACTACACTAGCATGTTTTTTTTTTTCTTTCAGTTTTTAGATATGGAAATATTTCAGAAATAAAGGGTTAAGGCTACTTCTGTTCTTATTACTTCTGGCATTGCTCATGTTTTTATTCCCCTTGCTGCATGAATTACATTAATAAATACAAATTATGCCTTTTTTAATCAACGTGGCTTTTCATACTTTCTCAATCAGATAAATGATTTCAATTGGGTCAATCCTCTATATACGTTTTTCAGCATACCCAGTTGCTTTTTGGCAAAGTTCATGAACAGGGTGGAGAAGACTCACTGCCTGCACAAAGGCTATTTCCTACGTCAAGCATGCTTGAAATCTGTTTAACTTTGCCTCAGTCAGCCTGAACTGGGAAAAGCACTAGGGGAAACTCAGCGAGTGGAGGGATGTCTACCAAGCTTTCTTACAAAGACACTGTTCAAAATAAAATGACTTCAAACACAGCTTTTGTTACTTGAGACGTCTCTCTGATAGATGTTTAGAGTATATTTAGTTTGGTTGAAAAACCTTGATTTTTTTAGCTTTATATTAGTATTAATATTAGTATTTTGAGAAACACACCATCTTGCCTCCTTACCTTGCTTGTATTATGTTCTCCAATACCTTGGCGGAGTAAGGTACTGTGGTCAAAATTAGTTATTAGCAGTTCCTCTAAACTGTCTACAAAGAACATTCAGCCCTATTAATGTAGCCTTTCCAAAGCAAAAGATGGGGCTTTGCTAAGTCTAAACTATTGACAAAAATAAAATAACATTGTATGAACATGTTAACAATGTCATAAAAATGTATTTGTTTGCAGGTGAAACCTTCCTTTTAGTAACTCTTCAACAACAGAAACTCTACTGTTATATTTAGTAGGTGGTAGAGGGCTGATGACTGAGCCGAGAGTGTAAAAAATACTTTATCTTCACTCTACTGAACAAAAATGTGGCACAGCACAAAGACCACAAACTAAATAATGAAAACATATATGATATCCATACAAGCAAAACACGATAGCAAGACATAATTATAAATTAAATGGCAAGGATCAGAAAAAACTTGTAAGAAAACCAGATAAATGACAATTACAAATTGAATAATATGAGAAGATGAATCAGAAAACCAAACAGTGGACTGAAGACGACTAAAACACAGAACAAAAAACATGACAGAGCTAAAACAAGACCAACTGATTCAAGGTACAAAGACAACCCTAGAAAAAATAATTAACTAGATCAAGACAAAACCTAAAACTTGAAACCAATAACTGCAAAGTACAAAATAAAAATCTTAAACAGAGTGCCAACAAGGTACACAATAGAGAGTTGAATGAACCAAGAAAAAATGAAAAACCAAGAAATAATGAAAACAAAGAAAGAAACAGAAACATGTAAACATTATTAAATTATTATATGACGATAATAATAAATCACGGCATCTGCACACTCTGAATATCTGTATTTTGAAGTGAGTTGATGTGCGTTTACTGATATGACCTGTATAGATTAACTGGAGCACAGCAATAGCAAAAGCCATTGTCATAATTGGGTCACATCTGCCCTCAGAGGCAGGGCAGAGGAAGCACATAAACAAAGTAATTATGTTTTAGTTGACTTGATTGTGCACTATTCCAGCAGACCTGCCAGGGGATGTTTGATAAACAGGAAAGAGGCGTCTGTTGCAGGTTCATTTGATACAGCTCTGCCTCAGCTACTTTGGAATGAAGCGATAGTGGGAATGGATGCTGTCCTTATAACTTATTAAAGCCTCCATTATGTTGTGTTCTTGACAGGATGTATCTGAAAAAATATTCCCTTGTCACTGTGCCAGCGCTTGGAGGAAGATTTCTCATAAAGGAAAAAGTGTATGTAACTATATTTATTCTGCCATTATACCTTTTGTTGCTCACAATGCAATGTCGGACCGGTAATGTAATTGAAGTTAAACTCTTATCTGAGCCACAGATACCATTCTCAATGTGAATTGCTGACCTACTGATGCATGCATGACTGAGACCCAAATTAGGTTTCCCCTTTTACCAACCATGGAGTGAAATCCAATGTTTTCGTTTGAGCTGAAAACACTAGAGAAATAAAATTGCTCTGATAGACACTTATTAATTGACTTTCTATTGAGAGGAATGTTTGCAGATAGCACACTTTCCATTTGCTATACAGCCCATAGTGTTGAGGAATAGAAGAAGTAATATGCATAACTGATGCACGCACAAAATCCCAGATTGGCATGTTAATGCTCCCATTATCTGCTGAGGGAGACAAAGCTCCCATGTGTAGCTGATCTTGCTGACTTGTACATATCTACCAGCACTAACGCTGGCTGCAAAGCTGTAGTGGGTAAAGAACAAATCATGAAAAGTGCTTAATTAGTAAATGAAAGATAGTAACTGCTGCTGCTCAAGGTATTACACCCAAAAGCTGCCATCAATACACAGTAAGTCAAATCTTAATAGGCAACTCTTTGCAACAGTTAGACACATTAGTAGTCATTTGGGATCCCATTTTTCCACTCATTCCAAGTCAAATGAGCTATAACAAAAGCACGAGCTACAACGGAGGCATTTAACAGCACAATTAAATTCCAATGGCGTGGTATCTATGGAGCAATTGACCTTTGATAAACCAATTACTGTAGAGTATCTCATGACAAAAGTTAGGTCCTGGAGGAGCCATGTCCTGTTTTAATAGACAGTCTTGTGCCATATAAAATGTAGAGACGTTTAAGCACCCTATTAGTTTAGCTCTGCTGAAAGACTGCCAGCTTGCTTCAATCAGAACTGATTAACTAGCAAACGCAACCGTCTCAATTTCTTGCTCGGTAAAAAGGGAGACAACAAATGGAAGAAAATGGATGGAGCAGAGTACGGAAAAGTAAGGGGAACCAATCCTTTGAGGGTAGGTTATACTGACCAGGATAAAAGCCAAACTCCTCTTACAGTCCAGTAGGAGGCTTTAACAAAGCCTCACCTCTCAACTCAAGTTATTCACCACAATCTAATCTACTCATCTCTGTATTTTCATCATTTGAAACATTCTGGAGGCTTCACAAACATCTGTACAGCCTGTCTGTTCTTGCTCCAGTATGACGCGTTGGCAGGCATTAAAGCACGCTTAGTCATTTGAATAGGCATTGTTGGTTTGTCATTGTAGAGCTCCGTCATTTCAGTTGTGACTCCGACAATCCTGAGAATTCCCAGCCAGCCATGCCCCTCGTGGACACGAGGCTCCTCGGCTATAAATTTGTCACTGGCAATGACATTACCTTTAGCTCGACGGCCCTCAAGCAATGGCAACGTAATAACGGAGAATAGATTTCTGTCCCGTGTGGAGCTGAGGCTTTTGATTGGGCCTTATTTGTTCCTTCCAGCCATCAAGATAAAAGAGAAAAATAGGGTAGCTGCTGAAGTGTTATATCTACCTGAATGAAAGGTTTTTAATTGATACTGATATTGATTCAGAAGCCTCAGGAACATATCTGTGCACCAGATGCAGTGTCATAAAGTAAGAAGAACAATGCAGGTAACTTTCTCTTACATTAACGTACAGGAAAACCACACCACCAATTTGATGAGGCTCATAATTATATATCCTCTTTCAAAACAAAGATTCTCTTTTGAAACCATTGCAGAGATGATGAAATGCCTTTGATTCCAAAAATATCTACTGTTATTTTGAACTGTCTGGGCGCCCAGTATCTCTGCTTTTGTGATATGGACGTACAAAGAAGAAGGTGATTTGGACCCCCTTGATTTGTCTTGCAGATCTGTAATGATAATTCCGGTTTATTGCTCGCTAATCCCCAATGACACCACGTCAGAGGTAGGGTGTACTTGAGATGTATTGTCTACGAGATGCCATAGGGAATATCATTTCCTCTGTGCCGCCGACACTTTGTTGATGATATGAGCTGTTAATGAAAAAGCCAGTGGAGCCTGTCAGCTGTCATCATTTCCAAATGAGGCGGAAAGAGGGTCGGGAGAAAGAGACTTGATAAAGCACAAGTCCTCCTTTCAAAAAATATGACGCTAATTAGAAGATTTGTTTAGAGGAAAACATGGAATTCATCATTTAAAGAAAAAGTAGAATTAGTAAAGAGCAAAGTCAACACTAATGAGAAATCCTGCCAAAACTGCCATGTTTCTGTAAAAAAAATAAAAAAGATATCAAATCAATATTAACAGACATGCTTTTATGACATAATATCAATTTTATGACTTCTGTTTTTCTTAGGCTCATGCGAGATTATATTTATACATCTGTCTCAGCTATTAAAGTTCCTCTTAGTGAATATGTCAAACTTTTTGGTAGCATTATGATATTAACGCCATTAAAACCCAGCCAAAAAGACAACATTTTCTAATCATCCCAACCAAAACACAGTAATCTTAATGTTAACAATAATCAAACAGGAGATTAGGATGTGCTGTCCTTAATACCGTCATTTAGATTTGTATTTACTTTAATAACAAGGCATGTTCCAATCTCCTGCGTTGCCAGGTCTGCTTATTATCAGCTATTCTGGTCGTGTGTTTTTAAGAACAGACCTGCGTTCTTAGATCGATATGCTGGTGTCTGTCTACATTAGTTCCTGCAGGGTTGAGTACAGCAGCAGGAGGCAACTGGACAAAATAAAGATACGTAGAAAATATTTTCAAATTCTGTATGTGAGAAATTCGATATTGGCATACATGGAGACACCTTCCCTGATATGTGTGATGCTGTTTTACTCTTGGTCCACTGCAGCACACTCTGGCTACACTGGAAATGGATAAGTGTGTGTTTGTACAAAAAAACATGTCCACATGTTCACCAGCTGGACCTGAGAGAAAAAATCTTTAGATATATAAATAAATTGTGCACTCTATGTCACACTTCTTGTAGCTTTATTAGCTCTGGTTCATTAGTTTCCTGTTAATTATTTATTAGTGTCAACTCAGTAATGAAGGTGAGGTCAAAACACCTGGAGAAAAAAAAAATCCAGGACTGAATATACCTAAAGGAGATGGAGAAATTCAACCGAATGAATGCTTGAATATTTCAAACCTTTAAGTGACTGCTCGGTGCCTTGGAGAACAGATGTCATGGAATGATGAGTGTGCTTGTTAAAGGTTGCACAGAGCTGCGGGGTTTCCTCTTGTCACAGGGCCTTTTCTTCCATTCTTCGTCCACCTCCCACTCTTTTTTCCTCTCCAGAAAAAAAACTACAGCGCCTTTGCTGTCTCAAAGCCCGAGAACAGCGTGATTCCTGTCCTGCCTGCACCTCTTCACCCTCATTATCGGCCACCATCTGCCCAACCTCAGCCTCACATCGCTCTCTTCCACCCAGAAAACCCATCAGCACTCCCCTCCCACCCTCCACCCGCAACTTGGCTAAGATACAGGTACATCTGCCACACCTCACCTGGTTCCACATTCCTCTCCTTTGAACCTAGTTTTTTTAGATCTTTTATTTTACTTTCTCATCCCCTTCTTAGAGGAACGAGCTTTACTGACCTGGGTATTAACCAGTGTTGGGGAGTAACGGATTACATGTAACGACGTTACGTAATTTAATTACAAAAAAAGAGTAACTGTAATTCGTTACAGTTACAATGAGAAAATATGTAATTCAGTTACAGTTACTTCTGAAAATATTAAGAATTACAAATTACATTTTTTTAAAAATATAAAGAAAAACATTTGCAAAATATGCAACTCACTGATAGACGAAGCGTATTGATTTACTAATATTTGACTGTTTGGTGTTGATGCATGACAAACGTTTATCGATGTCTATGACCTAGCCTAGCCTAGCCTACCTAGCCTACCTAGCCTACCCAACTGTAGGTGACCAGACGTCCTCTTTTTCCCGGACATGTCCTACATTTCAGACTAGGGTTGTCAAAAGTATCGATACTTAAAAAAGTATAGATACTAAAATGTTGTATCCGGATACGACTGACTTGTCTCCGATTTATTTATGTATTTATTTACGTTGTTTATGATCATTAACAAGACGTTAGCCTTGAACTGCTAGCTGCGGCCAATAGCTAATAATAACATGCTAAAATTAATCATGGGTTAATACTCATTAAAACCTTAAAGTAATCAAAAAGTAATCAAAAGTAATTAGTTACATTACTTTTTAAAAGTAATCGAAAAAGTTACACTACAATTACATTTTAAACAAGGTAACTTGTAACTGTAACGGATTACATTTTTAAAGTAACTTACCCAACACTGTTATTAACACAATGCGTAACATGTCCAATGAGAGGTCAGTGCATCAATGTTCCTGCTTCCTAATATAAAACGACAATGAAAAAGGACTTTTAAGTTCTTAGCTTATTATTAAAACAGAAAGTCATCCACATCTTCCGGGGCTTCTCTTCCAAATTTGAATTTGACCGACTGATCACAGTTTCTTAACTTTACCAACAGAGCTTCTGGGTGTCAGAAGTTTTAACAACAGCCATATGTGCGATGGGGCCAAGGTTGCTATCTTCATGTTGTCTGAGACTTTGTCAACTGAGAGAGCTTACAGGCAAAGCTGGGAGAGAGTAGTGGGCCACAGTCGCTCGTATTGATAGATAAAAA
Organism: Menidia beryllina; assembly: GCA_013363375.1. Classification (NCBI taxonomy): domain Eukaryota; kingdom Metazoa; phylum Chordata; class Actinopteri; order Atheriniformes; family Atherinopsidae; genus Menidia; species Menidia beryllina. The sequence continues at coordinate 730 of JABUIW010042397.1, read as the reverse complement.
GGATTTTGTGTCTGGCACGCTGAAGATTGTCAGCTCAAATCTCTCGAGAGAATTACAACCAACCGTCGATGCCGGGACACTGGCTCAACAGCGGGGGCAGCGAGCCCTGTGTACTGATGAGTACACCGCCATGCATGCTTTATTCATAACTGATTGAGTCAAGGGTATAGTTCAAGGTACTAACAGCTCGGTTTTTTCTGTGCAATGGCCTTTTCTAGAGCAAATGATAGAACGACAGAATGTAGATGTCACCAGATGTCACCAGCGTTGTAATTGTGTGTCAAGTTTAACACAACGGGTTGATAACAAGGCGTGTGGCGTGTGGATTATCACATTGTCTACCTTTTATTGTCCTGTTTCTGCCGTTAACTCATTCGCTGCCAAAGACGTCTATAGACGTCTTTTCAAATCCAACCGCTGACTGCCAAAGACGTCTATAGACGTCTTTTATGTTTTTCAATGCGAGTGGCTTGGGGGACGATTGGCGAAAGTTTTTCCGTAAATATCGGCTTCTAGACAGAGTATGTAGTAACAAATTGACCCTCTAGGTAGCTGTGCCACTTTTGATGGGAGATTAGCATAGATTGTAAGCAAATAAAAACAAACGCAATGGTTCGCTATGAGAGAAATGGCGCCGGTGAGACGCACGTCGAAGAAGAACGGAATAAGGTAGAAACAAAATCTTTTTTCCTGATGATAGAAGAGAGTCTACTCTTTCTTTTGGTGTGTT
>JABUIW010042394.1:0-19700 GCA_013363375.1 Menidia beryllina | reverse complement strand
CACACACACACACACACACACACACACACACACACACACACACAGGCTCGTGGAGCTCTGCTGCAGCCCGGTGGGACACAGGAGCTAAACACCTTTATCACCCTAGCATCATTTCATAAGTCAGCGGGGCCCTTTTCAGAGCTGATGGCCTCTTAATTTATCCTCAGCTCAGCGAGTTTTGTTTACAGAGCCCAGACGACCGAACAGAGCTGATGTCATTTCAGTCTGCTCAGTCAGAAACAGACTCAGATGGAGCGTCATCTCAGGCTTTCTATCTCAGACTAAAGTCTTAAATATTGTCACTGCGCCTTAATCTAAAGCCCGCATATTTATTTTTAACACATAACTCACCAATAAAAAGGTCGGAGGCTCTCTGGTTTTGACCATCAATGTGGATCGTTTATCTCAGGCTGCTTAAACCCGCAGGTTGGACCTACTGCTACCAGGCAGGGAGGGAAATGTAGGTTTAAGCACCACAGAAGTCTAAGAAAAGTCGTTTAAAAACTCAGACTGAGGCGGCGGTTCAGATTGTTTTAGAAATGCAATTGCAAAAGCCAAACTCCTTCACAAGTCTGAAAATGCATCCTTCATTCAGCCCTGTGTGAACATGTGAAGTTTGGAGGACGAAACATGGCGGAAGACGTCCGGAAAGTCTGACGGGAGTAAGCACAAAGAGGTGGAAAATGGATTTCTAAAGCCTGGTTTAAACCATCTGACAGCTGAAGGAACCACAGACGATGCTGGAGCTTCAGTTCGGTCCAATAATGAAGATTATTTTTTGTTTGTCTTCTGAGGGGAAAAAAGCTAATTTTACAATTATAATAATGAAATGTTTGTGTCGTGTGTTCATTGCTTTTTAAATAAAGCCTAGCTGATACCCTTTAAGCAATGACCTCATCGTTTCTGCCCAGACGGTGGCTGTAAAATGCATCTGCAGAGAAAATCTGGATTTTATTAGAGCAGAGTGACGGTCAGACAGCATTTTCAGAAAATAAACAGGAAAACCTTTTGAATGAGAGCAGCTTTATTGGATTGTAATAAAATTGTCTAACACCTTTGATTGGATTGACATGAGTCAGTTTTTAAAGAATTACTTTTTCTGTCTCATTAGTCCTGTAAACATGTTTATTGAAACTTTTGGGTCTTTGGCTCTGCTTCCTGTTGGTCAACACAGGACTAAATCCCAGTTTAAAGACATTACAGAATAAATTAGTATTCTAAATCTTTGTATGAATCCTTCTTAGCCGGAAAATATAATATTTTAAAGAGTACACTTCATATGAATGAAATAATTTGGGATCTGAAGAACAAGCCCTCTAAATTAAACTCAGAACCTTTTCATGAAGGCCATGAGGGCACTTTCCCCTTTTTTAAAGCACATTAACATGGCTTTTTGCTTTTTATGCACAGCGTGCAGGACAGACGGTTGATAAACCCACAACGTGATTCACCCTGTTGTTCGGGAGGTGCTAATGACTCAGTTGTTTGGCTGTTTGTGTCACTCTGCAGCTGCAGCACTTCCAGCCATCTCCCGGGCTGTGATTACCACCCCTACGGGTCCGCCGCCGCCGTCCTGAGGCACTGCACGTGGACTTAGAAGCACCTTCAGATTTAAATGGGTGGACACTGACACAAAAAAGGCCCTTCTGTCATCACAATCACCTGCATCACAGACTACCCTTCTCACCCTGGTCAAAAACTTTTTGAAACTCTCCCCTCTGGCAGAAGGTTGAGGACCATCAGGACTAAAACCTCACGCCATAAAGACAGTTTCTATCCAGCAGCAACTGGCCTCATCAACAAGGCCAGGGACCCCCACTTATTCTTCTCCCACCCCCCTCTACTTCACTAATATACACAATGCTACTGTCAGTATTATTATGTCGTTTGCACATTCAACGTTGCACATTTCAATTGTACATTCGGATCTATATTTTTAAAGAATGTATTTTTCAGTTTTATCATTTCTGTCCTATATTTTTATTTCAACATTTTATTTCCTTCTTTGCTTCTCATAGAAGTGTTGCGCACCAAACACCAATTCCTTGTAAGTCTAAAAACCTACTTGGCAATAAACCTTATTCTGATTCTGAATTAATGTCCTTCTTTGACAGGACTATGGGTGTTTGTGGTCAAGGAGAATGCAGACTTTCCTCTTTGGCTCAGCCTACAGAGGAATTCTTACATTTTTGTTACCAAACCTCTTTCTATCCGTCCATCCAACCTCAGATAATCAGACCAAGAACAGACATCACACCACATTATCTAACCCCGCGAACTGGCATCAGATGGAGCCTCTCCACCCATTTTTTTCTCCATGTCAGCACATAAATGGGCAGGGACTAAGACCCAGATTCTATTTTTGCCTCTCGGGAGCGAGGCCGGCCCACTCCCTGTGGTGGGCTTTGCCGCAGATTGTACTTCCATTTCTTTAAGGTCCTGCTTGCTTTATGCCTCGCACCAGTCACGCCCCTACTCTTCATCTCTCGTTCCTTCCCCCTCCAACTCACATTTCCCTGCCCGCTTTCCATGGGAGCCAATAACCACCTCCTCATTTACAAGCTGAGGGGACTCCTTATTCTCTCAACATCATCAACCTTTTCAGATATTCATTTTTGAGTCCTGAGGGCAACAAAAAATAGTTCATTTCTATGGAGACAGCTGTCTGTGCCTTTCATGGTCCCGTTAGTAATGGGAGACGAACCCTGGTCGCACCGACATGAAGCCCTCAGGGTGTGGCCCCCGCTACAGGCGATGCCGATCCATTTCTGCCATACAAAAATATTGTGGTCCCACTGTGGAGGTTTGAACGAGGCCATCGGCTAAACGGCTGCAGCTTTCTCCCAAATCTCTCCAGTTCTGTTCATATTTCCATCAGCTGGCAGCATCCAAAGCAATAAAAAGCCCCGCCCCCCCCCCAAACTTACTGACTGGCAGATAGTCTGCTTTAACTAGGTGTCATTTCTCCTCCATTCCTGATGAACACCTAACTTGGACCCAGCTGTCAATGTCTATTTCCTGGATGTTAAATGAAGCCTAAATGGTCTCAAAGACAAAAGTAATTAGTTCATTGTCAGTGTGATGTCTCAGAGAAACCTTCTACCCTCTGAAAAGCTTCAGGAGACGCTGCTGCTCTGTGGTTGAAAACACTGTCATGTTGCATAAGCTATCACCATTGATTGTGTTACTTAACAAGAGTTCCGGCCCCGTTACCCAACCATCTCCGCATGCTCATTATATTAAGCTCAGTCAAGGCATCGATCCCATCGGACGCAAACTGGGTGAATATGGTCCATCGATCGGTTAATTCATACATGGATGAACAACAACTCTAATGAGGTTTTTCTCCTGTGCACCCATGCCTGCACAACCATCAAAGTGGACTTGGATTTCGGAGGCTGTGGACTACTCACCATGTCGTATGTGGTGACGACTTTCTTGAGAACCTCTGGCAGCAGGCCCTGGGCTTCCAGGTTGGGGTACTGGTCGGCGAGGTTGAACACCAGGAGGGGGCAGTTGTCCGGACCGGTTAAACGAGGGGCCAGAGCCAAGATGCACTGCTTCAGGTTGGCCACGGCAGAAAGGCCGCACAGCTCTTTAAAGGACACTATGGCGTTCTGCAGAGAGGGGGGGGTAAATGGTAGATATTTTGGTGTGAACACAAGATGTTTTTTTAATTAAAAGCAAAAAACATCCTGGGTCTTTGTCATCAGTCATGTGCAGAAGAAAGATGGCAACTGAAGCTGGTTTTATTTACCCTCCAGGCTTTTGTTTTCATCACTTTAGTCATAAAAACATCCACTTAAAAGCACCCTAATTAAATTTGAGTCTGAATTCCATCTGTCATATTAAACTAGACAGAGGGATGTACACCTATAAATAAATTACTTTGATGGAGTGTCAATGGGGGTGTTGTATTCCATCTTCTTTCTTCTTGTAGATGACTGGAAATGACAGGGTGCCACTGAGATGTTTCCATGTCAGATGATACATACTTCATTATGAACTGCCCAGATAGTCAACTTAAACATGCATTTATCTCCATCATCTGCTTTAAAGAGACAGCCACGCCCTTTGAAAATGGGCTCCTTCTCTGAGGGAATGGCTGGAAGCTTTGCCATCGCTCGTGAGAACTCGGTTCGCACTTGTTAGCGACTCACGCACACTTAATCCTCCTGAAATGACACCGGCATCGCATCGAAAAGAAACAAGCACACACAAATCCTAAACTTCCTATGAGGGTCCAAATTTAAACCCTGCATAAACAGCCGGAGGGACAGACTGTGACAAGACAGCCAAGATGTGTTACAGTCAAGGCTGGTGGCTTGTTATCTAATGGCCGCAGTGTAAACAGGACGACTGAAATAAAAAAGCTCATCCAACGCCTGCAGACAGCTCTGACCTCCCAGCAGCATTTCTCACACTTTTCATACATTTCAGCACAGATTTCTAACTGGAAATGGAAAAAAAAAAGGGGGGTGAAAGTCCCTGTTTTCTCCGTGGTGATCACAACAGATTAATGGTTAATACTGCAGCCAAAATTTGCACAATAACTTCTTTAAGCTTGGACTACTGTACCACACACAGGGATGAGATCACGTCACATTCACTCATGGTTGGTGGTCTGTTCCCACAAAGGGGGTTGTTTCAGATGCTTTTGATTCTTTGAAGCAAACCTGAGTAAAATCTACTTTTGAATTGGGAAACAAGGGGTGTAATACAATTTTTAAAAAATTGTGTTTCAGTGAAAAACATAAAAAGAAGCAGGTGTTCATTCTCTAATAGCAGGGAGCAGCTTTGCAGATCTCCACATGTAACCATTCACTGGAAAAGATTTTAATTTAAACAAAGCTAAATTCCAGAGGAGACCCTTTTTTCTCTTTGTTTTAACGTCAAAAGAAAGAACAAAGGGTCATTAGACGTTAAATCTACAGCTATAAAAACAGTAAAAAAAAAAAGAATCAATACTGGGTTTTGACTTTGCTTTGTTTACTCAGCAGGAGCAGCAATTCCAACAGGGTCTGTTTTCCTGTTACCAAAGACCAGGCGACAATGTTTGTTTTCTTGAGATTTGCTTTGCCGGACAGTTTTGAAATCAGCATACTCAAAGCCGAAAGCTGGAAAAATAAAAAGTTTAACATCACTAAACTTGCTTTGATGGCAAGTTCTCAAGAAACGAGTGATATCGAGCCGCACCAGCCAAAAAAAAAGGTCACAAACCTTCAGCTACTCCTGATTTAGTGTCTCAGTGACTGATTTATTGTCCGCTAATCTCACATCTTACCTGCATGTTTTCTCTGAGGTCCGTGGCCTCCCTCAGGGGCAGCAGGGCCGTTTTGAAGACCTCGTCCAGAGCCTTGATCAGCAGCACCCTCATGCTGGCGTACTCCCTGCCCCTCTTGCTCTTGCGCACAGAGAGCCCCCTTTTGTGGGGCTTGCCGCCCCCTCTCCGGTTGGTTATGGCCACGTGGACGAACAGGAAGGTGTGCGGCAGGATCTCTCCGGTCAGAGACTGCAGGGGAACGTGGCGGAACCCAGGCTGCAGACACTCGAAGGGGATCGTGTACTGGCCGATGAACTCGTCTCCGATGTAGTCGTCGTCTAGCACCACGAACCGCACCATCGCCAGCTCCGGCAGGTTGATCTGGAACTCAAAGCTCTCATCGAACAGGGGATTGTCCCCGTTCTGGTTGACCGTTTTAGTCCTTTGCTCAGCACAGTCGGCGGGAATGCCGTGGATCTCCACGTAGACGTAAGGGTCCACGACATCTCCTTTGGCACCTGAGCCTTTGGGTTTGGGGAAGTTTTGTCCACTGATTATCTTGATGTGCAAGAGCTGTGGAGAAACACCAGGCACTGAGTCTTTTGTGTTGGCACTAAAATAGGAAACCTGCTCCCTCATGATGGCCGGACGGAGCACAAAGCCGCAGTTTCCGTTCTGACGAAACCAGCCGATGTTTAAATCCATCATCAGGCCGGGCGTCTGGTAGTTCATTGCTACTATCTGACAGCCGCACTTCCAGAAGTCTTGTGGGTTCATGTTGCTGGAGTCGATCCGCATGGGACTTGGGTAAACTCTCGCTAGGAACTTCTTGTTGTAGTTGACAAAGTCTCCTGGGAAGTCGCAGGCGCAGCGACTGGCAAACACCTCGTTGAAAGAGCAGAGCTCCCAGTGCTTTTGGTTCTGGAAAGACGTCGAGAAGTCCTTGAACTCCGTCGACTTGCACAATGTTACGAGGTCTGAGAGGTCCTTGGAGAGCTGGAACTTTTTGGGGGCGATGGTTTGCTGCTCGGCAGACTCGATGCTCATCCTTTGGGACATCTCCGCCCCCTCGTCCTCGTCGGTCACCTCGCCCTCAGAGGCGTTGCAGTTCGTGCCCAGTTTCTTGCCCTTCAGTAGGATCTTGCCCTTCAGTTCAGAGGGACAGGGGAGGTAACAGTCCTCAGGCTTCGGGGGATCCGTGTGGATCTTGTCCCCGAGGATCTTCTTAAGATGCTGGAACATCACCCGCTGCTGCTTTAAGGAGCAGTGGTTTTCTAAACACAGTATCAGTGGAAAGTCGGAGGCAACAAAGGCATACTTGTTGACGACGTCAATGACGCTTCGAAAGACGATCTGTGAGGTCATAGTGTGGCCGGTGTAAATGACGGGCTCGTTATCGGGCCCGTCCCACACGTCCAGCTCCACGCAGCGGCAGCCCATCTTGAGCGCTCGTATGTACCCCGTCACATCGGAGGGCCCTCGAAACTGATCCTCTATCAGGTATGTGTTGTGGGATGCGTTGATGTAGTAGTGGGATAAAGGTTGGTTCATGTCTTGGCAAACGGATTTGTGCTCGGGGTCAAATATGTGGCACTCTGGAGACATCAGGTAGTTGGAGAACCCGTCGAGAGAAAGCCAACCCTTGAGCTGGCCCTCTTTTGAAGGCTCATATTTCTGGATGACCTCTAAACTGGTCTCTTCGCTCACTTGAGCCATTCCCTGCTCTGCCTCAAGAAATATCATCAAGTCCTTGGTATCGAGAACCTCTTTGTTACTCGAAAACTGAACAAAGAGGAAATAAATTTCTGGTCGGGTGCATAGGTCGTGGAAAACTTCAATGAACTCATCTCTTGTCACATCGGAACCGGTTTTGTCCTTAGCTTTGTGAAGCTCCTTGAACTTCAGTTCAATCTTCACATTTTTAAGTCCCGGGTTTAGCTTTTTGATTAGCTGCACAGAAGCACATATTGTTATTTGTTTGCTGTTGTTAATGTCCTCCTCGTCAAAGAGGTCACTCAGCCATGATGAGCGCATGTTGTTCTGACTGCTTTCAATCATGTTTAAGGTATGTTTCCCATAAGAGATCAGGTACCTTAGCCCAGTTACCCAAATGTTGGCTACATCTGCTGTGTTTGCTACCAAGTCCAGAGACTCGTAATTCTCCCCAAAGATGATTGAGAACGCACAGTCCTCCGATAGCTGGTCGTAGGTCCCATTAGTTCTAAAAGTGTCTGTATTTTTGCCCGTCCGAACCTCTTTGATAGACTTGACGTCAATTTTGGCTTTTTCAGACTCCTTCTTTGTAGGCTCCCACCTTAGAGACTGCATGTCAGCATCGAGGAGGAAGTAACGGTGGTAAATGCGGGAGTTGGATCGAACTTTCTTCAGCTCCGAGCCATCAACCATCGCACTGATGCAGTCGCTGGCACTGCTGATCTTCTTCTCAGTGGGCATGCTGCTGAACGACACAGTCTTCTTCCTTTCTTTACGCTGTCTTCCATCCTTCAAAGAAAAAGAACAACATGGTCAATAAATAAAATACATTACCTACATAGTTTATGTAGTCATTTCTCCTTTTATCGAACTGAGCAGAGATAAGTCTGTGATGTGCATTCATCTTTAACAAACATAGAATACCTCAGTTTAAAGAAAGACAAGTAAACTAATTTTGTTCTTTGGGTAAAAGGGGAAAAAAACATATCCATATAATCCTGGTAGGTCAACCAAACTGTGAACTTAGTGCACATGGACACAAACAAATTTTATTTCTATCCTTAATCTTAAGAAAATTGGGGCTAATATCATGAACACAGGATTTCTCCATCTAAATGTATATATAAACGGGTTGAATTTTGAATAAAAGGTGTTTTTCCTCTCAATTAAAAGCCTTGAAAATGTCAGGATAGGCAACCAAATTAAGGTGGATCTATTCCAGGGCAATAACACGCTCTGATGGAGCTTTCCCTGTTATTTCTTCCTCTCTGATCCTTTTTTTCTCTGCAGAATCACAGCAGAAACTCCGCTGGGTGACTTAAGGTAGCTGCCGCTGCTGATTATGGAGATGTAGCCGGGAATCTCCCCGAGGAGAGTATCGCCCACACAGATCCAGTAATCAACAGCAGGCACCCTGTGACATTTACAATAACCCCCCCCATCCCCCCCTTCCCTCCACTGCAGCAGGTCCTTTCAGCACACAAACACCATTTAATATAGTCGGTTATTAAAACTTATTTTGCCACATCCTTACCAATCATCACATGGTAATTTAATCTCGATGCTTCACACGAAAGGAAATCATCATCTGAGATGTTACCAGGAGAAAATCAGCTCATGCTAATGTCGAGCAAGATCATAATGATCATAATCTTCTTTTGGGAGTTAATGAAAAGCAAATATGCTTCATGTAATGCGTCACGGTTGTGTGATATTTCCATCCATCTTCCTAAACTATGCATTTAATTTTTTGATGGCGACAGCATCTTTTAACTGCCCTGCTAAAAGTTTCCCAGCTGCTCGCAGCAGGCCGACCCCACTCAGCAGTTCCTGTCGGAGGCCCGCAGGGATCGGATGATGTGTCGGCGTGTTTGTTAAATAATAACAAGAATCAAATGGATGTGGGAGGAAAGAAAAAACAGACTTTAACAAAGCCATTTCTGAGCAACAGGAATAGTAAACATGAAAAAAAAAACTCAACAGTTATATAATGTTGTAAGCGGCTGGAGCAGAAAACAGACGTCGGAGCCAGAAATGCAGACGTCAGAGAAATGTTGACTTGTTAATCTCAGTCTTTAACGCCGTCTGCTGCTGTAGGTTTGGAAGCTAAAGGAGCTCAGACCTAAACGCATGACTGCAGATAATCCCCATTATCAGAAAGACAACGGCAACAATTGGTCTTCACCTTAAATCTCAATCACGGTCACAACTTAAAGGTAGCGTGCTCGGTTTCAGGATTTTCCTTTCAAAAGAGAAAACAAAAAAGAGGAAAGCAACACTTTGGACATCCGGTTCTTGTCTTTGTTTATTGTGTCAGGGGGAGGACCCGTCTTTTTGCTCAGGTGGCTCGGAGGGATTTTAGTCCTTAGATGGAATTCCACATAACACACTGCCACAATCAGATGCTCCATGTCCAGTCAGAGGTGGTATTTCCCTTACAGGGCGCGCATTCCCGACGACGCAGACTCCACTTTTTAAAGTCGTCTCATCAAACATACCAAAGTAAACTGGAGGTTTTGTTTTTCCATCACAGCACATCAATATGAGCTTTAAATTTATAAAGTCGTATTGACGTTGGCTCACAGCCCCAGTGTGAGTTTGACATTTCCTCTAAAGCATTGTCTGCTTTTTTAGAAAAGGGCCAGGCCCTTTAAGGACTTTTTTTAAAAGCCTTCCCCTCTCAGTGCAAACTCAGCCATCACCTGCTGTATTTGGTGGAGCATAAAAATTCCAACAGCCATTATGAGAGCAGCCTGTTAGGCGTTATGAGCTGTAAAGAACATTTCACAAACCAGAAACCCGAAACTGGCTGTGTGCTACAGACAGTCACCACATCCAGCTCTGCGATAACTGAGCCAACCAAACAATGCCCCGCCACACCGCTACCCATCAGCCCTTTAATCTATTTTAAATCAAACACACATCGGTGCTTCTGCGTCTGCCGAGTCTCTGTGCTCGAAATCCCTCCGAGAAGCCGTCCTAAGCCGAGTCACAAGATCAGAAGGAGATGTTTTCTTACAGTTTCGTGATGTGCAGATAATAACAAAGGCCGTCCCGTCGGGCTCAACCCCGACCGGAGACACAACTTTCATGTTTCTCTGCATGTTTGGAGTGTGCTACAGAGTTTAACCCCAGAGCTAACTAAAAGCTAGCAAGACAGAATGACCAACTGCTCGCGGCTCCCGGAGGACCCTGAAACCCCAAATGAGCAGACTTTTTTTCTGGCTGGCTGAGCAGCTATGAGCCGTCTGTGTGGCTGAGAACATCACATGAGACCCATTACTCTTTGTTCAAGCATCCAACCTATGATGTCGACAGCGAGGATCTGCTGAGGCGCACTGCGGTATAAAAAATACGCTTTCCAGCCAAAGCCCGGCGGCAATATCGAACCACAGCGACAACATTACAACAAAAAAACTGAATAAATAAACCCGTTAATTAATAAATAAAACGATTAATAAACAGCTCTTTTTCCAAAAAACAAAACAAAACATGGAGGGCAAATAGAAAGATTTTGAAAAAGAAACTGAAGTCTACAATTGATTCCAACACAGTGATTACTTGAGAGGCTTCCCCCCCCCCCCCCCCCGAGCCGTTCCAATAATGTGACAGTGAACAAGCCAAATATCAACCAGCAGAAGGAATTCCACAGGACGCCTTGAAAGATAACTTGAAGATCGATGATATTCCACCCTGTTTATTTTGTGAGAGGATAACGACTTCATGACCGTGATATTTAAATCCTTTTGTGGTGGTGTGACCAGTGCTTTTCTTACTCTTGGTCAAAAATCAGCCTTTCAAGTGCGTCATCACACAACAGCCGTTGAATGAAAGCTAAAAGCCAGAGACGAAATACTAAGTGTGCTATGGCTGGAAATGGTACAAATGTTGGTTTGAAACGGTGTGTCATCCAGTCAGAAACTTAAGTGGTCTCAAAGGAAAACACATTCCTCCATTTTGACAATCAAACCAAACACTCGAGAGGTCACCACGGCCTGTCAGAGCCCGACATCTGGAGTTGTTGCTAATCTACGGTTATTCCCTTTATCACACTGCTGTAATATCCCAACCCGGATCTCCAACCTTAAACCTCTTTAAGAGAGAGAGACAATCCCACTGTCTTCACAGAGGCGTGCCGAATCAGAGGGAAGCGTTCTTAAATTGAAGCAGAGAGGAGGCAAATCTTCTCTGGTCAGGTCTGGTCATTAGGAGTCTCTGGCTGTGTCTAAATGCTAAGTGGACAACACCAACTCTTCCAGTTAGCACCCTGAGGTCATTACAGGCTCTGTGTTCCCCGGAGACACCCGGTTGCAAACTGGGGGTGACACACGCCGGCGTCGCCATGGTGATAAAGATGCTGAGGAGCATCCGTCTGGGAAAAAAAAAAAAAGCACAGCTCAGGTCAGGTCAGACGGCGTCTTCTCCATTTTCCTGGTTGCCAGGGTGACGAGTTCTGCTCGTGTGATTGGCTGGAACAACAGTGAGGACAACAGAGGTTATTTCTCTAGTAGAGGTTGTGATTCTGGCCCTTATTAGAGATATTTGCTGAAGTAAAAACCAACATTGACTCTCTTTAGTGTGATTTAGACAGAGAAACGTCCCAGTGAGGAGTCCGTTTGATTAAAAATCTTCCCCTCTAGCTGCAGCGTGGTCAAAGCTTCCAAGCATGGAGAGCATAAATACCATGAAGGCTCTTCCTTTTCTTTAAGAGGCCCCTTTTAACCCCAACACAAAATGAAGACGCTCAGCCATGTTTTCCACTGATTTCAACACTGGAGTCTGTGAACTTAAGTGTTTAAATCCCGAGCAGCTGGACGTGTTCCTTAAATAACCTGTTCTAGGGCACGTTGAAAAAGAAAAACCATTAACAAAGGTAGATCTGCCTTACGAGACCCGAGTTAATTGCTCGCCCCCAGTTTACGGCAGATTGGCTCTCTGTGGAGCTGTTCCAGGTCCAACATCATCAGCTCTAAATATTCCTGCCGGCGCTCGGGGGAGACGGCCTCCCCGTCTCAAAAACTAACGCCAGTAATCACTGCAACAATGGAGCACGTGTCGGCTCCTGAATGTGCGCCCTGACAAAGACCTGACCCTCTTTTTACACAAACGCGCGGAATCAGGGGAGTAATCCGCTAACGACCCGCTTACAATTCAATATTTATGGCCTATAAACACATTTTTTATTTCTGCAGCCCGTTCTGTTGCTGCACTCGGGGGTCTGTGCTCCTCTCCGGTGAGCGCTAACTGCTGCACAAGCAGTGTTTTAACTATGAGCTGAGAGCACTGGACATCGGGGGCAGACTGTTTAGATTAGATTAGGAGTGATGTATAATTCCTCCTCCTGTTTAGCATCCCACCAGCTGATGAAGGCCAGGCTGGTGACTCCTCTAGGGACATAATATGGGCGTGCTCCACTGAATTAAAAATAAGGAAGGCATGTGTCCTACCTCTGCATATACCCCGCACTGCACCAGAGAGAAACTGGTCAGAGGTAGGGGCTCTTAGAAACCGAGACAGTACTTTTGGGGTTTCTTTGTTTTTTCCCTCCAAACCCTGAGGTCTAATATTAATAACTCCGATGTTAAATTAAAACCTCACTGTGGTGTTTATTTAATTATATCAGAGGAAATTTGTGTCATGCTCTGAATAGCTCAGGGTCTCCACACAAAGAGGCTTTTTCGATCAGCAGGAAAACAACGTAAAAGCACAACATCTGGGTAGAGACGCTTTGCTATCGGATCTGGATCTGAATGAGGCTGTTTTGGCTGTGAATATTTCTATCTCGGGAACACACTTGTATCCGTGTCAAGTATCTCTTCTGGAGAAAACACGGCAATGGTTTAAACAGTCCTCTGAGAGCTTTGCAGCACCAGCGCCGAGATGTCCAAAGCAAACATTCAGAGTAGTTTAGCTGAATCATCCATGACGCCAGAAGAGCTTATCAAGCTGCGTCTGCAGGTTTTCAATATTCTCAGTGACTAACTTTCATTTCAGTGGAAGTCGGACGATAAACCACCCTGTGAGGGCTTTGAGGAGTAAAGCAAATCAGTGACAAAAAGAATTGAAACTCAATGGAAACCCCATCATCATCGCTGTGATTTTGTGGAGGCGTTTGGTTTGTGGTTTAGAAACAAAGACCGTCAGTTTGAAAAGGTCGACATTAATTTGAATACGAAACAACTACGCAAAGTACATGAGTGTGGATTATCAGCCCTCCTGGTAGCGTTAGTTTAGGTCATGAGGGGTGGACTTCTGCTGATTTCTGAAGAGCCTTCACCTCTGGTTCTTTAGATGACTCAGTTCTTAAGAATCTGGTTGGAGGTTTTACTTGATCTGATCTGATCTTTTATTGGTGGAACCGACTCATGTGAGAATTGAAACTGAGATCATGCACGTCTCTGGTTCTAATTGGTCGCTTTCCTACAGGGTTTAGATGTTTTCACGCCCGGCAGTGGCCTGTAGAGCTTCATCTTTTGAAGAGATCCTTTTCTTCTCACTTATGGCTTCATTACCTGCCTTCATATGGGAACAATCCATTCCCTACAACCACCAAAAACACACTAAGTCTGCATCTAAACACATTATAATCACTGATTTAACTTTTTTTTCTTCAAGTTTTAAAACAAAACAAGAAAGCAAATAACAAATCTAGAAGATTCCACTATAATTTAGTTCATTCAATTTCCTGTTAAAGGTACCATTTATCAATAAATTCAATTTAATCTGTATTTATAAGATACCTTTTCTATCAGGTCAGATTCTCTAAACATTTGAGCCGAAATACAAGATGGGATAATATGTATTTTTACCTTCCCAAATCCAAATATGAACCTTTCATTAACACGAGGAAATATCCAGTCAGAATCAAGGACAGCTGTGAGAAAAAGCTCCAATTCACTCCTCCATCAAATGCCAACGGCTTTATTTGGGCATCTGGATCCAATTCAAAACACTTCATCCAAACAGTTTGAGCTACATTTTTCATGTCTGCTTACACGTTCAAGTATCTGACGTTAACCAAGAACCAGCTCCTCTTCTTCATCTCTGGCAAAAGCTTCCACAGACATCGGTTGAAAACTCAAATAACACAAACGTTTTGAGGGGCTTTGAGCCTCAGCCTTCGAACCGTAACCAGAAAAAGACTCTGAACTGAAGAGTTCCTGGCTGCTGTGCGGCTTACGCAACACCCAGGTCTGTGCGGACTCGTTTCAAACAGCCGGCGTCCCCCACAGGGGACGACTGATCCGCGCTTGGTCGATACAGAGCCCAGATGTGCTCCACTGACAGCGGGTGACGCTTTAAAAATGGAGGCCGCTGGGAAGCAGCAAAAATCCAGCAGCATGGAGCGGATTCAGCAGCACGTTCTGTCGTTTCGGGGATTGGTTCGTTTCAGAGCAGAGACTGCTGGGGACTTTAGCAGTTTACAGAATATTTGAGCTCCTTCTTTTAAATCATGCGAACGTTTCTGGATTGTGCAACGATGCTTTGCTGTGGGGGGGCTGCGGTTGTCCCACTTGCCATCAGCTAAGAGGGTTTCGGTATAATTCTGTTGCTTTCTTTCTTAGATTTTCATCTGTGTGCATTGTGCAAAGGCCACGCTAACCACTGGAAAGCAGGGAGGGGTTTGGTTGGGTCGGGGTGACGCATCGGCCCCTGGAGGTTTCATTTCTCTTAACTGTAGCTAAACCACTTCAAAGCTCGGAGCTTCTCATGCGTTACCCAAGTGACAGGTTTAGAGCTGCCTGACAGGGCTCTGCTTACGGTGCACACGGTTCAGCACTTTCAGGGCAGAGACGCCTTTCCCCAGTTTATCTGGGAGTACGATTGCTTCTGTAAATAAGTTTAATTTGAGTCGATCTGGCCACTGCACTGAAATGACTGTAGATTGTGAAGCTCTCGACAAGAAGCTGAAATGAGGACCAGCAAAGGGCTGCTCTGCCCCTTATATGCACCACTAGCAAAATATACAGGAAGTGTAAATCTGTCCGGTTAATCCCTTGAGATGGTCCCGGTTTGCTAAAGTCGTTGGTACAATAAAAATCCAACACCAATAAGCTGGAAGGTCGTGTCCCCATCTATCACAGCGGAGTCCGATACAAACTACTACAGTCAATAAATCCATTCCCCATCTCTGCCTGCATGCTGGGACAAGGTCAGTAGTCCAATCAAATGACAGAGTCAGCCTTTAAGCCGCAGTAGATCACCTGAATGCTTCTGCCCCCCTCGCTGGAACCAGCGGTGCTCAATAACACTGTTTCATCTCTCGTGAAACTGTCCAAACCGTCTATGTAGCTTTTACTGCATTCCTGTGTGAGAACAGAGAAAACCAGGGAGGAGTGAACTAGTATTAGTAACCACAGCGGATGAAAGAGAAGCCAATAAATGAAGGGGACAGAGGAACCAAATTAAATTTATGGTCACAGAGCATTGGGATGAAGGCAGTTTGATGAAAATGAAAAATGTGGGGTCACTTTATTAAGAAACCATACATTTAAAAGATCAAATAGAATGGAAAAATAATATTGAAAAGATAATATGGGTTAATCTGGTTTAAATGACACATTTTGTCAGGTAAAAACAATCAACCAAAAGTTTTCTATCCAGATTAGTTTTCTTGGTTCTCTTCTTTTGTTTTTTCATCCAAAATGCACTTTTCCTACAACCACTCTTTGACTTTTTGCTCTTTTCGATAACAAAAAGCAAGCACAGTGTCGTTAACAAACTGTTACTATGAGCTTGTGGCTGGCACTCGCCCAACCACATCCTTCCATCCGTTCAGAGAAGAATCTTACTGAGAAACCAGCGCACGTCAGATGGAAACGCTCTACTTTGGTTGGGGCATGTCCGACCCTTCCAGCTTTCACGTAATCAGCTGTGGCTGTCGAACAAGTGCAGCTGCCTTCAGAAAAAAGCAGCAAAGCAGCGGGGAGGCCATCTTTGATTCGCCTCAGAAACAGGTGATTAGCACATCGGGCTTTTGTTCTCTTCCCAGAGCAATGTTCACTCAGTCCGCCTCATCTTTTGTGACTGAATAACTCAGAAATATGATGATGTCAACCTCTAAGCTAAAGTCTAGGTTTTTAAAGTATATTTCCCATAAAGTGGTACATCCTGTAGAAAAAGTGTGCACCTCACTTTGTGTATTATCTATTAAAGACATATGATCACTTCTCATTGCTCTTTTGCTTTCCCTAAACTGCTGTTGTGTGAACTCTATCAAAAACAAAAGCATGTGTTTTTCTGCTTTTGGAAACAAACATTCCAGTCTCATTTAGATAATCAGAGATAAGAAGGGAAGTAAATATCACAGGTAGCTGAGAGACTTTTAAACAATATCTGCACAGAGAGATAAGAGGAGAACAAAGACTGCTGCTTGGCCTTGGAGATGCTTTCGAACCTTGACGGTGAGGACTGTGAAGCCGTCTGAGGCTTCCGTCAGCCACGACTGATAAAGGGTTGAAAACACTTCTTTCTCACTGAGGAGCCAAACAGCGCGAGCAAAGGCATGAGAAGCTTCTGGGTTCATCAAAGTTTCTAGGTGTTCCCTTCGGGGAACAGAGCTGCTGAGCTCTGCTCTGCCTAGCTTAGCTCCTGAGGGCGGTTATCATTCCTCCCAAACCACAGACTGATGACAGCCAAAGCACCAAGCATGGCGAGGACTTCCCCGATGGGATGGCGAAAAGCACCCGGCGAAGGGCAGCGCACTGATGCCAAATAACTGCTTTCATAACTAGGCTCGTCCCGATCCGATATCTGGATCGGATCGCCTGCCGATATTAGAAAAAAATATGTATCGCCCTGCAGGAGAAAATAAAGATCCAGACTCCCGATCCAGTTTTTTTTTTAAGTCTGATCCGTTTTCAGGCGCACTGATTAAAACAATCCATTCCACTTTGCTGTGTTGTTCCCTAATGTCCGGTCCGGTCATTTTCCAGCACACCCTTAAGCATTAGCATCAGCATTAGCATCTCCTGACCCACAGGTCCCATTTTGTGTTTCTCCCTGAATAAACAGGCCAGTGTCTCTTTACCAACCAGTGTGTGTTATTCAAACTCACATAATTCAGCTGGCTAGTTGTTATCAGAGTAAATCACTGTTCAACATGAGTCTGACAACTAAGTAAGTAGGCTAAATAACTTTAAATTTCAATACCTGCTCTGATAGGCCAGGATCGGTATCGGATCGGAAGTGAAAAAAGATGGATCGGGACATCCCTATTGATAACATTCTGCTCCAACTTTGCAAATCACAAGCTTTTTTCAAATACCACTAAATGAAAAATGCTGATGCTTTACAGTATTTACATCATCATTAAGAAGGAGGGATTGTGTCATCTGGAGAATATTGAAAATCTGTCACTTCCAGTGTTAAAAGCCTCGACGTCAGACCAGATTCTGCTAATGGCACCGGTTCTGTTAACGGTAACTTAATGTGACACTCCTTTTGGCTCCGGGTTAAACCCGGTCAGCTCTGCTGAGACTCAGGAAACTCACTCGCATCGAAGCGCATCGTTGCAAAGCAAAAGCCTCAAAACCATTCAGAGTGACCGGAGTAAGTTTCACACCTCCCTCGTCGTGATGTCGTCCGTCACATGGCAGCTTCGGGATTCGGGGCCTGGGAGCAGCTTTTTGATCCTAATAGTGGAAGCTCCGGTAGAAATATATGGACCACTTTGAGAAATCGGACAAAGACGTTGTGCCTGAGACTATTCAAAGAGGCTCTTTCTCTTCCCTCCTTTGACAAAGCGTTTTAAGCTGATCGGGCTAAATTGGACATTTGATGGTATTGCTTTCGTCCAGATAAGCTTGTTTGCTCTGGCCGCATGCGTGGACTTCCCTCCTACATAAATCGCCCTGCGATGGCCGGGAACTGGGGGGGAGTCTTTGTGTGGTGAGAAACGGCTGGAAGCTTTACGAGGCAGAAATGTCAATAATTGGCTCTTCAATACCCAGACGGGGGGTTACGGCAAAGTTAATCCCCCATATTGTGTCAAGAATGTCATCTTGTAAAACCTGCTGTCAAAAGGAAAAATGTGAGCAATTGAAAGCGGCCCCGTCGACAAAGAACGTCCACAAAGCAGAGAAATGTCAGTGCGGAACCGGCCGGGTTCTGTGTGCTCTGCAGCCACACACTAAAAAGACCGATGCAGCTTTTATTGCAATCACTGTTTGCTGGCATTGTCAACACTCGGAACTAAACATTAAAGCTAACGATGGGGATGTCGTCAGCTAATAAAGCCAAACAGACTCTCCTCTGGCGGACACCAGGAAAGAGTTGTCGTGTTAAACGAGTTGATGGCAACCTGTTGGAACGCCGTCCACACAGCAGAAGCTGCTTCCCAATAAGGATTCCTCTGTCTGAGGAAGAAGGCCTGACCTCCCGAAACAGCTTTGGCGTGAATAAGACATGGAAGCAGCTGCTGGTGGAGCTCTGCAGGAGGCCATTTCCCTCGCTCCTCCAGACATGAAAGGCTCACAGAGCGCGAGGGGTTGAATATTCATCCGAGCGTCACCAGAAACTGTGCAATGAGTGAAGAACCATGGCAGTAAATAAGCAAACACAGAGCACGCCGCCTGCTAATGCCGCTTCCCAGCTGACCGTCCTCTATGAATAATGCTGCCTCGGCTATGGACAGATGCTCCATCCACATCTGCCCCTCAGCTTTTTTACATCCAGGAATCTAGTCATCGTAAATGCTGAACACTGAACATATTCTAGGTCTAAATAGAGTCGATCTAACGGCCAGAAACAGCATGTTTGAAGCTGATTAGAACATGCAATTTAGCATGTTTATACTTATTTTGGCTTATTCTGAATGATTAAAATATGACCAAAAACAAATAATACATTTCTACTTTTTCTTTCCACACGTTTGCTTTGAAATTAACCAAAAAGGTCGGTGTCATAAGTGAATTGTCTCCTGCTAAATAATTTACCATGGATATAGCCGAGACGGGAAAAATACGAAAACCTTGCAACGAAGTCGAAGCAGAGCTCCAGAATTTGGTCCTGGTGTTCTTCAGATTTTCGGTCCTGGGCAGCAGTAATTTGAGAGGAAACAGCTACTTCAGAGTCCTGGAAACTATGTCTTATCCACTAGACTTAACCTGCACACACACACACACACACAGTGTCAACTAAACACAATGCTAGCTTCATCGGAAAGCCCTCGTAACTCATCATCGAACGCAGAGTTACACAACGTAAAACGAAGAGCCGTGGAAGATCCACCCAGCTTGTTCTGTTTCCGCCGTTTCCTAAACGAAATCCTTACCAACACTTTGGTGGACGGACAGCTCCTTCCTTCTTACCATTTCCTAATTTGTCTTTAAAATCTTATGACATCTTTCTTTAACCGATTTCTGACATTAGAAATTGTCTCCACTGTTTTCAACAAACCAATGAATAATGCAATGAGAGGAAGTGTCCTCATCTTAGATGCCCTTACAACACCCCACATATCAAGCAGTGGACTAAGAACAGGGAAACGCAGAGCGTCGGGTGGGAAGCCGAGCGGATCTGAAGCAGAGGAGGGAAAAGGTGACAGCAGAGCCCCTGCTGCTGTTTTTTTGGCGGCCGCGGCAGGCATTCGTGGTGTGACAGACTCCCTGTGTGAGACGGCGTCTGAATGTGTCAGCACATATTTGGGAGCATGTGCAGCAGCCGAGCGAGCGAGCGTGCGTGTGTGTGTGTGTGTGTGCGTGTGCGAGTGTGTGTGTGTGTG
>JABUIW010042374.1:0-10799 GCA_013363375.1 Menidia beryllina | reverse complement strand
ATATATATCCGGCTTATGAAGAATAATCCATCAATAAACGTGATGCATGTATTATCGTACCCCATTCAGAAGCCATTTAACTCATTGACTGTAAGCCATTTTCAGAACAGAGAGTCCCATACTGCCAGTTTTTTTAGCATTTTGACTGATTTTTCAAGAGCCACAGAATAGTCTGTGCTATGACTATGTAAACACCGAACACACCAAGAGAAAGAGTAGACTGTTCTTTCATCAGGAAAAAAAATTGTTTCTACCTTATTCCGTTCTTCCTCGACTTGCGTCTCACCGGCGCCATTTCTCGCATAGCGAAGCATTACGCTTTTCTTATTTGCCTACAGTCTATGCTCATCTCCCATCAAAAGTGGCACTGCCACCTAGAGGGTAAATTTGTTACTACATACTCTGTCTAGAAGCTGATATTTACGGACAAGCCGATCGTCCCCCAAGCCACTCTCGTTTAAAAACATAAAAGACATCTATAAGACCGATGCCATTATTGTAAAATCTGCAGAATTAGAAGTAGACGTTAATCTACAACATCTCATGTTAAAGAATGCAATTTTCCATGTGACTCACCGTCCGTTCTTGTTTTTGTAGGAGGAGCAGAGCCGCGTGGAGCTGGACGGCGGGAGCATCCCGATCCAGCCCGCAGGTACCCTGGTTTCCTTGCTAAGGCGAGGCCTGAGCTGGCCCAGGCGCGCCACCCGGGCTGTGTGTGTGTTGCCAGGACGGCTATTTGCGAGTGTGTGTGGGTCGGTCTCGACTGTGGGGTCCCACATCAGGAGCCACTCGCACGACTATATGTTCCTGTACGAGCTGCTGAGCCTGGGCTGCCCTCTGCTCTGCATGATGCATGAGGTGCTGGGACAGATATACCAGGAGCCCCAGCCCGCCCCCCCGCACACCGCCCCCCCCCTGCTCACATAGTGGGGGGGGGGGGGGGGGCAGTCTGGGTCAGGTGGCCTCATGGGCACCCGGATTCCTTTTTATTTTCTTCTTTTACTGGCCAAAGCAGGTAAAAGGGGGGTTAATGAACGGTATGGACATGAAATATTAACTCATGATATTCCAAGTGTTTTTTTTTCTTAATGTTTTCCTTTAGTATATTTTTTTTAAGAAACAGTGTTAAATAAACAGCTTTGATATCTATATTTAGTAGCTTCCATATCCTTATGTCCAGGGTAAGCGTGCCATCACAGGTACAGCCTCTCTGCAGGTTTCCTGTGGCCCCCTGGTTCCCGTTTTCTGACTTTTAGTCTCCTGGTGTTTCTGAGTCACTTCTGACCCGCGCAGGCTTGTTCCAGGCTGTTGCCACTTCAGATTGTGTTTCTCTTAGCTCCATTCATTTCAAGTGTTTTATTTTATTTTTTTTTAAATCGGTGAATCGCAACAAACGTGCCAAGTCTCCCAGTTTTTCTCTGTTTTGTGGCTGCCCAGCGGCCTGGAACTCGCCCTGGCTCTAACCTCGAAGGCGTCTGGTCTGTGCGGCTCGTTTCCTGTAAACTTATGAGACGCGTTACGCCGGCCGCTGCCAGAAATGTGCACCGCAAATGCCAAAACAGTGTTTTTCCTTTTGTGTTATTTGATTAAATGACATTTCAGTATTGACTTTAATGTGTTTTGCTACAGGTTATTTGACCTCTTGTATTGAAGGCTCATTATTTATAGTCTTTGTGACATTTATTTAGAGTATTTCAATAATTTGGATCTAAATGGGCTTTAGAATCAAATTCTGACCAATAAGTTTTTGACCTATTATGATTCTTGGAGTTATTTTTATTTTTTTTATCCAAAATCTCAGTATTTGAAAAGCAGCTGAAATGACTTGAAAATCAAACTTCAAGCAGACTGTTTAATCGTTTTGACTCCGTTAGGACTTTGTTTACTTTGTTTTTACTTTATAATCTGTAATTATTTTTTGTGATGTATTTTGCAAATTGTATAAGTTTTAGTTCTATAATGATGATTCCGGCAGCTTCTGTTTTCCTTTTGGCTTCCACACAAATCTTATTTCTTCTCCCAAATTCATTTTCCTCTGTCTTATTCACTTCATTTCGTTCAGTCTGTTTCAAGTTTCTGATGCTGCACCCCTCTGATTGGCAGCAGGGGTGGTGAAGATTGATCAGCTTTGGTCATAAATCTCTTATACTGCTTTTGCATTGGCCGCCTTTGTAGCTCCGCCTTCCGTTTGAACCTAACCCCGATTAACCAATCACAAACCAGCATGTGTGGCGTGCTGTGTAAACTAAAGGTGTTACGTGTAGCTCTGTGAGGTTGAATTTAAATGGATACCATGGGCAGGAAGAAGGTAAAATCTTGTGTTTCCTTTGGTGATGCTCGGCCCATTTTGCTTTTGAGAGCAGTTGAATAGAAATCTGTGAAGTTTGCATTAAAACCAATAACAGCCAGCATGTAGAAATATTTGGATCATCCAGGTTTCTCTTTAGTTTCTTTTTTTCTCTTCTGTGGAATTGGGTTACAAACCTTTGGGGGTATCTTAGCTGCTGTCAGAAAGCTCCCAGAGAGCAGAAACGGAGCAGGCGTTAGTGTCTGGGCTTGATTTGACTGACTAGATCAACACGCTGTTGGCCAACTCAGCCCATCCTTAAGTCTCCCAGAAACCTTGCAAGTTGCTAATCGGTTTAGAAAATGAAAAATGAACTCAGTCACTGTGTCTGGCTGTTTTTATAGAGTTTCCACACGTAAAGATTGTAGACAAACAGCTTTGCAGGCTTTTGATAGAGAGGGAAGCTGAATCTGGAGGATGCTCGAAGCTTGTGCGGATGCACACGTAGCACCTTTTCGTTTCTCGTCTCTCTGGTCGTTTTCGCTGCAGAATTAACGCCTCTAACTCATGTCACGATGCCTAACCGCTTTTAAAACCAGATACCCGTCCAGTCTCCATGGCCCCTGAGTATTTGTGCTCGCTCTGCCCCATGAGCCCATTTGACAGTAACCCGTCTCCATGTGTCTGTGGTCTGTCTGTGGTTCCCTGTGTTTCAGGAGGCCTCCCCACCTCTGCGCCCCTCTCCAGATCTCTCTCATGTACCTCCTAGTCTTTGCTCAGCAGCCCCTTAGCAGCTTCTTTTGCACAGAAACATTTCGTTGTCTGTACTGTTGATGATTTTGCAGTGCTCATATTGATTCTGAATGCAGCTTGTCAGCCCACTTTGTTGTTTTCTCATTGATTAAACCTGTAAAAAGTGCTTAATTTATGATATTTAGAAGATGTAAATACATTCAGAAATAAATGTTTGATTACACATTTCACCTGCGTTGTCTTTTGTTGCCAATCAAAAGATCAAGCAAATTGCATGTGGGGTATTTTCAACATTTAGTCGTTACAGTTCAGAGCACCTTATGATGGCAGAATTAACATTTTTCCAAAAGCAAACCCTTTCTTCCACCTCCATGCCAAATTGGCCTAACATCACCCACACCAATACTTTCAGGATCACAGCTTTTGTTAACATTTAACACTTTCTTTGTCATGTCCGATGAATAGAAGTTCAGGCTAAAGATTTGCTGCCTTGTATTTTATTCAGCGTGTGGCTAAACAATAAAGAAAAAGTCAGCTCAAATATGTTGGCATGGAAATACAAACGGGCCTCACGCATTAGCCTGAATCCAGTTCAGCTCCAGAAAAACGGCTCAAAAGTCCAGCCAGCCTGAACAGAAGTGAAGTGAATCTCCTCAGTTCTTCCTTTCAGCTTCCCCACGGGCTCTGCTGCTGGCGGGTCTTTTCTATCCTCTCCTCTGGGGTCGGTTTCTTATTTCGCATCAAAAATACACTGAGAGCATTCTGTAAAATCCCTTTACGGTTGTGTTCGTCTCATGGCTGAAGAGTTCTGGCCACTTATTTTCATTTCTTTCCCGTGGAATCGCCTCTGGACAGATTCTGTGTGTTATTGACTTCCTTGCTCTGTGAGTACACATGAATATGAGTCTTGGTGTTTGTCTGTGAATGAGGAGCAGCTTCTCTCTGAGACTAGTCGGTGTTTGTTCCTAAAGTGTACTTTGAGCTATTTAACCAGCATGTGTCACCCTGGTGATTTTGTGGTAAAACCTTAAATCGTTGCTGTGTAGAAAATGTGAATATTGGAAATATGTGTTTGGCATCAGTTAGTCTTTTAAAAAAAAATGTTTTTGTGAAACACTGGTGTTTTTGTGTAGAAGTTTTTGCATGAAACAACACAAGCTCAATCAATTTGAGGGGAGTCTGAGACTAACGCCCATACGCTGTCGGTATTTGCAGATGGGCCGTCCAGCCTTCCGCCTGAGCTGCCGGACAAAGGTCAGAACGGAGATCTGGAGGATGCAGAGATGGGGGTTGATGCTCTGGATGCTCCCTGCTTAGTCGGACCGACGAAAGAAGAGGACGCTGTGAGCAACGGCCAAAGCAGAACCAAAGGTCGGTCCAGCTCCCTCTGTGCTCCGTGTGGAAGTTTACTTAGTTTTTATTAACCATCTGAATGCCACTCAAATTAACTTCCTGTCTCTGTTTTTATTTGGAAACATGGTATCCCCAGAGGGAGGATCTTAAACTGTCTGAACTTTAACTCATGACTCTGCCGCATTGTTTGTGTTGGAGTCCCTCCCCCCCGATTATGTGTGGGAAATGAGGGTGCGGCTGACATGTAAAATATCTCCCCCCCCCCACATTTAGCTAAATATTTGTTATTTTATCTCTTCAGTGGAGATTTCCTGGACTGCATGGTCTGTCCAAACATACTCCTGCACATAGAGGATCCTGAAAAGCCGCCCTCTTATGAACCGTTGTAATTGCGTTAGTGTGTTCTCAGATAAAGCAAAAAAAACATAATGCAATGTTGCACAACTAATTCCAAACCAATTTTCCCTCCGAATCTCATAAATTGAGCTTTTTGAATGGTTAAATTGGTAAATTTTAATGCTTTGTTGCAGCATTCAGAACAAACGCGACAACATCATGAGCGCCCACGCTGGTGTTTTCTGTGAATGCTGCAGCTGGCCGGCGAAGGCCCTTCCTCTGGCCCAAAATAGGTCTCGATGGCCAGCTGTTGCTGTGCTAAAAGAGAGAGGGGGGAAAAACGGAAGGGTGTGAGTTCATTAAATTCTACTTAAATGAAAGTCTCTGTAGAAGAATCTCCCTCTTTAGCCGCTGATGTATCTCATAGGGATAATCTTCAGCTTCTCCTCATTAGATTGAATGCACGTCCTCATATTTTAACTGGCCAAGTTGTGATGCAGCCTCTGATATCAAAACAGATCGGCCAGCTTTTCGTGGCTGTATTATCAAATCATCACCATTCATCCGCTCCGAGGAAGGTTTTTCCATTTCATTGTGAAAGAAGACAGAAGTATTTTCGGGTCTTATTTATCTTAGCACCTTTCTTTGTATCGCAGAGCTTTAACCTTCACAAGTTTTTTTTTCATTCATTGTGTGCTTCAGAAAATCTGAATTCCTTTGCCCACACAGTCTTTCACAGGACAATGAAGCATTTCTCCATCTTGTATCATAAACTCTTCCTATAAGAAGATATTACAGAGCAATTGTGCTACAGATGTGTTTTTTTTTACTCCCTTTTAGTCTTCCCTCTGATGCTAATGTTCCCACTTTGTTGGCAGATATAATGAAAATAAACCAACAAAAAGGAAGTCAAATATATAGTTTTGGTTCTGACATTCTGCAGGAGAAATTCATTTGACATTTAACACCAGGAAAAGGAGGAAAATGAGAAGCTCTGTTATCTGGAATACAGAGTAAACATCTGTATCATCCATAAAACGAGTCTAGCTGCACATTTGAATTGAATCATTTTTTGTAATCAATATGTTAATTCATGAGGAAAAAAAAACGCTGGCACCTTCGGTTGTACTTGGTCATTTTTAGTCGTTTTAGATTTAACATACCACCTTTTACTGTTTTCAGACATTCTGATAATCTTTTCCACAGAAACCTGGAAAAAAAAAAACCTTGTGTTCTTATGATTTACTACTGAATCCTGAAAAGTGTGAATTCTTCACAGATTGTTGGGCGTTTCTCCCTAAACGTGAAGCTGCTGTGTCTCATAAGTTATTTTCTCTGCAGGTCAAAGCAACACAAAAAACAAAAATCGCTGGAATCGGAAGATCCGGGCAAGTGAGTGCCTCAGATTTGTTGACTTGTGTGGCCTGCCTGTCCCTGTTTCCTACAGATTTTGCCATCTGGAGGCCTGTGCCTGTCTTGTTTCTACACTAATCGGTTCACAAGCTTCTTTTTTTTTTCTTCCGTGCAGACTTTTCTCGGAGATCTCTTCTGCGTGCTGAGCTCTGTCTGTTCTCTGGTTCTAAACAGCTCTTTGTTTCTTTATGTGTCGGGCTATACAGCCTCCTGTCAGATCGAACCCCGGAGTGATGTCGGGTGGTGTCGTGCTGCCCGTTCAACACTAGATGTTGATGTTGCTCAACTTTGGCTTTCATTTTTCCCACTTGAGCGTCAGCCCAACTCTCCTTTTGTTTGTGTGTCCTTTTTTTTTTATAGTCCACTAACAAACTGTGACCTCACGCGGTGTTGGATTGTCGGGCAGCATCATTAATGTTACTGTGCACCGTGCCTGCAACTCAAATTGCTGTAGGTTTCAATAATACTCAAGTTACATATCCAGTTTATTTATTCAGGTGAAAGAGAAAAAGTGCTAAAAAAAACTCTGAAGAGTAATTTTAACATAATATGAGAAGAAAAAATAACGGTTTCTTTTAATCCATTTAGGCCCTGGAAAAGCTAAATGAAAATGACAAAATTCTTGATATTTATTCATTTATGATATTTCACTTTAAAACACCTTCAAAAAAGCTCATTGAAATACGGTTAAATATGAGGAAAAACAGCCAGGCTCTCTTCTTGTCCTTTAAAGTGGGCTTGAGCAATTGTGTTCTCCAGTCCTTCAGCTTTTCTTTCAACGTTTTCTTCGGTTTCTCTCATTTTCAGTCCTGTTTTTGTAGCTGACGATCTTCAGAGGGCTGTTTCTTGTTTGCAAAGCAGCTTAGCTCTGACCTATGATTCATTCAAGCAGAAAAAAGAGGCATAACTCATAGAGGAGGCAGTATTGTCTCCAAACATAACGGAAAACTTACCAAAGACCAAGTCTTTAATAGTAGCGTTAGGCCCTTTGTTAGCCTGTCACAAAGACATGTCATTTCTTCCCATTTCTTTAGCTGATGTGTGGAAAAATGCCTGACATACAGGAAACAGGATTTCTGAGGATTCCCAAAGAGCTGCTAGCGGGAAACTGGGCAGATCTCAGCCTGGTGAGCAGTCAGTCCCTAAAAAATCTGAGGAAACTGGACCAGTGGAGGACAGAAGAAGAAGATCTGGGCCTGAAAAACTCTGTAATCCACCAGATGAAGAGGATCTGATCAGCAAAAACCTCCAATAGAAACTGGGAAAATATCTAGTGATTTAAAATCCACTCTTCCATTTGATGCTAATGTCCTTCATCCTGCATTAACCTCTTCTTGTTTACCTACTAACCCCAATATCTTTCCCGTTAACTGAACTTTCCACGAGTTTCCTGCGCTGTCACACTCTTCTGTTATTCCTAGGAAGCACTTTTTAAAAAAAGAAACGGACTAAAGTTTGGATATGTATAAAAGGCTTCATGCGTTGTACAAACATTGACCAGAAAACCTTTGTGAATGACGGAGGGCAAGGGCGAGGTCAGGGGTCAAAAGATGGCTCTCGTTGGCTTCAGGATTCCTAATGAGACCCGTTTCTTGTTTGTGTGTGCAGCCTTCCCTCTCATCTTCCTCAAGCACTTTAAGAAGCGTGCGCCACAGGACCGAGACGTCCCCGTGGACAACTCTGACTTTGAGGAAATATCTTCCACTGGAGCACAGTCTGTATGTTAAATTCCTCAAAAACGAAGTACAACTTAGTGGAGATATTCGGCCGGTGTTGCCATCAGTGTAAATCCAGCAGTCTTTAACTTAAACTGTGATGCTCTGAGAGTTCCCCGTTTTGTTTTTCGATTCATCGGATACACAACAGACTGGGCAATTTATTGACATTTCTAGATTAAAAAAAAATATGCACAGAAGCCTTTTGTCGACTGGATGTTTTCTTGTCTTTTCAGGACTCCAAAGGCAGCCAGCAAACATCAACAGACACCCACAATCCTTCAGGAGGAAGTGAGAACCCTCCAGACTTTGAGGTGAGCCTCAAATGGAAGGAAACTACACGTCCAGCTCAGGTGGACTCTTTAGTTTATTTATTCATTAAAGTGGATGTGAGAGATTTGCTCCTCTTTTCTTTTACCAAACGGCAATCCAACATTAGTGCGAACGGAGATCAAAGGAATTAATTCCCCGCTGTGCTGACCACACTTTGCCTTCCCTCTGATCTTTTTTATCAGGTACAAACAGAAGCCGACGAGCTTCGCCCGAGCCAGAACGGAGCCGCGTCCCAGAGCCAAACCTCAGCCCTCCAGGCCCTGGCCAACGCCTTCAGGAGGACTTTTAACGGGGGCGGCCCCCCCAGCGGCTCCAGCACCACCGTGATAATGTCTGTATCCAATACCTCCTCCGTCCCTTCAGCTGCCCAAATTCAATTCAATTTCAATTCAATTTTATTTATATAGCGCCACATCACAACAACAGTTGTCTCACAGCGCAAATCCTTCCCCCTGAACGTGGACGTGCCTTGACTCCCCAGGAGGCCAAAAGCCGGCGGCGCCTGCAAACGGAGGCCCGCGTCCGAGGGGGCCTTCAGCCTGAGCTCGCTCTTCGGCGCCATGGCAACGGAGACGGCGGATCCCTCCGGGGAGGAGCGGAGGGCCAGCATGAGGGACATCCAGTGGGCGTCCGTGGACGCCGACCCGTGGGGGGGGGGGGCGAGACCTGCCCTCCCTGCTGCAGCAGGTGTCCCTGAAGAGCCGGAGGGAGTCTGCGGGCGTGCTCCCCGGGGGCGGGGGGGGGCCGCTGGCCCGCAGGAGGGTGGACCTGTTCTCATCCCTGAAGGTGAGGAAGAGGAGGCCGTCGGACAGCGAGGGGAAGGACGCCGGAACAATCCTGCCCGGTCTGCACAGCAAAGGTCGGTTTAGCTGGGATTCAGCCCCCAGATCCTCTCAAAGTGGCAGTAAATGTCTTTTTTGGTTCCATTTATAAGTGAGGAATCTGTACATCAGCATGGAGAAACAGCATTATACGATGTTTGCTTTCTAATGTATATAGAAAAATCTAGGATCATTAACTCATTGACTGCCAGAGACGTCTATAGACGTCTTTTATGTTTTTCAACGAGAGCGGCTGGGGGACGATATGCTAAAGCTTGTCCGTAAATATCGGTCGAGGAAGAACGGAATAAGGCAGAAACAAATTTTTCTTCCTGATGAAAGAAGAGAGTCTACTCTTTCTTTTGGTGTGTTCGGTGTTTAACTATTCTGTGGCTCTTGAAAAATCAGTCAAAATGCTCAAAAAACTCTGGCAGTCAATGAGTTAAAAAAAAATGTAATTAAGGTCCATTCAACAACACATAAAGGACAATATTTCGTTTAAAAATACGCATTAAAACAATAAAAAACTTCATCCAATCAGATACAGATGTATACACAGATATACACTTAATCTCGGGTCATTCTCTAATGGATGATTCGTCCAAAAGAATGTCACAACTTTTTCTGAGAAGAAAATTATTAGATAAAAACATAAAACAGAATCTCAGTCTGTGTACAGACCATTTAGTCTGGATACACTTTAACCACAAAATAAAGGGAAATTTAGAGGCATTCACTATTCGTTATTTTTTTAAATATATAATGACTAAATATATAGTCTCATTGGTCTGTGTTCTCTTTGTCTTCTTAGGATTTTTAAATGTATTTCTTAAATTTTTTTGGTCATACCTACATAATTCTAAGAAGCAGAACAAGATCAAACAGGTGATTATATTCAGGTTTTCCTGAAGAAATATCTGAAAAGATGCATTAATGAAGTGCCAATAAATGTCAATGACAGTAAAGTATAATCCTAATCATCAAATGACTCTAGTTTAAGTTAATAAGAGGTAAGTCTCCAGTGACACAAGCACATGTGTAGAAAACAGAAGGGACTGTGTGTCTGCTTCTGTCTGGCTCCTCATTGGTCAGAGCTTGTGACATAATCACAAGTCCTTGCTGAATGGCTGGAGGAAGTCATGTGACTTTCCTTTTTGCCAGTTTCAAAGCCTGTGCAAGTCTGACCAGAGTCTGTGTTTTTAAATGTCACCGTTTCATGTGGTCTCACATTCAGTGGTCTTATCTTTAGGCTCCAGTCAGCAGAATCTGGAGGAGATGTCCTCAAGTGGGGATGAAAATGAGAACCGGACACCCAATCCCAAGGTTTGTGTGGACTGTGTCTCCATGCCGACTGCCGTTAACCTGCAGTGGAGGTGAACGTCCGGCTCATTCTGCTCCTCCCGTTCCAGCTGGAGTCAGGTGGTCTGAAGGAGAAGCGGGAAAAGCTGGAGCCCCAGCAGGCCAAACGGGAACAGCTGAAGAGGCTGCACAGGGCTCAGGTGCTTACGCTTTGGTTTTGGGGAGCTTTTTGATGGAAAAGAGAAAAGGTTTTGCACGGTTTGGTCCGTTCGCCTTTGCACAACTGCAAGCCCTCAAAGCAGGACCTTTGAGCCGGGAGAGGAGGTGGAAGGTGACGCAACGCCTCGTTAATGACCGTTAACATCCGTGTGACCCGTTTTCCGAACATGCCCGAGCAGAAAGAAGGAAGACAGAGCGAACTAAAGCAGCAGCTCTCACTGTATGTGCAGAAAACCCTCTAAATGGGACTTCCCAGTGCTTCTTTTAAGT
>JABUIW010042367.1:0-10091 GCA_013363375.1 Menidia beryllina | reverse complement strand
CCCCCTCCGCTATCAGATCCCTGACCCCCACAAGCCTTTGCTACATGGTCAGCCACCCGGTACTACATATTCTTTCTGCTACTACATAAAACTCATTTCTCTAAACTTCTTTGTGTAGTTTTTGTTCATATTTGTCTGCTTCTTCCATCCTTCTCACCATTCAGTCCTCATCTCCTTGGACAAAGGTCTAAGTAGCTGAGTTGGGACTAACTAAGTGGTACTAACTCAGACTGTGCGTGTAACTATGCTGCTTATCTAGGGGTGAAGTCCTAAGAGCCCCTTCAGAACTGAGGCAGCTTCAGAACCGAGCTCTCAGGGTTCCCATGAGCTGGATGAGTCCACATGGTGCATCCTGGGTAACTCACAGGGCTCAAAGGAATGTCAGAACTGTATTTTTTCTTTTTGCAAACTGAATGAAAAAAGGTGCTTGGTGAATATTTAGCCCTCAGTAGCTTTTCACTTTCCATTTTCAGAACTAAGTAACTACAAAAAAAAACTTAGTTTGCAATAATTCCCTCATGGATCCCAGAGTGCTTCCACATCCCACCACACACACGAGTATTTCCAGCCTGCCTGTGGATGGAAGCCCTACTCTGTGGGGGCTGTGATGGGTTCCACTCTATCCCCACCTTTACTGAGCTTTGTTTGGACATCTGCTGTAGCTTCACTTTGAGCTGCATGTGCTGAGGACTTTGTAGCCCTTTCTGACTGAGTCTCCATACACAATGCACCAGAACGCCACCATGTCCGGCAGCCCCCCTCCCATCCCCCTGCTCCTTTCCTGGGCGTATGTCCTCATGTTTCAGAGCTGGACTCACCGAGGTCCAGCTCCAGGCTGCCCGGTGTTTCTGACGTGTGCTAGCAGTCGTTCTGCCGGTGCGTCCTCAGCACCTGCAGCTCATCCTCCAAACAGGCTATTCTGTCCACCAGGGCGGCCCTGTCGGCCTGCGCCCTCTGGTCGGCCTGCCAGCGGGCTTCCTGCACCTTCCTCTCGTACCAGCGCTCCATCTGGGTGGACACGGCCTCGAAGAAGTGCTGCGTGACCTCCAGGGCGTGCATGTTGTCCCTCTCCTGGGAGAAGGAGGGCCCGCTGAGCTGCTCTCCAAACACCTCTAGCGTCCTGAGCCCCCCCGCCCTCTTGGCTTTAGTCCTGGCCTTGGAATGCCTCCTGGAGTGCCGTCCTCTGTCCCGGCCTGGCTCCGGGTCCCCCCCCTCGGCCCTGCTGCTGCTGCAGCGCCGCTCTGTGGCCGGGGACAGGCTGCTGGCCCTGAGGCCCCGCCCCCCTCCGGCCCGGGGGGCGTGCACCTGCTGGGGGCTCCGGCCCGGGTCCTGCGTGTCTGCAGAGAGGCCCGGGCGCACCTTTGGCCGGACCACCTGGACAGAGCTGCTCCGTGCTGCTGCTGGAGCCGGGGCCGGGGCTTTGGGGGGCTTTTCTGCATCTGTCAGGAGCAGACGGGGACTGGTCACTAACCGCTGGCATCCTTCTGGTCAGCACATCCACAACCTTCCTGTCTGGGTGAGAGCCTCCTCTGACAACACAGTAAACTTTACCACTAGGTCTAATGGCTGTTACACAGTGCTACACACAGGGGAATCCCACACTTGGCACTCTGTCATGATTAGTCCATGAGTGAGGAGAATTTGGGTCAGTCAGATGCTTTTTGCTTGGGATTAAGTAGAAATAAGCCACAGGGCACTTATGGCACAAACTGGACATAAATAGAAACGGATCATTAATCAAGCTCACAAAAGTGAAAATACTTTTTGTAAAAACTTTAACAAACAGCTGTCGGTGGTTTGCTCTCTGTTGGAAACATGTGGGCTAAGGGTTGGAGAGAGCCACTTCCTAAGACGTTACCTGGAGAGTTTGCCATGTGAACCACAAAGTAGTGGCTGGCAGAGGGGCCGGACCCCTGGAGGGCGGGCTCCCTGCAGACCTCCTGACACTGGGGGCTGCAGCCCTGGTCCTCGGCGGGCTCAGCTCCAGAGGGGGGGGGGGCAGCCTCCATGCTCTGCAGTTTGGACAGACACCAGCTCTTCAGCTCACTGACTAGAGACTCCTGCTTAAAGGACACACAGCCACACAACACGTGCTGCTCAGCGCTGTGTCTGACAGAGGCCACGCCTCTGGCATTACAGAGTATTTCTGATTTCTGCTGGCCCGTGGGGCTGCCTGGCCGCAGGGTTTCTAAAGCTTCATGTGCAGACTGTAGGCTGTCTGATGTGTGAGTGTGTCTCTGAATCAGGCCTGATGTGGCTCAAAGCTAGCAGCGTGTTGTTGGCCCCGGCCGGACTCCCTGGACTGGTCACCAGGTAAAGCCACCCAGCTCTAGTCTGGGCTCACTGTCAAAGGGCAAAGGCCATAAGCTTAAAGGCTTTATTGTTTGGTCTTGTCGTCTGTTGGCGGGGTCACAAATATGCAGAACTGCATCAGAACCTTTCTTTGATAGGGACTTGTGTGTGTCACCAGTTGAATGAACGGGGGGCCCTAACAGACCGTTGCTATGGCAAAGGCTGTGTGTTTGTGTGGAAGAAGCTCCTCAGAGCACAGATACCTGTCTCTTCTCTGCCTCCAGGCGCTCCTGCAGGGCCCACTGCTCCAGCCGCTGCACACACTGGCTCCTCTCTGCAGACACCCTCTCCACCGTCATCTTATCGAGCGCTCGGATCTGGTGGCCAGAGGGGAACACAAAACATGCTGCACAGTTCTGTCCAACGGCTTTCTGAGCACTGTGTTTTCTCTCTCTCTCCTAGTGTCTAACTGGGTTCTATTTGCCATACATCAGTATCCAGGCACAGTCCTGAATGTTGATCTCCACATTCCTGCTTCCTGCAGAGCTGATTGGACCGGCTCCTGATGCTCCGAGTACATGCATGAACCACTTGTTTCATCTCGCAGCAGCTTTAACCCTTCAGGGACACAGGATGCCTCTCCATTCAATCTAAGCTCCTACATCAGGATGTGGCATTTTCTCACAAAGAACATAGAAGTAAAACATGAACATGTCTAACCTGACCTGAGACTCTGGACAGTGGGGTCACTGTGTGTTAAAATACAAACAGGGAAAAGGAGGAAAGACATCAGCTAAGATGTTTCAAAAGCAACATGTGTGGCCCTAAGTCTGGGAAAGAAAGAGAAGGACTCACAGGAGGCAGTAGTGAATCACATCAGCTGTGGAGGTGCTTGAAAGTTACAGTCTGCAATTCTCAGAGAATCAGAAAATAACTCGCTGTTTTAAATATGGGATGAGCACTCTGTGAGGAGCATAGCACCGGCACCACAGCGTAGGACCTGAACAAGACTTCTGGAACTATGTTCTCTGGTCACATGTTACCCAGTCACACCTTTGGTGAAGACAGAGCATCCTATCAGCCCTGCAGCACCACTGCCTGTCAAACATTTGGTGAGAGGATTATCACTTTGGCCATTAGGCCAGGCCATCGTTCAGGAACTGACTTCAGTGGATACAAAACATTCTACAGTTCCATGGGTTTCAGTATGTGTGACTGCTTTAATTCTGTCAAGATGAATGCTGGAAAGAAGCAAATGCAAAAGAAAACCTAGAACAGGAGAGCTGCAAAAGAAAAGAAACAAGATGTGGCCTGGTCCACTCAACTCTACGCAGTGATGGAGCCTGAACTGAGATGGGCCTTTGCCTTCGTCATGAATAAAGATCATTTCTCTGCATTAATGTGAGATATTAACGATGGCATCCACTGAAGACTGCCCATTCAATCCTATTATTTCTTTAATTTAGCTTGTTTGTGTTTAATAAATGAGACATCATCCAATCTAATTTATCTCATGCCCAACACTGGTTACTGTAGCAACAATGCTGTTAGATCATGCTTCTCATGAAGCACTTCAGAGGTAGCTTTAAAAGGGAGGAGGTCGGCATGGCGACATAGCTGGAGAAGGATGAGCACTGAGAAGGAGCTCTGCCGCAGCCAGCAGGCTTAAAGCAGGACAGTCTCAAACAGTCTGAACAAGTTAGCGCTCAGACTGAAGCCGCTGCTTCTGGGAAACCACTCGAGCGTTTTTAGAGCTAAATGCTACTGGTCATGATTCTTTTAAAAGGATTTCCTTTTTCTTCTGAAATCTTGACGACAGAAGATGAAGCCGAGGCTTTTGATGGTCCTCTGTTTGTAGCGTGCTGTGGCTTTTAGAGGCAAGCACAAAGCTGTGGAGAAAGGGCTCATTCCGAAGGACGATGGTCTTTCCTTTATTCCTGAGCAGCAAAGCGACCGGCAGCGGCCTCTCACCTGGTGCTTGTTCATATGATCCAGCTGGCCGATCTTGTTGTTCATCAGGTCTTGGACGGTGTGGATCTCGGTCTTCATCTCCTCCTTAGTGGCCTCTAACTGGTTTTCCAGTTTATTGATGAGAGGTTCACACCGGCAACCTTTCAGAGGAGCCTGACACACAGCAAACACACAGAGATCTGTACAGAGTTCTCCCTGTTCAAATGGGTCCCGCTCATCCAGTTCTCTGATGCTGGACACCAACTGCACAAGTGAGAGGTAAAATAGTCTGGGTGGGACTGCTCAGGACGTAGTTAAAAGTCTCTGTGGCAGTGCTCAGCACCTCACCGGATGCTCTAAATCAGTGTTTTTCAACCTTTTTTGAGCCAAGGTACAGTTTTTCATTGAAAAAATCTTGAGGCACACCACCAACTAAAAATGTCAAACAAATCTGTAGCCGCCTATAGTAACACTATAGTTATTCTTATTCTATTCTTATGTTATCTTAAGTGTCTTGAATAGGAATCAAATAAACACAAAAATGTATTTTTATCATATTTTATATTTCTTCTTTCAAATTGCTCTTAACATGTCCACTTCAATATACAAAATTATATACAAAATCTGGTCATAAGGAATTATTACATGATTACTCCACCAGTCACTAGAACAGCACACACACTCAGAAATGGCATATTATTTGCAGAAAATTAATTCCTTATCAAACCATTTTTTTAAACCAATTAGGTGAAATAGGATGATTTTCTAAGGCACACCTGACCATCACTAACGACACACTAGTGTACCGAGGCACAGTGGTTGAAAAACACTGCTCTAAATAAGCATGCAGCCACATCCTGGTCTGTCAGTCCCATAGCTGAGGCTGCCCCTGCTCATCCAGAGGAGCGGGGGCCACAGGCCTGCTCTCTCACAGCAGCAGACTGGGACTGCACCAGGCCTAAACATGCCTGGAGCTGCTGTAGGACTATCTGCCTGTAGAGCTCTGTGAGGACTCGCCATTCTGCACTAATCAGATTGTTTTCCTGTTGATCAACCTCAACATTTTTGGATCATTGTATTTTTGCTGACAGGCTATGTAACATAAGTATCTAACTTTTCTGTCATCTCTTTTCTACTTGATTAAACTTACTCTTATACGTCTCCTGAGGTACTCTGAGCCTATGTGCCCTACATGGCTGGTAACTAGACCCAAAGACACATAGTGGGACGTGTAAAGGGCCTGGAAGGAACACTTATGTTCCCAAGTAATAAATGGACAAACTACTAGGGTCCAACAGCAGCAGCTGTGAGGGTCCAACCCTGACACAAGCCTGACAATAATTAGATTCTATTGAATTCATTACATCCATCCATCCATCCATTATCAATGCCGCTACATTAAAAATGATAATTATGGTGAATATGACTCTGGAGCGCCTTCAGTTCAACTTTGTGAAACTGAATCAAACTGAAGTCGTTCTTGCCAGCAGCAAAAAACTCTTTACAGTGAAAGCCTGAGATGATCATTTCCTTAAATATGTACATACTGCTGCGATGGAAGGCTATAAATACAACTATTTTAGTCTCACATCATTTCCTGATTAAACTCCCTGACTGTGGAGCAAACACGTGGATGGAACAGTAAGGAGGGCTCGTTCATGCACAAGATAAGACAAGATGAGATTTACTTTCTTGATCGCTCAACTGGGAAATGATTGTATAAGTGAAACACAGGTCGCTGCATTTCCAATGTATGCTTTCTTTGTCTGTGAAAAGATTGGCTACATCTGACATCCCATCAGTACAGAGGGAGGTTTAAACTTCCTTCACCTGCTCCAGCCAATTATTTACAGATTTTTAAAAGGATCTTTTGAAGCTTTCTAAGGTTCGTGCAAAACAACTGAAGTGAAAACCTAGAGAATAGTAATTATGAGCAGAGCTGTGGGGACTGTTGCAGCTGGTGGTTTCTTCGGATAGGAAGCGGTCTGAAATGGCTTTGAATGAACTGGCCTAAC
This sequence comes from Menidia beryllina, assembly GCA_013363375.1. Classification (NCBI taxonomy): domain Eukaryota; kingdom Metazoa; phylum Chordata; class Actinopteri; order Atheriniformes; family Atherinopsidae; genus Menidia; species Menidia beryllina. The sequence continues at coordinate 3,834 of JABUIW010042367.1, read as the reverse complement.
TGGAGGTTACTGAGCTGGAATCAAATGGATTACGTTTATATACAATGAGTGGGATTCTAACTGGACTGGATTGAGAGTTGATATGCTTTATTGTGATTTGGCATCATGTAAATAGAACTGAAAAGAAGTCAGCGTGTTGGGAAAGCGGTGGGTGCTCCTGTCAGTCTAGTTCAGTGTTTTTCAACCACTGTGCCTCGGAACACTAGTGTGCCGTTAGTGATGGTCAGGTGTGCCGTAGAAAATCATCCTGTTTCACCTAATTGGTCTAAAAAAAAGGAATTAATTTTCTGCAAATAATATTCCATTTTTGAGTGTCTGTGCTGTTCTAGTGACTGGTGGTGTAATCATGTAATAATTCCTTATGACTAGATTTTGTATATAATTTTGTATATTGAAGTGGACATGTTAAGAGCAATTTGAAAGAAGAAATATGAAATATGATAAAAATACATTTTTGTGTTTATTTGATTCCTATTCAAGACACTCAATATAAGATAAGAATAAAATAAGAATAACTATAGTGTTACTATAGGCGGCTACAGATTTGTTTAACATTTTTGGTTGGTGGTGTGCCTCGTGATTTTTTCAATGAAAAACTGTACCTTGGCTCAAAAAAGGTTGAAAAACACTGGTCTAGTTCAACTGTTTAGGACCTCCACAGGTTCCCTCACCTGCATGATCTTGCCGTCCTGGCCTCGGTACAGAGTGTAGAGCTGATAGGCTTTGTAGTTGTGTGGGGGAACATGAGGGGAGGCTCCGTGCAGCTTCCCCTTCCTCTTCCGAAGAGCTTGTCTTTGCCTGAACTCTCTGCTGCGCAGAGGGTCGGACAGGGAGGGCTGGAACAGCAGCGCCCCCCTCACCGTTAGTCAGATAGCTAGTTCCACAGAGCCAGAAGCTTCTTAGCCTTCTACTAAAGCCCTCCAGCACACCCTACACACCTGCACCCCCAACCCAGGCTCTCACCTTTTCCTTCTGCCTCCGGGTGTTGGTGTCCGTGGCCCCCGCAGCCTGTCCGCTGCTCTGACTGTCGTCCGCAGCACTGTCCTGTGGGAGCAGGAGGGGGGGGCGTGATGCTGAGCTTTTGGACTGAAACATGCCTTTGGCTCTGCTCAGACTTGCTCCTGGACCCCACACTCCCTCTGGTTCCCCTCTCCCTTCTGGAGATGGCTGTAGGCTGCCACCATTCAGCAGATGATTCTTCATAAGAAATCCCCTGAGCACATCTGACCCCGTCTCTCCTCAAAGACACTTGTGGGACCCCTTGGACTCTTCTGATAATCCTTTCTACATCCTTTCCATGTGGAGGCCTCAGTTAGGGTTCCAGCTCACCTGTGTTTGACTACTGTTATAGTCCTGACTATCACTTGAATGAGTTTTCCCACTTAGCATTAGCATTTAGCATTAATAGAGCTGGGAGTTGGCTTTGCAAATTCCATAGTGCACCCAGTTTAGGAGAACTTTTCTATAATATTTTTTTATATAAACATGAAAGAGAAACTCATTTCCAAAGGCTAGGGTGTGCCTAAGTCTGCAGAAAAATAGAAGAAATGTCTCTACAGTTGACGAGTGCACTGGAAATTGGTGCATGTTGATGTGGATTTGTGTGTGCACATAAGGGGTTATCAAAGAAACGTCACTTTAATCAGAAGAAAGTCTCCTATTGGCTGGTTCAGAGAGAGAGACACAATCTTTCCATCAGTAGAGGGGGTCTATTCATTTTAGGACATTTTAGTGTCCTAAAATTAATATTATGCACAGATTGAAACTACACGTTTTTGTCTTTGTGAAACACCAGATCCACACTTTTCTTATTCATCTTCTCCTTCACTCTGCATGTAATAGTCTGTACTTACTTTACAGGGCAGTATTTCATCTCTGGGCACGGACTGAGCTCGGCCTTCAGCTTTCAGCTTGTCCCTCCTCTTCCTCACACTCCTGCCACGCACAAAGCTCTAAACACACACACACACACACACACACACAGATGACAGGATCAGTTGGAATCAACCTGAGCTGAATGGGCCAGAGGCGGCTGGCCCTGTTACCTGAGGAGCTTTGGTGAGAAGCAGAGCCACCTCGGGGTTGTTGTGCTCTCGGGCCAGGTCCAGCGCCGTGTGGCCCGCCTGTGGACACACACACACACACCTAAAACACACGCTTCTGTTCAGACTGCATCTCCATCAGGTCCCGATCATGTCTTCATGATCAGGACACACACAGAAGGCTTGCTGCAAACACAACCGCACACTCATCTTTAGAACAACTTCAGGACTAAATTGGCGCTTTAATATCAACTTCTTCAGTTAACAAACAAGCTGTGAGAACAACTCCAAAATCCCGGAGTGTACCAGGTCTCAAACCAAAGGGGAAGTTTACACTTGGCATGTAACATCCGTGACAGAAGAGGAACATGCAGCTCCATCCAAAACAGATGTTGAAGCTAGCACGTGACATGAGGCTATCATGTCTAAGAGAAAATGAAATGACCACACAGAGAATGTGACTGTGAAGATCACTAAAGACTAATAAGGGACAATGTGCGAACAGTTTCCAGCTCACTGGAAAAAGATGCACTCAGATCAACCTGTGTTGATATGAGGGGCAGTCTATTTTGGAGAAAGATTTGACTGAAGTGATTAAGAGGATAGCTGTTAAAAAAAGAGATGTGTAGATAACATAGAACAACTCACCAGGAAAGGTGTACACAGTAAATTTGTAAATTTGTGTCGGGTTGGAGCTTCAGTGTGTGTCTATCTGTAAGATCAGACATCATTTCTTTGTTATTCGGCCCTTATTTGGTAGTAAATATGAGGGAGGTGTTTTATGTCTCCAGACTACTGAGCAAAGATACTTCTGAAGGACATCTTTAGGCAGTTTGGCTTCAGCGGCCAACTACAAAATATGTTTCTCTAATTAGTTTAGTACGAATGATTAGAGTTTGGCAGAAAAAAAAAGAGTGAGCGCCACTGGGCTGAAGAGCACAAAAGCTGCTGCAGCTCCTGTCTGAGATCAGCTCTTGGTTGAGGGTGCGGCTGGTACCTGCCAGAGAGGAGGCATCAAACCCCAACGAGTCCTCACACGTACCCTAACCCTAACCCTAACCCTAACCCTAACCCTAACCCGGAGGACGTGGCTCTGCTGTTTGAATGACCAGTGGCTGCTGGTGACCCATAAATGACCGGTGTGGGCAGCGGTCTGCTGGCAGCCATCACCAACTGTCTAAAGCCACATTCCCACCAGCCTGAGGGAGGTGCCTCTGGGCAAGCAGAGCCCCACAATGGTAAGAATCCTAGTTTGAAACCATTCCTGACCCCTCTGCTCAGGGTCAGGGCGTTTAGCGGGGCGCTGGATGCTCCCGGTCTGGACTCATGGTGCCTGTAGTTCTCACTCTGTTCCTCCTGCAATAGAGATGGCCTGTCCAAAGTGTTGCTGCCGTTGGCCCTGCCTAACCAACCCGCGGTGGGTGTTAACTCATTCGTCTATAGACGTCTTTTCAAATCCAACCGCTGACTGCCAAAGACGTCTATAGACGTCTTTTATGTTTTTCAATGCGAGTGGCTTGGGGGACGATCGGCGAAAGTTTTTCCGTAAATATGGGCTTCTAGACAGAGTATGGACTAACAAATTTACCCTCTAGGGGGCAGTGCCACTTTTGATGGGAGAGTAGCATAGATTGTAAGCAAATAAAAACAAACGCAATGGTTCGCTATGAGAGAAATGGCGCCGGTGAGACGCACGTCGAAGAAGAACGGAATAAGGTAGAAACAAAATCTTTTTTCCTGATGAAAGAAGAGAGTCTACTCTTTCTTTTGGTGTGTTCGGTGTTTACATAGT
>JABUIW010042366.1:0-16683 GCA_013363375.1 Menidia beryllina | reverse complement strand
GGTCGTTCCGATGTTCCGATACGCATCGGTGAATCTTGCCATGCCTAGTGCACGGGTGTTTTGGAGTTTGCTCGGGCTCGGGGGGGCCTGGAGGTCTGCAGTCTGGGGGGTGTTGGTCACACCACGCCTGTCTGGACAGAGTCAATCCGTGACTGCTGGTATGGAGCGGAACGGCCTGGTGTGGGAGTAGAGTAGATCTCCCGTGTGTCTGTGTGTGTGGGGGGTGGGTTGTTTGTCTCTGAGCGCTTCTTTCGCTCAATAGCACGAGCAGTGAAATGAGCGCTGCTGGCAAGAGACTGTCGTCGCAATTGTCATTTCGCACGAGTCTCTGTGAGCGATTGCTGATTGCTTGAATATAAATTGGATGTGCTCGTTCACCTAAATCAAGGCCACATGCCCGGTCCCTCAGCAAAGTGCTCCGCTAGCAAAGAAGCGCTGCACGCTATCTGCCGCTCAGCAAAGAAATAAAGTCAACCACTCCACCTGAGTGCTCTCTGGGACTTAAGTCTTCAGAAGCTGACTCAGCAACTGCAAGGATTCTGAAGGATTTTATGAATCCGAGTCGGGAAAACTTTTGTTTATTTTGTTCGAGGGAAATACGAGTGATGATTTACATCCACGGATGAAGTTGTGGGAAGTAATCTCATCCCAATCCAAATGCCGCCCACCTACCGAGTTGCTGATTCTATCCACACCAGCAAGCTGTTTAGGCGTGGTGACCTTTTTATTTCCACGTCGTCTTTATGTTTGTTTTTTAACGTGATGGGTTCATTGGCCATTCCTTGCTAAAGCGTAACATAAGATGTAAAGCTCCTCTATTCTAATTGCCAAGAGCAAAATAAAGCACGCTCATGAGCAGGTTATATTGTTGTTCGGTTCTGTAAAATCAGCCACCCATACCAAAAAACTGTGCAGGTCAGGGGCAACTCGGCCTCTGCCAAGTTAATTCTTGCTAACTGGGGAAACAAAACCAACCGAGGCCAACAATGGAAGAACAAGACTGCAATATAAACTACAAGTGTAAACTCAGACAAAACAAAATGTGGGGATAACTCATTCTGTAGATAGAGAGAATACAGAAAGGCAACAAGGCCCAATTCACAACATTAAGTCTTTCAAAGTCCAGATGTTGAAATTTTTAATGCTGCTTTGGACTAAAGAGGGGACTTTTCTGTTATAAAGCAAAGGGAAAGTATAACTTTGTCCAATTGTCTGTTGCTGGAAACATTGAAACTTTTCAGATCTTTGTAAAATGGTTGAATATTCTTCCAATTCACACTTTAAAACGGATCTGCATCTATCCTAATATGTTTATTTACCTATGACCAGTCTATCAGAAAGCCCAACATGGAAGCAGAGTTCATTTGCAGTTTGTCGTCCTTGTCTGTTAAACGAAGAGAACAAGACTCAAAAGCGATCCCTTTGTTAGCCTGACACCAGCCGCCACACACACGGCGGCAAAAAAGAAAACCAGGCCAACCTTTGGATGAAACTTTTTCGCAGCAAAAGAAATATACACAGAATGGTTAAGTGGATAGTGTTCTAAAATAACCCAAGGTCTGGCAGCTATTCTGCCTGATCTGTGATTCGTGACAGAGCCTGTTTCTGCACGAACGTTACGTTTGTTCTGATGTGTGGCTGCAGGGATCCAGTAGGAAAAAAAGCAATTACTGACCCTAAAATGTGTAGAGGCTTCTGAAGCCCCGGGCTTAATAAATCGGAGGTGCAACGATATTTTTGAAATTGCATCTTAGGTTAAGCACTGGACAATTAAGTGCTTTTGATTAATTTAAAGTGGATATGAAAAATGTCTTCTTTTTGAAGATGTTGTTTGAAGACCGCTGTTGTTTTGACGTCTGGCTCAATTCATCTCATGGTTTTAATGATGTACAAGTGCTGTCTTTTAGAGCAGGTTTGTTTGGTAATTAGGAATTATTGGGTACATCAAGAGAATTCCTTGTTTGAATCCTGGGTGTGTTCATGTTCACCCTATATGCACGGATTCTCTCCGAGTACTCTGGCTCATACAGTCCAAAAAAAACATACATGTTTGCTGAAAATTAGACTAAATTGACGCTAATCCAAAAAAAACATCTTCTTTCGTGTTAATGCATGAATTCTGCAAACTATCTTTGAACTGGTTTAGATTGTTTTTAATTATTTCAATTAATTCTATATGTTTTTTATGTTGTTTCTCTTTATATTCTTTCATATATTAAAAGTGCCTCTTAAGATCCCTGTTGTATTTCCTTAATTGAAAGTAAAGAGCTTTGAATTGTGTTTATAGATGAAACGTGCAAACGAAATACATTTGACTTGACTCTGGAGTGAATGTGTGTGTGTGTGTGTGTGTGTGTGTGTGTGTGTGTGTGTGTGCGTGTGTGTGTGTGTGTGTGTGTGTGTGTGTGTGTGTGTGTTGTTTGCCTCATTCATCTCTGTGTGGCCCTGTGATTGACTAGCGATCCATCCAGGGTGTATCCTGCCTCTCACTAAATGACAGCTCGGATAGGCAACCCCCCCCCCCCCCCCCCCCCCCCCCCCCACTCTTTGGAGTATCTGGTATAGAAAATGGATGGATGGATGCATAATCTCAATGAAACAGTGATATGAAAAAACGATGGGATAGGACAGAACAATGACAGAATAAAGGACGAATGAAGGTAAAGTAGTATGAGCCACTTTGTCCGGATTGAGAATAAGGTGAGTTTTTATGGCCTGGGAAAACCAAAGCCTTGAAAATATATTTAAATTATGGCACAACACTTCCTTTTTGGCAGTTCACACCGATAGGATTGGATCTACAATGCATCCATAGATACAAAGAGCCCAAACTAGTTGTTTATGGCTGTTTTGGCTTATTTAAAAAATAATAATATTTATTTAATATAATATTTATATAAAATAATAATATTTATTTAATATTTATTTATTAATAATATTTTTAATGGTATTTTATTGATTTTTTTTAATTGATTTTTTTATTTTTTTATTGATATTTTTATTGATTTTTTAGGGGCTATTTCTTCTTTGGTTTGTTTCTGTAGAAACATAGATAGATATCCTCCATGTGATGGATGTGATGGTGCACACGTGGTGTGAATTAGAAATGGGAAAAATGCTCTCTTTCTTTGTTAAACTTAAAGGCGGGACAGGGTGTATGCGTGCTATCTTTTCACTTTTCATTCATGGATCTGGCCTCAGGCTTTTTAGTGGTTTCTTGTTTTCATTTGCTTGAAGTTACCTAACAAAATGACCCAATGAAGGATGAGCAGTAAATCGTTTAGAAAGTCAAAGCTCATGAATGCAAAACATGATAAAAGGGGTCAAAGCACAAAGTGGACAGAATGATGTCCTGCGGTCATCATAAAAATACTAATGATGATAATAATACCATTTCTAATAATGATAATAACAGCATTACTACTAGTACTACTACTACTAAAAATAATGATAAACAATATCATGAAACAATAACAATGATAATATAATGCTAGGAAAGGTAAAAATAAAGCATGCTGTAAAACATGTTTTGAAAATAAACAACGTACATTAAAGTTGTTGGTGTACTGAAATGATAAACATTGAATCATTTATGCAGGCTTTGACACAATCCCATGATAACCACGGTCAGAATCAGCACAATAACCAAAAACAAAAGACATGAATGGAGTCGAAATGTTGGTTGATACAGATCATCATGAAATACGAAGGGAGAAAGGCACCTCATTCACCCCTATTTTACAGAAGAAAACCATAAGAAAAATAAACTAACATCTATATCCAAACATTTTTTCCATATGCATGTCTTTTAGTTTTTCTGCACATACGAGTGAAAGCTGAAGGTGCTATTTTGATCTAATATAAACAGATGTCCAGCCGATGTCACCACAAAATGGGCTTTAGTATTACAGCATAGGTGGGAAAAACTAAAACAAGATTTAAGGCCTTTTTCTTACCCTCGGTAAAAGCAGAAAAGCCCATTCCTCAATAGGTGTCATTGAGGGAAAGTCTTTCGCACAAAAAAGAGATTCTTTTGGACAGTTTTCAGAAGGTTTCCTTGAATATCAAGTATTGCCTGGTCCCTTAATTTCCCTTCTTTTTGTACATTTCCTTTCACAAACTAGCAGGTCCTTCAACTTTAGCAAATATAACCTCTAACTGGTTGTGCGATGTGTGTATTTTGCAAAACAGGACAGAAACTAACAGAAACTAAGCTCAGTACAGGATATCTTTATTTATAATATCATGTTTAAGAGTGAAACATCTGTGGTCACCTGATCACAGCTACTTTTTAGAAGCATAAAGATGCAGAAGAAAACTTTGCCACTGAACTTATCAGGCATTTGTCAACTGTCAGTATTTAATTTGATTAAAATAAAAGTTTAAAAAACAGTATACACATATGTGTGATATCATTTTTCCATGTAGGATTATTTTGTTATAAATCACATCAAGCTAACGTAGAAATTGTGAGCATTTCCTGTTATTCCGGATCTAGAGTTGTGCTTGTTGACCTGGTCCTTGGGCTGGTTTTAATTGACTATTGTGGCGATTTTGTCACACAGCTCTGCTGTTGTGGCATGTATTGGCACGGCTACATCAAAAGACGTTGGAGGGATCTTTCTTCAGTTTGCTTTGCTCTGGGCAGTTCACATTTGGGTCACAGTTTCTCCTCGTTGTTGTTGTTGTTGTTGTTGGGGAGCTCTCTCAGGATGGAGTCAGACCTCAGCTGGGACCTCAGGCCCTTTCTCCCAATTCCAAAACCATGCATGTCGGATTAATCGATCATTTTGAGATGAACCGAAGAAGTGAGAGTGCTTTGTTGTTTGTCTACAAGTCGGTCCGGTGATGGACTAGCAAGCTGTTTAGTGTGTTCTCCGCACCTTGCCTGGCAAAGATTTCAGGTCAGAATGAAGCAAATGTGGTGGAAAATGAATGAATGCATCACATAAATAAACCCAGAACCAAGCAAGTTTTTTTTTTTATGCTGTTCCCAAATGGCCACATTCAACAAACGTACGATATCTTACTTGCTGGAAAAATGGTTCAAAAAGAGGATATCTGGAAGTGAACTGGGCTCTCACTTCAACTTTAGCTCAATGAATAAGAAGTTGACGTGATGTGAAAAAGCAAAAAAGCGGATCGACTGTGGCTTTGTGTACCTAAACGGCCTGAACATCTTCAGAATCAGAGAAAACCTTAATCATCCCCGGGGGGCAATTTGGAGAGCAAAGAGCAGCGCGAGAAAAAAGCAGATTATGCACAACAGTGAATAAAAAATGTGTAGCACAGATAAAATATATAGAAATGAAGCAATTAAAAAAAGATTAGAAAAGGCAAAACATATTGAACGCAGCAATTAAAAATCACGGAAAAATGAGCAGCAGATCTGGCAGCGACAGGAGGATATTACGGTAGGGGCATGAGATAATCTGTCATTTTAAAGTAATTCAGACCTCTAGTTCAAGAGGAAGGTAGCATGGGGGACAAAGGGCACCCTGCAAAAAAAATAAGATAAAAATATCTTCAGACATTTTTTGCTGGGGAATCTATGAGAAGTATCTACTGTAGTGAATCAATCCTCTTTTTTGGAGGCAATCACAGATTTTATCTCAAGCTTTTTGCCGAACAAATAAAACACACACTGAGTCTGCAAACGTAGCTGTAATCAGGACCTCTTGAGGACCACGAAACAGCAACGTCATCATAAATAAAACATTTCCCAACAGGTCAACAAGGAGGTATTGACAAGGTGTCAGATTGAAATAGCCTCTAAAAACAACGCTAATAAGGTGACATTGCAGATAACATCTCCACACGCCGTTGACAACACTTAAAGAGATAGTACTGCAGATTTGAAAATCCTCAGGAACGACCACGTAGCCATTTATCTTTGCAGGAAAAGGACATTTTTTCATATGTCTCCTCTCCAAAGATATCTTTTTAAATAAATCATGTCAGGCGTATTACTGGCCTCTCTGCAGTTTCTGCATATCTCATTGAGTAAAGGCTTTTTTAGCATGATGATTGAATATCAGACTCTACATGCAGAATGTAGACGCGTGGAGGCCATAGATCTGAATCAGTCACCTATCCCCGTATCAACACTTTTAGAATAGTTCTTGATATCAGTAATGGTGCACATCTTTGATCAGAGACAACATCCGTTCAAACTTAAGCATCTGAAATAATTCCTGTATATTTTAGTATATTTTCCCCTTTTGATAGCCATTCATCTATTTTACTTAGCGAGTATATTCCTGATGACTCGCAGCATGTAGCACACGACCAAAGTTGGAGTTGTTTTAAATACCTGTTTCTCTTATTATTTTTGGCTGAATGTTTCTATTCATGAGTTGAGTTGTTTGCTGATTGCATGCGTGCAGTTGGCAAGTCTGCCTTTGGGATTTTTCTGACTGCATTTAGAAAATACATTTGTATTTTGTATACATTTGTACTTTTAGAGGCACTTATGACAAACTGCAGGATATTGGGGGTATCACCCCAGTGACTAAAAAATTAGAAAGGCACAAGTAGGTGTGTTTTTTTTTCTGAGAGTGTGAATAATTTCAGTTCCCATTTTCGTCTCACAAACGTAAATGAGTTTAAGTGTGATAAGACACTCAATGGATGGATATCTGAGTGTTTAACGTTCATGATATCATAAGTTTGTTGCCCATCTGGAGCATACATTTATTTAATGGATATCAGCCTGTCCAGAGGAAGTTTGTGTGGTTCTGTAGCAAATACATTTTTTTTTTATTAAAAAAGGAATAATAGCTAAAGTAAATGCCACTATCTTGTACAAATAGGAAAAAGGTAGACTTTATTACCTTTTTCCTGTTTGATTCCCTGCATGAATAGACGTACAGTTTGTTATTCCAACCTTTCTGCTGCCCTTATTGCCACAAACGGTAGGGTTTAAAGTTATTTTCTGTAACACATTCCCCCTGAATTCCTGAAGTTAAAAATCGAATGATGTTTGACCTTTTTTCCAGGCAATAGAGTTACCTGCTTTCCTTTTGTGGCGAGTCAGTACAAAACAAAAACAACCAAAAAAAGTTCTGGAACTGCAACAAAAAACTAACTATAACTAAAGTGAAGCTAAACTTAAGTTAATTGTCATCCTTATTATTGGAAACTAAATGAAGGCCTTTAATTACATTACTGTATTAGAAGTTATTCAAATATACAAAATAAGCTGAAAAACCTGAAAAAAGAAAAACAAATGGTTACCACTGGTGCTATGCTGCAAGCTTCCCTTTAAATGGCCAACGATCTACTCTCTACTAAAGTCCCAGTGCTTCTATTCAGACAAACAGACAATACACTTCATAAAAACAAGACAACACCACATAAAAATGTCAGTCAGCAACAACGTATTTGCTGTCACCGATACTGGGGATGCCACCCACAAAGGGTCATGTAGGGTTCCAGGAGGTCAGAGGTTAAAAACCCATTAAAAGGGAAAGGAGCAAAGACAGCACATCAGAGCACAGCTACCTAGCAGGAGGAAACAATGAACCACGGAAGAGCAAAGGATGGCAACTGAGGTCCAGGAAAAGGAAAGAAAAGGCCAGGATGTGTTGCAGGGTGGAGACAGGCCTGGGGTGTGTTCAAGAGCCCCACCGTACCTTGAAGTCTACCAAAGTTTGAATCTGGACCTGCTTAGAGTCTGTTGTGGAAAACTGGACAACAAGCTTCATCGTGTTCAAATTTCTTCAGTGCCTGACTGAGTCTTTGCTGAGTTTGTGAGCAGCGTGCCTCTTCATAAACTTTTGAGCAAAGCAGCGTCGATCATTCAGTGCTTAACGGGGTCTAAGTGTAGTTTTCTGATCCACCGAAAGCTGAGCTCAGGCTCACAAATGGCCTTTTTTTGTTTGTTTTTCTCCTGCGTCTTCATGTAAAACAGCGTCCCTTCCCACTTATTCACAGTCTTTCAATAACACATTTGTCCAGCGGAAAAAGCGGTATAGCGAATGCACAGATGGATGCCCTCATCCTTTGATAGGATCACTGTTTTGGTTTTTAGCACAGGAAAACACACACGGAGGCTCAAAATAATTCGTCCACATCATCACTGTGAAGCAGAGGCCGCCTCTATTTGTTAAACTTCCCCTATAGGTCTTCAGTTACCACTGTTGGGTAAGTTACTTTAAAAATGTAATCCGTTACAGTTACAAGTTACCTTTTTTCGATTACTTTTAAAAAGTAATGTAACTAATTTCTTTTTGATTACTTTAAGGTTTTAATGAGTATTGACCCATGATTAATTTTAGCATGTTATTATTAGCTATTGGCCGCAGCTAGCAGTTCAAGGCTAACGTCTTGTTAACGATCATAAACAACGTAAATAAATACATAAATAAATCGGAGACAAGTCAGTCGTATCCGGATACAACATTTTAGTATCTATACTTTTTTAAGTATTGATACTTTTGACAACCCTAGTCTGAAATATAGGACATGTCCGGGAAAAAGAGGACGTCTGGTCACCTACAGTTGGGTAGGCTAGGCTAGGCTAGGCTAGGTCATAGACATCGATAAACGTTTGTCATGCATCAACACCAAACAGTCAAATATTAGTAAATCAATACGCTTCGTCTATCAGTGAGTCGCATATTTTGCAAAGGTTTTTCTTTATATTTTAAAAAAAATGTAACTAAATTTGTAATTCTTAATATTTTCGGAAGTAACTGTAACTGAATTACATATTTTCTCATTGTAACTGTGACGAATTACAGTTACTCTTGTTTTGTAATTAAATTACGTAACGTCGTTACATGTAACCCGTTACTCCCCAACACTGTCAGTTACATATCAGGCGTGCCTAATGTTTGCCGGAAACATCCATCACCGGGACACGTACAGTTAGAAAAAGCCTCTGCTCTCTCCTCACCCACTGCCGGCCTTTTTTTTTCAAAAGAGATCTGGAGAACAAACACAGATCAACCCACCGAAAACTCCGCCTCTACGTCGTTTTTTTTGTCTTCCATGACTTTTTTTGCATCCACAGAGAGGAGGCGGGTGTGCTGACCCGTGCAAGCGCTTGTAAAAAGACACCGCTGCAGTCCTTCACCGGGGAGACTTCCACACCGGCGTAATTCATCCAGGCTGTTCTCTGATTTACCGAGCGTCGCTCGCAGACATTCGGGGTGGTGCCTTTATCTCTACCTTGTCTCGCTAAACGAATTCCAAATGGCACGCCGCCCAGTTATTTGTCAGTGCATTTGTTATCGCTGACACCCACAACCCCCCTTTAAACAAATATAAATCTGCGGGAAACAATCGCTGAGCAAGATGCAGCGTAACCTTTTGAAATATCACGCTGGCCATCAGTTTCTGAAGCAGATTATTTCCTCCCAGCACGCAAAACATCAGAGTAATGGCCCCATAAGTCGTCTTAGCCAGCTAACTTGAAATAAAACAGGCGAGGTGTGTCTGTATCATTAGACTGCCCAACGACGGGTACGTTTCTTCTCATCTCTACATGTAAAGCTGACATGTGACTGAACAGTGTTTAACTCATTCGCTGCCAAAGACGTCTATAGACGTCTTTTATGTTTTTCAATGCGAGTGGCTTGGGGGACGATCGGCGAAAGCTTTTCCGTAAATATGGGCTTCTAGACAGCGTATTTAGTAACAAATTTACCCTCTAGGTAGCTGTGCCACTTTTGATGGGAGATTAGCATAGATTGTAAGCAAATAAAAACAAACGCAATGGTTCGCTATGAGAGAAATGGCGCCGGTGAGACGCACGTTGAAGAAGAACGGAATAAGGTAGAAACAAAATCTTTTTTCCTGATGATAGAAGAGAGTCTCCTCTTTCTTTTGGTGTGTTCGGTGTTTACATAGTCATAGCACAAACTATTCTGTGGCTCTTGAAAAATCAGTCAAAATTCTCAAAAAACTCTGGCAGTGAGCGACTCTCTGTTCTGAAAATGGCTGCAGTCAATGAGTTAAAAAACTGTAATAAAACGGTTGTGTTTGAAAAGAGAAAATAGAAACAACTGAGAGGTCACTTAGTTTCTAGTTCAGTGCTAAATGGCCTACATATCTGTAATATATTCATAGTTTATAAGTAGAGTAATAAACTGATACCTGCTCACAGAGAGAAGACAATTAGCGATCTGATCATGAAGGTGAACATCTGTTGACAGTAATGTAGGAGAAAGCACAGTAATTAAGTTTGATATCTGTCGTAAAAACCACCAACATATTGCAGTTTATTTTATTGATACTGAACCCTGCCAGTGTGGAGGGTTTCACTAAAGGCAGAGAGGAGAGGATGGGCTAATTGGGCTTTTTAAACCATAAAATGCTTATCACTTTTGTAAAAAAAACAAAAAAAACAAAAAAAAAACCCAATCCGGACCTGTAATTAAATGAACCAGCATTGGTTTTAAGGAATTAAATTATAGCTGAAAGTAAGATTTCAAATCTGCCTACTAATACTTACAAGAGATACTTTAAAGGAAGGTCTTACAGTTGTTATTTATTCTAGAAGATGTCTAACGGCAGTTCAAGGACCTGATGAAGAAAGGATAATACTTTTCTGGCTTGAGTGTAGCAAACAGTCAGTATTTCAATCTTTTAAACATTTATTTCTTAGTAATCTGATTAAGTCCAGAGCCAGCCTAAGTGATATATATATATATATATATATATATATATATATATATATATATATATATATATATGTGTGTGAGTGTGAGTTTAAACAGCTATTTTATCTAATCATTTGGAGATGTAAGCAAGCACCAATATGGTGCAACAACCCGAAAATGGAAGAAAGATTTCCTGCTCAAATACATATTATTATGAACATACCTTTTTATGTAGGGCCATTCACATACACACAAAGAGCTTCACACACCATAATGAGCTATTATAAACAATATCAACGACATAAGAAACGTTATAATGATATATAATGACAACAATAATAATAACATTTCTTGCCATAAAAGCATGAATGCAACATCTTCTGCAGGTAATGTGCTGCAAAAAGATCAAAATCAGTTGTTCATAAAACATTCATCAAGTAATAAATCATATTGAGTGTGCCCAGAGTGTATGATTGAGCGTTTATTAGAGTGTTTCTACTTTATTCAATTTCACAGGCTGGGAATCAAGCATTGTTATTGATATTTCATTGGCTTAGAATCAGCTTTTGTTGATTGGCTGAGCCAAGCTGGAATCAATACTTGTATTTGCTTGTGAGGGCTGTTTGTGTGATCATTATATGTTATTTTTTGTTGTTGTCGTAAGCTAGCTACTGAAGGATTTACCAGCTTCTACAGTGTCGGGTAAGGTGTTATTACCAGAGTGGATATTTCTTGACCTCAGCTTGAAATATCCAGCCACCCTGACAGGTTCTGTTAAAAATCAGGTCACCATTTACTGAGAAAAAAAAAAGTCGTGCCACACCTTTGGCGCCTGGTGAGCTGGCTTACCTTCCAAAACCTGGAAACAATCTTCATCTCTCTTTTCTCTCAGCCATGTGGGCCAATAATTAAGTAAATCACTAGTACTTTGCATCAGTTAAATGATTAACACCTTCCAGTATATCAACCCGTGCATAATCGTTTGGCAGCATCCAGAAACTTTGAGTAAAATCAGGTCGATAAGAGAATTAACCAGCTGTGAAAAATCAAAGTTATTGACAGGGAAACGGTGATTGTGAAGGAGACCACAGATAATAGGGATGCATGGGTACCTTGACCTAACATTGATGCTGGGCAGTAGGTGAGGACACCTTTGTCACCATTTTATCTACAACTGAATTAGATTTACATATGTCAAGTGTTAAAAAACTGATTTGTCAAGGAGTGCATGTTCACATGAAATGAGAGTTGACGTTCTATCAAGCAGGTGTTTGGACTGGAATATTAGAATAAATATTTCAAATACAGGCATTAGCTGTGTGGAGAACAGTGTTGGGGAATAACGGATTACATGTAACGACGTTACGTAATTTAATTACAAAAAAAGAGTAACTGTAATTCGTTACAGTTACAATGAGAAAATATGTAATTCAGTTACAGTTACTTCCGAAAATATTAAGAATTACAAATTTAGTTACATTTTTAAAAAAATATAAAGAAAAACCTTTGCGAAATATGCAACTCACTGATAGACGAAGCGTATTGATTTACTAATATTTGACTGTTTGGTGTTGATGCATGACAAACGTTTATCGGTGTCTATGACCTAGCCTAGCCTAGCCTAGCCTACCTAGCCTAGCCTAGCCTAGCCTAGCCTACTCAACTCCTCTTTTTCCCGGACATGTCCTACATTTCAGACTAGGGTTGTCAAAAGTATCGATACTTAAAAAAGTATAGATACTAAAATGTTGTATCCGGATACGACTGACTTGTTTCCGATTTATTTATGTATTTATTTACATTGTTTATGATCGTTAACAAGACGTTAGCCTTGAAATGCTAGCTGCGGCCAATAGCTAATAATAACATGCTAAAATTAATCATGGGTTAATACTCATTAAAACCTTATAGTAATCAAGAAGTAATCAAAAGTAATTAGTTACATTACTTTTTAAAAGTAATCGAAAAAGTTACACTACAATTACATTTTAAACAAGGTAACTTGTAACTGTAACGGATTACATTTTTAAAGTAACTTACCCAACGCTGGTGGAGAAGAGATGCAAGAATAGATTCTGAGAAAAACGACAGACCCTAACTGCCTGGCCACTTTAAATCGTCTGATTTAATACCTATTGAGGACCTGTGTTCGCATAAAAAAAAGTTAGATCCAATCCAAGAAAAGACAACTTGTCTTGTGAGGATTTATGTCTGCTGCTTTCACAAAAGCTAGTGTTGGATGCTCGGTGATGGATGACTCATTATTGCCATTAACGAGGAGCTACGGCTACCCTGGAGACTATATTGTGGATATTTTCGAAAGGCCAAACATGTTATGTAACTGTAATTTTTTTGTGAGTCGACTCATAATATTTCACATCAGAGAGGCTCAGTTAGATTTTTGTGTGACTAATAGGAATGTATTTGGTAAACACTGAAATGAATCCGGAACGGGATAAATCGTCTATGAAAGAGCTTTCCAGACCTACAGTAAGGTCAATATCTACCTCAATTAAACATGACCCGACTTTGTCAGAGGTTGAGGAGGCTGCCTTCGATGTTTTTCATATTGCAGTTGACTTAGCAATCTTTTAGTTTTTTCCAACATTATCATCTATCAAAAGAGTCACCTCAATGCTAAATAATCATTTGCTTTGGATTGATCCCAACAAAAGAGGAAAACAACATTTAATTCATGACAGAAAGCACAAGTTTTGGTTAAATTGACATTAAGATAAAAGAAGGCTAAGGCATATTCTCCTGTGGTTACACACCAGTGAGACCAGCAGGTTAAACCAGACCCACAGTTCAGATCAGGCAACGCATCCTTAAACCAAAAAAAGAGAAAACATTCGTCTTCTCCAGCAGAAAAGAAATCCATAATGAGATAATCTCTGGTAATGGGGCACGCCCTCACAATCAGACAAACTCAGTGGAAACTGTCACCTGCAGTTTACAGTGTGCTGATGGTCTCATCACAATTACCATAAAGTTTGTAATTCACCAAACTACACACTAATCTGTTATTAACTCGACATAAAAAGCTAAAAGGATGCTTCATCTGCTATTGTTAGGCTTCTGGACTGAAGCTAACGAAGGCTTCATTAGAATCTGCTTTGTCCTTTGACAAAATAACCACTTACGAGACAAAAGCTCTAAAATATTACATAGAGGCAAACCCACGTTAAACATTCTTTTAATCGAATATCCTCTAATATGAATTGAATTATTATGATTTTTTCCCCCCATAATTAATCTGACAGTGAACTATGTGCTGCCCCTGTAGTCGTAAAACCAACCAACAAACCAAACAATACAACTATAATTAAGATTTTAGAAAAAAAGAAAAGACTGTCCTGGGGGTGACTCTTGAGTTAAGTTCAAATTACAACGTCCGTCTCAGCAAAAAGCAGCATGTGCTTCCAGAGAGTGTAAAATTGCGTGCAATTAAAGAATCATTTGTCACGGATCTTCCATTCTTCTCAGCCCCGCTTTAAGAGCTTGTTTGTTGTCGATCCGCCGCCTGGAAAGAGAACAGGCTGAAGCTTGTGGAGCCGAACACCTGCAGGATTCAATAAGGAGCGCCCACAGGTCAGTCCTCGCTGCAAACAAATAAAAACAGAGGCGAGATAAAGCCGCTTAAGCCCTTCGGAGGAGCACTTCAGAGGAGGTGGAACTAATCTGGTGGTCAGGTGGGACTGAGGGGGACATCGGAGATGACATGGAGACCTGTGGAGAGGGTTTGCAGATATCGGTTCTTGTTAACCCGATTCTATAGTTGGAAACCTGAGAATAAACCAGAGTAGATCAAGAGTAAAAAGTTGACATTTATTGGAACACAGCCAAAGTATATCAGCGCTGGGCTCTTAACTCATCGACTGGCAGCCATTTTCAGAACAGAGAGTCCCATACTGCCAGAGTTTTTTTAGCATTTTGACTGATTTTTCAAGAGCCAAAGAATAGTTTGTGCTATGACTATGTAAACACCGAACACACCAAAAGAAAGAGTAGACTCTCTTCTATCATCAGGAAAAAAAGATTGTTTCTACCTTATTCCGTTCTTCCTCAACTTGCGTCTCACCGGTGACATTTTTCGCATAGCGAACCGTTACGTTTTTTCTTATTTGCCTACAATCTATGCTAATCTCCCATCAAAAGTGGCACAGCCCCCTAGAGGGTAAATTTGTTACTACATACTCTGTCTAGAAGCCCATATTTACGGACAAGCTTTAGCAGATCGTCCCCCAAGCCACTCGCGTTGAAAAACATAAAAGACGTCTATAGACGTCTTTGGCAGCGAATGAGTTAACGGACAAAAACCTCTCTCTCAGGGTCTCAGAGCCCTGAGATCTGGGTGATGGACATGATCTCCTTGGCTCGATCCGCCTCCTCAAGGAAGGGGGAGGACATAACCAAGTCCTATTGGCTAGTTACCTCTGGGCATAAACAGGCCAGGTCCTAATTCATGCAGATGACACTGGAATGTGGTAAAAAATGGTGTGTGTTTGTGTGTGCTGACCTAAAGGTGTGGAACAAAGAAAGAAAAAGAGAGAAAGAGAGTCTGTGGACACAGCCAGAGAGTTTAACACAAAAGTATAATTCTAAAAGGAATAAGACAATCGGTGAGTTACATAGATCATGTTATAGCATGCTATGGGCTGGACACAACCAAGCCCTACTGGCCAGTTACCTCTGGGCATAAACAGGCCAGGTCCTAATTCATGCAGATGACACAGGAATGTGGTAATAAATGGTGTGTGTTTGTGTGTGCTGACCTAAAGGTGTGGAACAAAGGAAGAAAAAGAGAGAAAGAGAGTCTGTGGACACAGCCAGAGAGTTTAACACAAAAGTATAATTCTAAAAGGAATAAGACAATCAGTCATTTAGATAGATCATGTTATAGCATGCTATGGGCTGGACACAACCAAGCCATACTGGCCAGTTACCTCTGGGCATAAACAGGCCAGGTCCTAATTCATGCAGATGACACTGGAATGTGGTAATAAATGGTGTGTGTTTGTGTGTGCTGACCTAAAGGTGTGGAACAAAGAAAGAAAAAGAGACAATGAGAGTCTTTGGACACAGCCAGAGACTTAAACACAAAAGTATAATTCTAAAAGGAAAAGGGACAATCGGTAAGTTACATAGATCATGTTATAGCATGCTATGCTAAAGTGAGTAATTATAGGCAGATTCCAACAGTCTGGAGGGCAGATGTTGTGACGTTTGTCGTCGTGGGCTGCTCTCTCAGCCGAAGGCCGGAGCCGGGAGCTTTCTTTGGGGTTTCATCATTCGGCCTACTGATGACGGAACACACAACAGCGTCGGCGTCACGTTCGCCCAAAGCCGGGACTGCCTTCCCATGCTGAGCGGAGACGCCGCCGCGTCTTCTGAAAGCAGCAACTCTTTTTCCATCTCCTCCCATCGACTCATTATCAGAGAATCAGGATTCGGTCTGTTTAATTATACATAGGGAGACTGAAGCGGCTCAGAGTGATTGATGGGACCACACTGAAACAGACACAATTAGGCATAATTAAATCTCGCATAGACCATGCCGTTTGCCAATTGCTCACTGGGAAATGATTCTGCTTGCCGGAGGGGGGCTTTCACAACGGTACACAAAAGTCCCAGTCGAACCGCACAAACGCGTAATCCCCTCCGTTCTGATATTGTGGGAAATTCGCCTGAATTCCATTTGCGGCCCGAGCAGATTCCCCTCCACCGCCAAACCAAACAGCATGAACAAATTGACAGCCGAGCAGAGGCCATAAATAATTCAGCGACTTTTTTGATAACCGCTTATCGGTTTTCTTTTTTTGTGAAGAGGCTCCCAGTCCCATTGTGCGAGCTCGGGCCTTATTAGTGTTATTGTCGAGCTCATAAAGTTTCAGGTTTCCACAGCCCTCCCGAGACGGCACCTTGACCTTGCCTAATGTGCAAGAAAAACGGAGCTGACTCCTCGCGTTTTAGGGCCGGGGCGTTTTGACATTCATGTATTCGTCTCCTGAGGAGTTCAGATGCTGAGATGCCAGAGTTTTTTTGTTAAAATGACCTTATGCTGGGAACAGACAGG
>JABUIW010042363.1:1319-15976 GCA_013363375.1 Menidia beryllina | reverse complement strand
TCCAGACTGGACAAACTGATCAGGCGAGCTGGCTCCGTGGTCGGCATGAAGCTGGACTCTCTGGTGACGGTGGCAGAGGCGAGGACAGTGAACAAACTGATGGACATCATGGCCGACAGCAGCCACCCTCTGCACACCGTCATCAGCAGCCAGAGGAGCCTGTTCAGTGACAGACTGCTGCTTCCCAAGTGCCGGACCAATAGACTTAAGAACTCTTTTGTCCCCCACGCCATCAAACTGTACAACGCCTCACTGGGGGCGAGGAGGTGACACAGGACAGGGGGAAGAGAGATCACATACACATACACTGTACTTAATCTGTATTTTCTGTATTTTTTTTTTTTGTATTTTTATTTATTTATTTGTATATTTTTGCTTTAACTGATTCTAACTTGACACTGTAAGCTGCTGGTAAACTTAATTTCCTGAGGGAGTCTTCCCAAGGGATCAATAAAGTACTGTCTAAGTCTAAGTCTCTTATTCAGTCTGAGCTCCTGGCATTTCTGGGGTTAATTTGTCTTTTTGTTCTCCCTGCTGCTTTTCATCACACAGATACCACAAACCAGCACATCCGCCTGTCAATCACAGGCAGAGGAACAACATCCTGCTTTACCTGTGTGCTCCCCGGGATAACTCAGAGGCTTTGCCCTGCAGAAGCCCGTTCGTTACCCCGGAGTGTGCAGCAGCAGATACTCACTTCCATCCGGGGTGTGAGCCTCCATGTGGATCAGATCCGGCTCCTTGTCCAGGCCCGCCACCGACCTGCCCAACAACGACAGAACAGAATCATTCCACGTATCTAAAATCTCTGAGGGAAAAAAAACAAGTTGGAAAATGAAGGCAAACGAAGGCTAACAGCTCCGTCGGGTTCATTAGAGGTCCAGTTTAAGACGCCGTTCCCCATGAGCACCACGTCATGAAGCCCTATCACGGTCCTGACTCCAGGACCCAAATGCAAAACTCCAGGCAAGGGAATAAGATGAAGACGTTTAATACACAAAAAGGTCTGTACACGGGTAGGCAATAGAACAGGCTAAGGTACAAGAACGGCAGGCAAAAACGGTGGTCAAGAACAGGCAGGCAAAGGTCAGGAAAACAAGGCAAGACGAGTTTATGTTTATGTTTATGCATTTGGCAGACGCTTTTATCCAAAGCGACTTACAGAGTAGACACAATATTACATTTCTCATCACGAGTGTTAGAATAATGGCACAAAAGTTATCATGCATTCTCTGAATTACATATGTGTGTTTATGTAATGGGTTTAACTGTGCTTGTGTGTTAGCAGGAAGGGGATGTCATAAGCACAAGCTGTTTTGCATATAATGGTCTCTGCTGACCACAGTAGTGACCGTTAAGACCACAGTCCTGTTTGGAAACAGAGGAACAACTGGACTTGGTTCCTCCTGTTACATCGCTGTCTTCCTGTTCAATCAGTGCATCCTGTGATTAAGACCAATGTCCAATCAAACATGTGTATCCCTACTGTCTGTGGAGGAGATGAAGTCACAAATCTGTGATAGGTGGAACCAAATAAATGGAGAGGGGAGCAGGAGAGAGCTCAGAGTAGGTTGGAGATTGTAAGGTGTTAGGATTTGGTTTTAAATACACACTTTAGCATAGTATGCTATCACATGATCTATGTAGATTACTGATTGTTTTATTTCTTTTATAACTATATGAAGTCTCTGGCTGTAACCACAGATTCTCTTTGCTCTCTCTTTTCTTTCTCTCTTTTCTTTCTCTGTTGCATTAGATCCACGTCTTTAAGTCAACACATACACACACCATTTGGTACCACATTCCAATGTCAACAACATGAATTTACGATCCGGCTTGTTAGTCTGAGAGGTAACTAACCAATAGGACTTGGTTGTGTCCAGTCCTCCTTTTGAGGAGACAAAGACCCATCACCCCCAGATCTCAGAGCTCTTTGCCGACTGAGACCCAGAGAGAGAGGTTTCCTCTGTGAAGAGCCCAGCGCTGAAATACTTTACCTGTGACCCAATAAATGTCAAATTTTTACTCTTGATCGACTCTGGTTTATTCTCAGGTTTCCAACTAAAGAATCGGGCTAACAAAGGTAAGATTGTAAATCTCCTTGCAAGTTTTCACTGAACCTACTGTGTCTGTTTTTGTCCTCTTACAGCAGCGAATTCAGGAGTGTTTAGGGGCGTAACCCTGACAACGAGACAAAGAATGCTTGAACGACTGACGAAAAGACGAGTACGAACACGCGATGAACGAGAGACAGACTGGGGACTAAATACACCAGACAGGGAGGGAAACTGTCACAGTTGTGCCCATTTTTGCCCAGTCCATTCCCTTTTTTCCCTCATCCACCTTTTGTTTTACTTGAGTCATCTGTTCTGGTCCACCTTTCACCTTCTGCCCTGCTATCTACTCACCTGAGTTCTCAGCTGTAACTCATTCCCATCTCATTTCCCCAGTATTTTAGCTCCCTCAGTTTCCCCTTCGTTGCTGATTTGTGTATCATCTGTGAGACTCTCAGTGGATTTCTGCATCGCTCCTCAGCCCGTTTCTGGACTTTATCCACAGTGTCTGCATGTGGTCGTTCTGTTTGTGCCTTGTGCACTTTTTTTCTGTTTGAGTGGACATTTAAGGTGTTTCTTTTGTTTTCGTCGTTCCTGCTTAGCAGAGTTTTATGTTTGGATTTTTGAAGACCTCTTAAAAATAAAAGACAGTTAAATTGGCCTTCCCGGTGTGTTGCATTTTAGTCCTGGAATACCCGCGTGATAGAAACACTGAGACACAGGTGGAGGAGATCAGGGAGGAGTCAGGAAACCAACAGAAAGCAGGTGGGAAAGCCACACTGGGACCAGACAGGAAGGACTACGAAACAGAACAGGAAACGTGACCAGACACCCATGACAGGCCCATCTAAAGTCTTCTGTTTGTCTGTATTTTGGGGGGGGGGGGGGGGGGGGGGGGGGGGGGGACTCTAGGGTGTGGTCAGCCAGAGGAGACACATCTCCAGCAGAGCCTGCATCCACACCCACCAGGGCCCGTTTCCATGGAGGGTTCAGGAGCTCTGAGACACTACGAGTCCGCTGAGACAGACCTTCTCCCCACTCCATTAACCCCCCAATAGTCACAAACTGATCCCGGGGGAAGCAGCTCAGAGGCTGCCCCCTCCAACACCGTAACTGTTGGCTCAGGAACAACCTGAGACAGGGATGAAGATGTTCTGGAGAAGGTCCCACAGACAGCTGCCTTGGCCGGGCATCGGCATGTGGCGCCTCCAGAGTGGGAATCTTTCTGTGCCAACTCCTAAAAACCACCTCCACTACCCTGGTGGAAACAGCCTGTGGTGCTCACAGCTAGTTCCTAACGTCTTCTGGTGGATAAAACTCTTCATACACACTGGCTTGGAAGGTTACAAACCATTTACCCCGGCTTTAACTGCATTGTTTTCCCAAACGAATCCCAACCAGCACATCCAGGAAGACAAAGACACACGTGCAGCCTCCCTCCGTCTGAGGCTTCTCTGTGTAATCCTGCTCAGTTCCTTTAGCTGCCGGTGGATTAGGCGGGGGAGGGGGGGGCAAGCTGGCCCATTGCGGTGGCGTTTCCATGCACAGCCAGCTGGAGTCCAGCCGTTGCTGTTTGTGAATATTTGGGGGGTTAATGGAGTGGGGAGAAGGTCTGTCTCAGCTGGCTCACTGACACTCCGGCCTGGAAGGCTTCGGAGGGAAAGGCTTTTTGGGATTACTCCACAATGCTCGGGAGCAGCTCCAGATCTGAGGGCGCCCCTCCGTCAGTCTGTGATGACTCTGCACTTTCAGACGGAGCAGCTCCACTACGGGGCCGTGAGTAGAGACGTGAGCGGATAGGAGGAGACAGCAACGTCCCGGGTCCATTATGAGTCATAACGGGGCTCCAGGTCTGGAGCAGGAGTCAGCAGGAGTCCGCTCCTCTCCATAACCCGGCATAGCTGAGCGGGACCTGCCGGGGACTCTGATGAAAGCACGTCTATCTGCCTGAGATGGAGGGAATGGAGTGGGATTTCAGCACCGTGCGGCTGGCTCTGAGCCCCCGGTTTCAGCAGCGTGCTACACCACAACATTTTCACTGTCATGGTTTGTTTTTTGGGCTTTTTCTTGCTTCAGACGGGGCATGAGACAAAACTACGAACAAAGTATCAAATCAAGATTAACAAGGCTGTGGCGAAAACATGACTGTGACAAAACAAGGCTGTGGCAAAGTGCAAAAATCTAAATCTTACGTGGGGTGGACATGACGAGGAACGAAAAGACAAAGACAGCAAAATGACGAAAACGCACTGGCCCAGGACATGGGAAACGAGGACTATTTAAACACATGAGGGAGGGGAACCCCAGGGGAACACAATAGGTGATCAAGACATGACAACACACCAGAAGCTCCCCCAGACGTGACATTCTTGCTTCAGACGGGGCATGAGACAAGCCCCCAAATGATGTTCTAAGTGATGTAAATGACAGTAATAAAGACGTCAAGCTGTTTCAAAGTGTTGCCTTTAGGCAAAATGTTTAATTTTGGCCAGTTCTCTCTTGTTTTAACAACTGGACCCATCTGACTGGATCCACTTCCATCAATGGCTGGTTTGACAGAATCTGTGCTGAGCATTGTGAGCTGCCCATTGGCCTGGTGCTCATGTGTCTTGTTAGGATTTGTCTACAAATACTCACTTTAGCATAGTATGCTATCACATGATCTATGCATATTACTGATTGTTTTATTTTCTTTATAACTATATTTTGTGTTAAAGTCTCTGTCTGTGTCCACAGACTCTCTTTTCTCTCTTTTTCTCTCTCTGTTGCATTAGATCCACCTTTAGGTCAACACACACACACACACACACACCATTTGTTAGCACATTCCTGTCCTCTGCATGAATTAGGACCTGGCCTGTTCGTGCCCAGAGGTAACTGGCCAATAGGACTTGGTTGTGTCCAGTCCTCCTTTGAGGAGGCGGATGGAGCCCAGGAGATAATGCCCATCACCCAGATCTCAGGGCTCTTTGCCCACTGAGACCCAGAGAGAGGTTTTAGTCTGTCAGAGCCCAGCGCTGAAATACTTTACCTGTGACCCAATAAATGTAATTTTTATATTTTTGATCCATTCTGGTTTATTCTCAGGTTTCCAACTAAAGAATCGGGTTAACGGTCTGCAGCAGGATCAGACATTCCTGTAACTGTGGATAAATCTGCTCAGCCTTCTTTACAGCATTTTCTACTGAAAAGCAAGTCTTTCTCTGCCTGATCATGTGGAGGGAATGTAGCATGATTTCAGCAGCATGCGCCTGACTCTGAGCCCCCGGTTTCCAGCCGAGGCCCTCCTAGCTACCATGAAGACCGGGGGGAGCAGAGCAGAGGAAGGAGGAGAGGGAGTGACTCACCAGTAGAATCTGTTGGGGGTGACGTGTTCGTGGATGAGCTGCCATTTCCTCCCAAAGTCCACGGAGATGTACAACTGCAACGACAGCAGAGGCGTCAGCGTCAGCACAGAGAGTCGGTCAGTTAAACCAACCGGTGGATGAACGGTCTGACAGCTGGAACCAGACAGGCTGGTCGGCTCATTTATAAACACACATACTGGAACATATACGACCCCGTTTAGCCTGTAAACAAACCAAAACTAAACAGAGAAACAAACCCCTGGTTCTGCAGAACGGATTAAAGCAATGACACAACTCAGAGGACATGGGGGAGCACAGCATGGCCAATGGCTCCAATTTCAAAGGCTAATTACATTTACTAACGCTGTGGCAAACAATTAATAACCTCTGGGCCTTCTGAGAACTCCCTGATGATGGATGGTGTCAGGCAGCTCTCCCTAGTGTGCACCAGTCCTGTTCAGATGGTTAGCTTCTTCTGGAACATTTTGACTCTGTGACAAACACCACTGCATTGTGCCAGGTCTGGAGCTTAACCCTATAATGCCAAATGTGTCATATCTGATCCGGTTTCTTTTGGATCTGAGACTTTTTGCATCATTCAGTGGTAAAAGCTTTGCTCAAACCCCTGTTGTACACATTCAGATATACCTGATAACAGCCAGTAGAAGACTACACCAACATATAGTTTTGACTAATTTCGCTAATTTGATCAAAATAATTTCTTTTTTTCTTCTTCTTATGTTGTTGAGGGGCCAAAGAAAGACTTCAGACTACAAAAATCCAATATTCTTCTTGGATCGGGCTTTAAAGGGTTAAATAAATATATAAAACTAGAAGATGTGGAGTAGCTGTGGCTGCTTCCATCATGGCACATTCAGAATGGCGGATGAGCTCCCAGCCAGTCTGCCATGAAGCGTTTCATCATCGATATCGTGCATGATTAATGTGCTTATTTATTGTTGTAGTCAGAGGGGGGGTGTTCTGACCGGGAGAGGTGATGCCTTCAGTGGGAGTCTGAGCCGGGTCCTCGTGGGCATCAGAGTTATTACAGCCTCATCCATATTCTCTGCGTTTACTATAAATAACACTTTCACATCAGGGCACGATATTGAATTTGAAATTTAACTCATTGACTGGCAGCCATTTTCAGAACAGAGAGTTGCTCACTGCCAGAGTTTTTTGAGAATTTTGACTGATTTTTCAAGAGCCACAGAATAGTTTGTGCTGTGACTATGTAAACACCGAACACACCAAAAGAAAGAGGAGACTCTCTTCTATCATCAGGAAAAAAAAATTGTTTCTACCTTATTCCGTTCTTCTTCGACGTGCGTCTCACCGGTGCCATTTCTCTCATAGCGAACCATTGCGTTTGTTTTTATTTGCTTACAATCTATGCTAATCTCCCATCAAAAGTGGCACTGCCCCCTAGAGGGTAAATTTGTTAGTCCATACTCTGTCTAGAAACCGATATTTACGGAAAAACTTTCGCCGATCGTCCCCCAAGCCACTCGCGTTGAAAAAAAATAAAAGACGTCTATAGACGTCTTTGGCAGTCAGCGGTTGGATTTGAAAAGACGTCTATAGACGTCTTTGGCAGCGAATGAGTTAACCGCTGTAAGGAGAGTCTAAAGAAATAACCACTGCTCTGTAAAGTGTACTCGTAAAAGGCCAAGAAATGTTCAGGTTCTCAGAGCTGGATGGAGAAGAAATGGTCACAATGGGAGGATTTACAGTGAATCTTCTTCAGGTTTGAACACACAGGGAGTCTTCAAAGTTTCCATACTGATGGAAACATCATTTTTTGGGGGGCTTTTTCTTTGTCAGAGGGGTGATCTCAAGGTGGGACTCAGTTGCGGAGAGCTCAGTTTCCATGGGGTTTATTGAAAAAAAAACACACTCAAACGGAGTGGATGGCCAGACAAAGTTCAAAACAAGGCTGTGACAAAACTATGAACAAAGTCTCAAAGCAAAATTAACAAGACTGTGGCAAAAACATGACTGTGACAAAACAAGGCTGTGGCAAAGTGCAAAAATCAAAGTCTTACGTGGAGAGGACATGATAAGGAACGAACGCAAAGGGACACAAACACACTGGCAACAGGACATGGGAAACGAGGACTATTTAAACACATGAGGGAGGGGAACCCCAGGTGAACACAATAGGTAATCAAGACATGACGACACACCAGACATTAACCCAGACGTGACATTCTTGCTTCAGACGGGGCGTGAGACAAGCCCCCAAATGATGTTCTAAGTGATGTAAATGACAGTAATAAAGACGTCAATCTGTTTCAAAGTGTTGCCTTTTGACAATATGTTTGATTTTGGCCAGTTCTCTCCTGTTTTAACAACTGGACCCATCTGACTGGGTCCACTTCCATCAGTGGCTGGTGACATTCCTGTAAGTGTGGATAAATCTGCTCAGCCTTCTTTACAGCACCCACAGGCTCGTATGTTTTCCGCTAATCCCCGGCAGATTTCCCAGTGGAGGATAAAAGTGGGTGGAGCAGGTGGACGGCAGGTCCCTCATCACTCTGGACAGTGACAGACGGCACCGCCTCTCTCCATCCATCAGCTCCATGACATCTTAAATCCTAAAGCCTCTGAGTTGTCACAGAGTAGGCTTCATGGTTTCACGCTCACTTCAATAAATCAGAGAGCAGCCGGCAAACAGCAACAGGGCCCAGAGAGGCAGGCCGCCTGAGAGAAGAGTGAAGGGAAAAGAAAAGAGCCCAGACCTGAGAGCATCAGAGGAAAGGTAAAGAAGTACAGAAGCCAGAGGGATAGAGAGGCTGGCGGGGGGGTCTGGAGTGGGTTTGGGACACAGTTACTGTGTCAGTGAAGTCAAAGCCAACTCCTCAGATTATTCATCATCCGTCTTCCAGCTGGATGATGGCTCATCCTCTGTGAGGGGGGGGGGGGGGGGTGAATGAGGAGGAGGAGGCTCCAGCTCACAGTTACAGCTCTGCCTTCTGATGGCAAAGGAACAGATCATGTGATCAAATATATGTCAATAAAGTCATAAACCCATCCATCCTTTATCCTAACCCCGTTTATCTCCTAATGGGGTCGGGGGGGCGGAGCCTATCCCAGTAGCCAATGGGGAGAGGCGAGGTCCCCCCGGACGGTCCCCAGTCCATCACAGGGACACACAGAGACACACAAGGACCAACAACCACACACACTCACACTAAGGGCAGTTTGGAGTCCAACAACCTAACATGCAGGTTTTTGGACGGTGGGAGAACCCGGAGAACCCGGAGAGAACCCACAGACACAGGAGAACATGCAGACTCCACCCAGAAAGGTCCTGGTTCCCCCGGGACTCCAACCCAGAACCCTCTGGTCCTGGTTCCCCCGAGGCTCCAACCCAGAGGAACCAGTCTGGGTTCAGGAAACAGAACCCCCCCCCCCACACACACACACACCCCATAGTTCTGCTGGGGGCTCCCATGATGATTTTTCCTGGTTCTGATGGGGGATTTTTCCTGGTTCTGATGGAGGTTTTTTCCTGGTTCTGATGGAGATTTTTCCTGGTTCTGATGGGGGATTTTTCCTGGTTCTGATGGGGGATTTTTCCTGGTTCTGATGGGGGATTTTTCCTGGTTCTGATGGAAGATTTTTTCCTGGTTCTGATGGAGATTTTTCCTGGTTCTGATGGAAGATTTTTTTCTGGTTCTGATGGGGGATTTTTCCTGGTTCTGACGGAGGTTTCTTCCCGTTAAAAAGAGCCCTTTCTCTCCACAGATGCTGCTGCTAATTACAGCACTTGACTGAGAAAAAAAGTTTCATGCAATCTGCTAGTTTCCTTAACTGTTAAACTTTTTTAATTGGTTCTGTATGAATTGGATTAATTGGGAGTTTAATGAACAGGAATTAATTGGATTTTGACTGTTTTACAATGAAGCAGATTCTAATTGGCTGGGATTGGATTGCATCTTTGAAGTGCCCACAGATGACTTCTGTCTAAATAAAACTGGATTTCATTCGAATTGCACTGAAGAAAAAGGAAAGTTTGGGAACAAAAGGAGTTGTGGACTGTTATTGGGGCTCGGTGCTCTCGGGTGAGGCGGCTGGAGGCGGAGTCTGTGGTTCGGGAGAGGGAAGAGTTAGGTCCAGTTAGGAGTGAGCACATGTTCCTGCTGGGTGGAAACAGCAGGCTGGTTTGGTTACTTTCTCTTCGGCCTTTAAACAAAAAGATGAAAATCATGGGAAAAGTGACAAATGAATGAAGCCGACCAACAGCTGGGAGAGTGATCCAAAGTGGGTCAAACCCAAACAGTGAGAGCTGTAAAACAACCAGAAAAAAAAAGACAGAGCTGAAGGGTTCGGGAGCATGTCCTGTGCTTCCAGAATGATTCAAGCTAACTATCTATACAAAGGAACCGGCTCAGAGTGTTCAAACGTGAGCTAAATCAAAGCCGAACAGCCGGTCTCGGTCTCTGGCTGGGATCAGAGCAGGGATCCTAACGGGCCTCGTCTCAGGAGGAAGCCTCCCACAGCTCGGTTTCATCACATTTAGCCATCAGGCCTCTCAGATCTCAGACAGGCGTATCAGGCAGCTTTTGCTCCACTCCGAGTCCCACAACGGGCTGCTGGGTTTCTGCATGCGTGGAGGGAATGCATGGAGCCGAATGAGCCTCCTGGTGGAGTTTTCCTTAACCTTCACCCGCCTTCATGGGAGCAGATCTGAGTGGAGAGTGTCCTGGAGATTTTTCTCTTTTGGTTCTTTGTTGAGGGTACCTGGTTTTTAATTCCTTTAGGGAGAGTCGTCTCGTATGTCTGTGGTTTTAGCACCAGTAGGAAATCCAACAGTTTCCTTAATCTCATTAAGGATGAATCTCCCATTCCTGTTTATCATTGATATTGTATGACTTGTCCTTTGTTCCATCCTCACTCAACTCCTGAGAAGGTTCTCCTTTTGGTTCATCCACATATAGGGCCTTTTCCTGTCTCCTGAAAATAAGCATAGCTTTTTTCCTTTTGGAGGTTCTCCATGGGACTTCCTTTAGGACTGAAATGTAAATCATGATCTCTTTGTTTGTTAGAAACACAGAGGCCTTTTCCTTTCCTTTATTCACACTAAGTTATATAAGGGGACGTTTACTCTGGGACCTGCGTCTTTGAACGCTGTTGCCTTCTAATAAATCTCTTTATTGGACAAGATCGATCTTCTCCAATTATTAAGAAACTTTGCCTCACTCATTTAAAGAACATTTTCCATAACAAGACGCAAAGTGAAGGAATAAAGCTGATTCCAAACAGCTGACAAATGGACGTTATTAAACTTTCCTCCAGACGTTTGTCCCTTTTCAAACAGATGCATGTATGGAGAGAGTGGAGAGCCGACACAAACACTAAGAGGCTGCTGCTGTTTCTCTGATAGAAACCAGCTCCAGGACCAGCCATCATCCTCAGAGCCAACGATCAAACGTTTCCAACCGACCAATCAGCCACAGGACGCCAGCCAGACATCTCAGAGGAACACTGAGGAACACTCCAGCTTCTGCCTGGAGCTGCTCCTGTTTCCTCACCAGGGCCGGTCACCTGACGGTCACATGACCACCAGAGACCCTGAGCTCATCTAGACAGGAAACCCGGGAAAACGCAGCTAAAGGAAGACCTAAAGAAGTAAAAGAGGTGGAGCGTGACGCTCATTTATTTCCCTGTGCTCCTCTGGAACGGCAGCAGGAATAAACCGGATCAGAGAGCAGAGCTGATCCGGTTTAGTCTGTCAGTCACAGAGAAAAACACCCGGAATCAGAGTCAGCCAAGGCTCAGACACTAGGAAGTTTAGATCACTCTCTTTTTAATTCAAGAAGGTAAAAAACTGCGATATAAAATTATGAATCTAAACTAAAAAGAAGGAAAAAGAAAGTTTGGATCTTTTTTTTTTAATCAAAAAGGTAAAAAACAGTGATATGAAATTATGAATTAAAGAACTAACCTCTAGTTTGTTCTAAGATCATGTATTTTGCCATTAAAGTCAAACCTGTATCAGCATTTCTACAGATGATGTCAGGAATAAGAACGAAAAGGCTGTAAATGCAGTTTGTTTGAGTTTCAAAGGAAACAATCTAAAGAAAGGTGAATTTGTGGGTGGGGGGGGGCTTTTTTAGGAAGCAATGACCCACTCAGAAAGTGGCACAGAGTCAGTTTAAATGTCAATTTGAGTGATCCCAACTCCCAGAATTCCCATGCATTCATTCAGAGTTCATTACATAAAGTCATGCTTTTGTCCTGATCTACCTTTGAATGGACTCATTTTTCCATCCGCTCGAATGCCGACTGGAATGGTAGATGTTGTAAAATAATCTAAAGCCGTGAACTTATTTATATTGGACTTCTCATTGTGCCTCAGCCTTTGTGTTCGTTTTAAATAAGGCATCCGTTTCCCTCGCAGAGTGACTTTACTGTGATATTATGCAGAGGCCTTAAATTGGAAAATGCATCCACCTGAACAGCAGCTGTTTCTGAAACAAACATCGTTTCATCCTGATGCGACACGTTTGTTTGTGACTCTCTGAGTCTGAGTGGCAGCCTCTCGGCCTCCTTTATTCCCGCTCTCAGCAGGTTCTCTGAGCCAGACGCTCTCCAACGAATGTGGAGTGATTTGGGCATAGCTGTATGAGAATAAATTGGAATAAATTAGATTTAATAAGGCCTTTAGCTTTCCGTGTAAATCAAATGAACTGATTTGATTTCAGATTGATGATGGATACCGTCAACTGAACAAAATGACCCCCGTTAATAAGGGAAACTGACAAAAAGACGAGGTGAACTTCGGCTTAATCTTCCCAGAGAGTCTGTAACGTGCTGGGAGATGGAGAGACCGGATCTGGACCTGGAAACTGGAGGATCTGGAGAGTGTCCTGGAGATTTCTCTCTTTTGGTTCTTTGTTGAGAGAACCTGGTTTTATTTCCTTTAGGGAGAGTCGTCTGGTATGTCTGTGGTTTTAGCACCAGTAGGAAATCCAACAACTTCCTCAACCCCATCCAGGATGAATCTCCCATTCCTGTTTATCATTGAAACTGTATGACTTGTCCTTTGTTCCATCCTCACTCATCTCCTGAGAAGGTTCTCCTTTTGGTCCGTCCACATTAGGGCCCTTCCTATCTCCTGAGAATAAGCATAGCTTTTTTCCTTTAGGAGGTTCTCCATGGGACTTCCTTGAGGACTGAGGAGTAAATCAGAATCTCTTTGTTTGTTGCTGATAAGAAGCACAGAGGCCTTTTCCTTTCTTTTATCCATACTAAGTTATGTAAGGGGACGTTTACTCTGTGATCTGTGTCTTTGAACGCTGTTGCCTTTGAATAAATCTCTTTATTGGACAAGATCGATCTTCTCTAATTATTATGAAAGAATTGAGAAAAAATTATTAAAGAACTTTTTCCATAACAAGAGGAAGCTGTGTGACGAGGTCTGGGCCGCTCACTTCCTGCCTTCAGCTTCTCTCAGAGCAGAAGTAAAACTTCTGAGAAACAGGATGAAGGGGAACGATAACCGCCGGCTTATCGGCCCTGTGTCCCGCACATCCACCATAAGTCACTTTTACAGCTCCTAATTAAGTCTCCCATAAATAGTGGATGCGCCCTAAATCTGAAGGTCCGTGCCTGTGCACGTGCCCGCGCACGTCCCGGACCCGGGCGGCTTTATAACCCGCAATTTATGGAGCCGGGACGGAGCACAAGCGGAGGGCTAATCCTGTATTAGCGGGGAGGTGTTTGAAAGGGCCCCTTTGTATCCGTTTGGAAAAAAAGAAACCTTTCTGTTCCGACTCCGTTCGTAAATCTTCTTAAACGACTTAATCCAACAAAGACGGTGGTGGCGGCACAGAGAGCTGAGCTCTTCCCGGCTCAGCGAGCCCGTCCTCCAGAGGAACGGGATCTGTCCAACAGGTCCGCTCTGTGGCCATGGGAGCAGATATCCACATCCTGTCACGTCTGGGGGAGTTTCTGGTGTTTCGTCATGTCTTGATTACCTGTTGTGTTCACCTGGGGTTCCCCTCCCTCATGTGTTTAAATAGTCCTCGTTTCCCATGTCCTGTGCCAGTGCGTTTGCGTCTTTCGTCTCTCGTCTCTCCACGTCATGTCAGGGTTTGATTATTTGCCCTTTACCATAGCCATGTTTTTGCCACAGCCTTGCCACAGTTTTGTTAATCTATATTTTGTTACTTTGCCGTAGCCTTTTTTACTCCTTGATATTTTGCCACAGTCTAGCCTTTCGTACCATAGTCTTGATTTAGTCACAGCCATGCCATAGCCTTGTTTACTGTTTTTGTTCCATAGCCACGTTTTTGTCATAGCCTTACTTTGCCCACAGTCTCGTTAACTTTATTGTTTTGCTACTTTGCCCATAGTTTTCTCACAGCCTTGTTTTGAACCTTTGTCTGGACATCCACTCTTTTGAGTGTTTTTTAAATAAAACCCTTGTTTTCTGCATCTCCGCAAATAAGTCCTCCCTCCAAGATCCACCTTCCTGACACATCCTGCCCACCGGCGGACCGAGCTCTGAAGTCCCAGAGAAACAGCTCCTTCCTCTCTGTTTCTGCTCAGCGGATGGACCGATGAGGCGTTAGCATCTGAGCTATTTCATGTGTTCCGGGATGTCTTTGGGAATGTTTCCTGGTGTGAAGATGGAAGACTTTCTGAACCATTTTGATGCTTTGTTCTTTGACTTTAAAGAGAAACTCTTCACACTCGGGGTCACACTGGACACAACACTTTCATTTAAAAAAACACATCAAAATCACTGCAAACACAATTAAATTTAGTATACGTAACTTTAAGAAATCAGATCATCGATGACAGTCAGTTCTGCTAAAATGTTCCTGCACTCAGTGATATTTTCACACACAGACTACTGCATCACAACACACTCACTCACTGGAGACACAACTCTGAAACCAATAGAAATATTATTCAAAAAATCTGTAAAAACCTTTGATCAAAAGCCCCTGTCCTTCCATCAGTGTCATATTTTGGAAAAATATAATATGCTCAATTTTGAAAACTTTATTCATTATAAAAATAGTTGTTTAAGTTCTGAATGGATTAGCCCCACCTCCATTAGACCTGGCAGCCTCTTCCAGAGGAGACCAGATCCCCCACAGAAGAAAAACCTCTGGACAAACCTCTATCAGTCAGAGGGGGGGGGGGGGGGATCACTACTGGAACAGCCTCCCACAAACACCAGGGACTGTTCCACTTATTGCACATTTAAAAAGCACCTTAAACAGCTTCCTAAAAGTTC
>JABUIW010042346.1:4816-14995 GCA_013363375.1 Menidia beryllina | reverse complement strand
CGGACATCCCTGAGAAAGATGTGGTCTTAACGTGCTTTTTTCTGCACAATGCGGCCATCGCGGAGGAGAAAACGGGCGCATTATCGTTTTATTCCTTTCAGTTGAGGACAGAACATTTCATCCAAAAGCCGTACCGACTGGGCTGAGCCACAAACCCTTTCCCTATAATAAAGGGAAAGGGTCTGCCTTTTTCCTCCAGAATTAGCTCAAATTTTCTCCTAAACATCATTAAAATCCCTCCACATTTGTTTCATAACGGAAAAAAAAAATTTCAGTCTCTTGTAAGGTCTATTTTCACAAAAAAATAGACGTTTCGTCTCCATTTAATTAGTTTTTCTTGATAAATCATCAACATCTGAGCCTCTGATCAAACTAAAGTCCAGAGAAAACCCCATTTTCTGCCTTTTTCCTCCAGAACCAGCTCTAACTTTCTCCTAATCGACACTAGAAGTCCTCTAACTTTATTCCAGAGCTGCAGAAAAAAGCCAGAAAGCTTCTCCTCTGAAACCCCGAAACCCAAAGCAATCCCATTTTGTTACGTCCGCTGTGGACTAATAAAGGTTTATGTTATGAAGATCTGTGAAAATGAGAGCGTCTTTGACTTAAATCTACCTAATCGAACGCATTCCAAAGGGGGCAATGGGCAAAATCCCTTTCATGATCATGTTACCAGCGATTCTCTCAAATATCAGACCTCTTTCCTCAGAAATCAGAGTTCCTCTGCGCGTACTTGCTCCAAACAGATCGTGCACGCCTCTTTTCTACGCGTTGGAAGCCTGAAAAAGCAGAAACAGCTGCCTCCGATAAGGCCGACGCTGTGCAGTTAAGAGAGAGTCGATGCAACCATCAAAGTTCATCCAACTTTGATGTGGGGTTGAATAAAACTGTCTATCTGCCCGCCTGACACGGAGTAACCCCCCCGACAGATGCACGCTCCCGCTGCTGCCTTATTAGGCTGTTCCTGTGAGACGCCGCACGACACATGAGAGCCTTTTAAAAGCGTTCTCCCAGCTGTAAGATCGCATTTCACTGCGTACACACACACACACACACACACACACACACACACGCTGAGACGCAGGGCGTCCACGAGACAGCTGCAGGCCAAGGCGCTTCTCTGGAAAAACGAAGCCCGGGATGAAGCCGAACCAAAACAAAATTGAGTTTGGGAAGGGGTGCGGGTGGAAAAAAAGAGGCTGTAAAAAGAGAAACAGAGGATGTAAGAAGCGTGTAAAGACAAGGGAGGGAGACAAAGGTGTGGAAGGTTGCACAAAAAAAGAGATGAAAGCGTGAAGACTGGACAGACGCGGCCACTCTGTGATGGAGCGGGAGGACGGAGGACGCCGTAAAACAGCCCGATGTCAGAAATTCAGAGGTTTTACAGATACAAGTTTACACAACGGTTAATAATAAGACTCCCAGATTGAATTTTTCATGATATTCCGAAGACAGATCGGGCCGATCGGAGCGGCGGAATAGACGGAGAGAAACTCTCCAACAGGCAGGAAAAAAGCTGCTGACGCAGCAGATCGATGAGCAGCAGATGTGCTCAAATCTGCACAAATCTGCACGTTTCCACACACAAAAATGGCCACACAGGGAAGCCGAAGACCCAGACGAAGCAGCTCTCACACGGTGATTTACTCCCACTGAAACTCTCCTCCCCGACGGCCTGCAGATGCTGCCACATCTTCAGGGGAATTTCAGCAGAGTCAGCAGAGTGTCAGTCACGTTCAGCTCAGGAGAAACTTTACGACTTTAGCTGTGTCGGATTGGTTCTTCCATCATGTTGTTAGCTCGATTCTTTAGTTGGAAGCCTGAGAATAAACCGGAGCAGATCAAGAGTACAAATATGACATTTATTGGTCACAAGCAGAGTAAATCAGCTGGGCTCTCACAGACAAAAGCTCACGGATTATTGGCCGGTTAGCTCTGACATGAACAGGCCAGGTCCTAATTCATGAAGGTTTTGGTGGAATGTGATAAGAAAGTGTGGATGTTGAGCTTGAAGACGTGTATCTACTGTAACAGAGAGAGGAGTAGACACAACCAGAGTTTAACCCAAAAGTATAATTATAAAGGGAATAATATAAATCTAAAAAGGAATAAGATAATGAGTCATTTACATGGATTAAGTTATAACATACTGTGCTAAAGTGAGTAGTTATAGCCCGATTCTAATCATATGAAGCATCCAAAACAAAATGAGCCCGATACAGCCGGGGGAAGCAGCAAATGCTTTCCCCTCGTCTCCTGTCAGGGTTTCTCTCAGTTCCTGATCGGAACAATAGAAATGACAGTGAAACAACCATGCATGTCAAACGCGCTCTGTGTTCCCTCGCGTCAGGGGGCCGGAGGCCGAGCGAGGACCCCCCAGGGGGACATGCCGGGACATGCCCGGCCTCAGAGAGAAGACATAGAGAGGAGAAAAAGACACCAAAGTGACCAGAAGTTCAGCCTCCTGCTTCTGAGGCTACCAGAAAGAAGTGGGAGAGTCAAAAGAGTAGTTTAAAGCAGTGTTTTTCAAACTTTTTTGAGTCAAGGTACATTTTTTCATAGAAAAAAATCACGAGGCACACCACCAACCAAAAATGTCAAACAAATCTGTAGCCGCCTGTAGTAACACTATAGTTATTCTTATTTTATTCTTATCTTATCTTAAGTGTCTTGAATAGGAATCAAATAAACACAAAAATGTATTTTTATCATATTTTATATTTCTTCTTTCAAATTGCTCTTAACATGTCCACTTCAAAATACAAAATTATATACAAAATCTAGTCATAAGGAATTATTACATGATTACACCACCAGTCACTAGAACAGCACAGACACTCAAAAATGGCATATTATTTGCAGATAATTAATTCCTTATCAAAAAATCTTTTTAGACCAATTAGGTGAAATAGGATGATTTTCTATGGCACACCTGACCATCACTAGTGTGCCGAGGCACAGCGGTTGAAACACACTGGTCTAAAGCAGGGGTGCTCACACTTTTTCTGCATAGGAGCTACTTTTGAAATGACCAAGTCAAAATGATCTACCCATTATATTTATTGAGAAATATATAGAGGATTCTTACAACTCATGTTGATGTATAACCACATATGTTGCACAACACAACATAAATATGTACGTTTTACTTGGTTACATATTACTTGGTCCAGCCCCCCCTCTCATTTTCATAACCTATCTTACGTTTAAGAGGAAAAAAACGAACCAAAAATTAGGATGTAGCTAACGACTAGCTTGTTAGCTTTGCTAATTGACCTAATAGTACGGAAAAAAATCAGATGTCATCTGACAGGTTGTCCTGTGTATCAATCAAGAGACGGGATGGCTGATAGGCTGACGTCAAAAGTTCAAAAGTTCTAAAATCCTCCAAACGTCTCGAAAATAGAGAGTACGATGAGTAACAGAATGACAGATTCAAAGCAGCAGTCGCCCTAACAAACGGGTGCTCTCATCTAAATGTGGCATACCTGAGCCTGAGA
The DNA here is from genome assembly GCA_013363375.1 of Menidia beryllina. NCBI lineage: Eukaryota > Metazoa > Chordata > Actinopteri > Atheriniformes > Atherinopsidae > Menidia > Menidia beryllina. The sequence goes on along the minus strand of JABUIW010042346.1, from coordinate 11,498 downwards.
CTATTTGGTGAAATGATCGTTGTATTCAAATGAAAGTCAGACATGTGAACATTAATAATCTAGCTGACCTGATCTTGTATTTGTGATGTTTTAGTGTGTAATTTGTTCTGTTGTGCCTTGTGTACAGTCGCTGTGTTTTGTGTAGAAGCCTAACTGGGGACAGGCATTGAGAATTAGCCTTAGCTAAAATGTTGTAGTGTGTGACATGATTCATGAAACATACTTGTCCCTATCAAAAAATAATAATAAAATAAAAAAGTTTCTGGCAGTAAAAACCTTTGATTTGGTTTGAATTTTTGGCCTGGGTTTCCAACCCCTGGCCCGCAGGCCCACAGAGGGCCGTGGGAAGCTGTTCTGTGGTACGGGACCAATCTCGCCCATCAGCATCTCATGAGGGTCTCTGAGCTGGTGGATGAGGCTCCGTTTCAAAGTCACCGAGCTGGAAAGGAAGCAGACATGTCCGGACATGAGTCCCAACAGCCAGAGAGAGTGAGAGACCCCTTTTTGTTAAAGAAATATGCGCGTCTGGGGGGGTAAACGGGCTTGAACTCCTCATTGTTTCTGACACGTGTGTGTGTGTGTGTGTGTGTGAGTGTGTGTGTGTGTGTGTGTGTGTGTGTGTGTGTGTGTGTGTGTGTGTGTGTGTGTGTGTGTGTGTGTGTGTGTGTGTGTGTGTGTGTGTGTGTGTGTGTGTGTGTTAAAAGCTGATGTTTGGCTGCAAACAAATGCAGGAAAAGGAAATTTCTCCTGTTAATGGTCATTTAGTCAAACGGAGGGGAAGGAAGAAGTTCATCTGGACAGATATCAGCCCCACAGGTCATTACAGTTCGCCTTATATTTAGATGTGAGCGGACCTAAAAAAAGCCACACGGTGCCGTCAGCATCAGGGTTTCCCCCGCCGTTGGACGGCTAAAGGATGCTTTCAATGACAGTTTTACAACGCTGGCCAAAGTAAAAGGACTTCCCTTAGCTCACATTCCCCGTGGCTTTGCTTCAAAAAGCAGTCCCAGATTAATTTTTGGTCAACACATCTATATATCTGTATCTATCTGTTTCTCTCTACACATATATATTCATATATATATGTATTAGGACTCACTATTTGCTGTCATTTTTGTTTATTTTACTAGTTGAATTAACATGTTTTCACTTTAAACTCACATTAGCTAAACCGTTTCATTTTCGTTTAATAATTAAACACTAACTGGTCAAAAGTTTTTTATTTTTGTTTTATTTTTTTTAACTGGTCAAAAGTTAAGGCACATCTACTCATCAGAAATGTTTGGGATGGTGCCTTCAACCTTTTGCTGGTAGTATTAATTTATTTGATACTTTCTGTCTGTATTTTCTCACCTTTATAACAATCAACACATTTTGAAGCCACGCTGTTTGTTGCACATTAAGCATAAAGCTTTTTAAAACACAGCAGAACTGTTTTCCAATATCTATCACGTCTTTCCCTGATGGTCAGATCTGAGCTGAGCTGCAGCCTTCTGTTGTCTCTTCCTTTATCTCTGCAGTCTTTTTTTTTTTGTACTTAAACTCATCTTGACTATTGAAGGCAAAAGCAAAAGGCAAAAGCAAAAGGCAAAAGCAAAAGCACGCTGACGCTTTCTTCATGCCTGTTACTTGAATGACTGTATTGTAAATATTGCACATTACAATTGATCGCTTTATATTTATTATATTGCACGATTTTCTTATCATACGTCTAATTTATCTAACTTATCTAATTTATGTCTAGGTCTGCACGGGAAAGCAAGAAACATCATTTCAATTCTTTATATGACCAACGCATGTAAAGAAATTGACAATAAAGCCTACTTGACTTGACTTGACTTGAATGCTCAGGTACCCGAACTCATTGGTTTGGGCTCACACCTCATTTACCAGAGCTGTTAGATGTTTCCACTGACTACAGAAGTCGTGTCTGTAGCACAACAATCTGATTCAAACTCCAATAACTCAACACAATTTTGAGCCTAAAAGAAAAAAACATAACTTGAAGTCTTGAGGACTTAGGTCACCAAACGGCTTGTGGCTGTAAAATCCAACCTATCTGCGTCTCTCAGGGCTGGAGACAATAAAAACCCACTCACTGTAGACAAACAGCAAACGGCCGGGCAGTAAAGATTAAACCCGGGCTGCCAAGGAAGCGAGTCACTCATTCACAAACAGCCAGTCATAGCGAAACCGCTGCAGAGCTGCTCAGTTTGCTCACCGTGAGTCACAGTGGAACCGCAGTCCGTTACTTACAACCCTACGATCAGCCGCAGAGGGAAAGTGAACCAGAGTGAACCATGCATGGGTTAGTCATTCCTGTGCGACACCTGTTGTGTCATAAAAACCAAATGAACACCTGGGAAACACGTTTATTTTTTTTGTTTTTTTTTAAATGAGATGGAACTGTTCACATTAAATCCACCCTGGCTAAAAGAATTTGAATATCCACATGCAAATTCCTGCGCATATGTTTGACTTTTCTGCTTTTTTTAAATTGATTTGGAGTTGAACGACTGAGAATAAAAGTAAATAAAGTGAGTAAAGTTTATTCACTGAGTGCTTTTCACAGTTTGTTGCGAATGGGATCCAAACCCAGATGTTGAAAGACAGAAAAAGCCCAGCTGTTGACGGGTTCTGACAGCCGGAGGAGCTGCCGTCTTTAATCCGGAGCCAAAGAAAAACAATAAAAGGGCCGTTCCCCTGAATAACTGACAAGGAGCCAAGCCGCAAAAACTCATTCTTCCGCTGCTTTTCAAATGTGTCACACGCTGAACGGGTGGGTGACACGCCGGGTACTCACAGGCCACCACATCGAAGCCAGAAAAGGAGGAAAAAAAACATTACTCACTGCACTTTTTGAGAAAACAGTTGAGGTTCATCCATTTCTGAACAGTAAACCCTGTCTCGGAGCACGGCAAGTTATCTGAATAGCACATTTTGTGTACAAGACAATTCAAAGTGCTTCACGGAGAATTTAAAAGGAGAAAAACAAGAAAAATAATTAAAATTAGACGGTTGAAAAGTGGAGGGTACAGATAAAATACGTTCAGTTTCCATCTGCACAGTTAAATAGAAGCGTTTTCAGCCTGGATTTAAACACTGTCATTTATCTCATTTATTATTTATTATTCATTATATCACACAATTTTCCACACCTAAAGTTTATGTCTATGTCTGCATGGGAAAGCAAGAAACGCAATTTACATTCTTTGTATGACCAACGCATGTAAAGAAATTGACAATAAAGCCACTTGACTTGACTTGACTTGACATCTTCAGGAAGACTGATCCAGATTTTAGGAGCATGGAGCTAAAAATGAAGCTTCACCTTGTTTAGTTCTGACTGTGGGCCCCAGCAGGAGACCAGAACATTGGTTTTCTAAGAGTCTGAAATGGTTCATACGGCTCCAACATGTCAGAAAGGTATTTTTGAGCATAAAAACACACGTGGGCAACTCAGAAAACAGAGAGAAAGTGGACAGGAAGGCCAGCCGACACACAGGAGTTGTGTAAGGAAGTTTTTCCTTGCCTGTGTCGCCTAGTGCTTGGTCATGGTGGGAATTGTTGGGTTTCTGTAATTAACTTCAGAGAAGGGTCTGACCTGCTCTGTTTGGAAAGCGCTGTGAGACGACTGTTGTTGTGATGTGGCGCTATATAAATAAAATTGAATTGAATTGAATTGAATTGAATTGTAACTTCTAGCAGTGAACGGTAAACAGGGACTCTGTGTCAGGGACTCTTGGAGATTCTTCTTCCTGAGCCGTGACGGAAACACTTGAGGGCGTTTGTCAGGAGCGGGGGCCACACCCCCGAGCGGCCCCTGAGGGCCTCATCAGCCCGTCTAAACGCTCTCTGTGGGAAAACGCTTTTGTTTTAGGCATTAAGCCAGCTGTGAGACAGAAACCTGCTTTACCGGGGACTTAACAGGGATTAGATGCTCTTCTCTAAACCTGAGGAGGAGATTTTTAAAGTGCTGTGAAACCAAAGGAGTCATGGATGCAATGCAGGCACATACTTTTTACAAATAAAGTTTACAAAAACATCGTCCTGGTGACACACTTTTGTGCGTTTGGAATAAATCTCCTTCATCAGTGAGGTCAACAACCGACTGCTACTAGAAGTCCAACTTTTGATGAGGCTGTTCTGTATCTTTTTATCTTATACGCATTTAGCAGATGCTTTTATTCAAAGCGACTAACAAATATCAGGTTTAACATTCAAATACAAGTACGAGTGGAAGAGAGACATTCAAGGGGACTCCGGCTGCCACCCTTGTTTTCTTTCTCTAAAAGCGTCTCCACAGAGGAAACTGGTTCATGGTTTGATTCCTTATTGATCTCAGATGCGTCTTTTGTCTTTCTTATTCTCTTTTGATTTCCCTCTGAGCTCCAGCCCCCCATCTGGAGCATCTTTTGTCTCAAACGGAGAGGAAACGAGCCCTTGGTCATGTCTGTCCAGGTAATAATGTTTCTGGATGAACACATCTGACAAACTGTAAACCTTAACTCTGATCGTTTGAAATGATCACAGGCTCCTGTTTTTTTTAAAGTGACTCAAACTTTAAAAAGTTTGAGTCTGCGCCTCAGGCCCGATTAAAAAGGTTTGACATCACAACTCCTACAGTGGACGTTTCACTGTGACTGGAGGGGTTTTAGAGGAGGGTGTGGTGAGAAACAGCCCCCCTCGCTCTGTTTACCTATTACAGGTAATGAGATTAACACTTATTTGACCACCATAACGTCCCTGATGCCGCTCACTGGTTCGTTACCTGGAAAGGAATCCTAATGAGCTGAAAGTAATCCATCTGTGGATCCATCTTTAGAAAGAACAAATACCAGATATCCACATTTTGAAAGAGAGCACTTGCTCCATGTTAGCTTCTCAGAGGAGCCTGATTTTTAATTATACAAAATAAAAGATGCATAAAAACATTGAAGATTTACTTTATGATTGTAATATCATGCATAAAAAAGCTAAGGAGCTAAGAAGAAGAAGAAAAAGCAATAATAATATGTTTTTTTTTACCAATAATGTGAGAATGTGAGCTTCTTTGCTCTCAGTTAGAGTTCAGAATATGGACCAAGAGGCAAAACTGGAACCATATCCAGAGTCCGCTGGCTTTAGATAGAAAGATAGAAAACTTTTTTTTGTCTCTAAATTAATTAAAATTATTTGGAATTCCATTCATTGGATTGCAATGAATCATCACTGTGTCATAATGAATTGGATCGTATAAAAAGATTGAGTTTTGAATGATTTAGGTGCCTAATCAATAAAACTGAATTAAATTGTTTAGGAAATAGAAAGAGCAGAAAAACAGGACCGTTACTCAGAAAAAGCTGCAAACCGTCTGTTTTGCGCGGGATTTGGGAGGATGGAAAAACCCTGTTTTACAAATGTGTGTGTGTACCCTTGTGTGTGTGTTTTGGCTGAACACACTGAGCTCACGTGTCTGAGTGGAGAGACGCGGATAATCGCGGCGTACCAACAAACAGAGCCGGCCTGTTTAGATAAGAGCATGGAAACGCTTAACAGCCACTTTATTAACTTAGAAAGATGGAGATGGACTTCCTGTTGCTGTAAAACGAGCTGACTTTCACTTTTGGAATGCAGATTGAAGTACAACGGCGGCAAATGATTAAACCGTCCCAACAAGCCGGCCATTGTCTGCAGGGGCTGCCATCCGTTTGATTGCCTCATAATCGACGCACGCCCATGTTTGCAAATATGAAAGCGAACATCTAATCTCCCCCATCGAGTCCAACACCTTTTCCCACCTTCCCAGAAGCAGGAACAGGAAGTACATATTTGGCCAACCGGCCTTTATGAACTGACCTTTATGAGCCGACCAACACAATAAAAGTCGGCTATAAAGCCGAGTGAATGAAATCTCTAAAACTTCCTCTGTATTTTGACTCATTTTATGCCCAATAAACACTTAAACTCCAAACACCAGAGCCAGAAAACTGTTAGGAGTTACAGTTTGAGGCCGACGGTTAGTTGTTTATTCTCCCGGGGTTTTTCCCGATCCAGGAAGGAGTGGAAATAAGTACCCTGGAAGCGGTTGTGTTAATCCACCTGGGACATAAATTTCCCCGTAACGGTGGTCAGGTGGGAATGAGCGCACCTGCCCAGCTCAGCCTATCGGAGCGCTGCGTGTGGCCGCATGTCGTCACGGACGTCAGAGTCTAAACAAACCTGGAACATGTGTGCAGGTTGGCACACAAACCGAGAAACCGCCGGGAACAGCGTGTGCCGTAACCCCCCCCCCAGGGACTGGGACCTGCTCCAAACCTACAGTTACTGACACAGTTGACACAAAGAGTTGGAGTGAATATACTCTGCACACTGTGAGAGTGGAGCAGAGGGGACGGAAACCTGGTGAACCTGTTCCCCCCCCCCCCCCCCCCCCCCACCCCCCCCCCCCCCCCCACCTCTGTGTTTGCAGCAGCTGATACTGACACATGAAGGGCACAGGACAGGATCAGGACGTCAGCCTGGGTTCTTACAAACTGTCACCAAAGTATTCTGGACAACGAAACCTAACCTAAACCTAATCTAAACCTAAACTAAATCTGATCTAAACCTAACCTAAAGGTAACCTAAACCTGACCTAAAGCTTATCTAAACCTAACCTAAACTAAACCTAACCTAACCTAAACCTAATCTAAACCTAACC
>JABUIW010042342.1:0-11091 GCA_013363375.1 Menidia beryllina | reverse complement strand
ATAGATAGATAGATAGATAGATAGATAGATAGATAGATAGATAGATAAGAGATCGATCTGTTGGGTTTAAATTGTGCAAAAACACAAGGCCTGTTTGATCTGGCCTTGTGTTTTTGCACAGACTTTGCTCTGTTTCCTGTTTCTCTCCGTTCTTTTGCCTCATCATTATTTCCCTTGAGTTTGCCTCTGTTCACAATATTATGCAGAAATCTGACCTCTCTCTAATTAAGGCTTCAGTAAGTACTGGAATTTACATTAAAAAAAAAACAACCCTGACCTTTAAACGCATTCACCCCTATTTGGATATGAAAATGATTTCTCTCCTGCAACCGCAGAATAAACAAGTCGAGCTCTTAAAAATAAACCGAACCAAACTCCGACCTTAAGGCCTAATCTCATACATATTTAGGAAAACAGAACACCGATTTGCATGGAAACGCACAATCGTCCACTCCCACTTTCTACCTTTTGCCGACCCGTCCCTCTGCTCCTCTCTAAACCCTAAAACTCCACATAAGACTGTCTGTCTTCTTTGTTTTGTTACGTAAGGGGATGGATTGGAGCGGGTTGCCAGGTTGGCACAGATCTGCGTGCTGTTTGTGTGCACGTACGTGCAGCATTACTGTAATATCTATGATGTCATCCTGTTCTGACCCAACGCTCTCCGGCCACAAAACCCCCCGGCTGGCTTTTCCAGGCAGAATCTGGACGGCAAGAGACGGGAATTGGGAGAGAAAATGGCGTTGGAAGGAAGGAAGAAGTAAATATTCCCTAAACGCCAAACGACGTCCGTCCAAAAACCAGAGGCGCTTCTGTTTGATCCGATGATGTGCAAACCGAACTGACCTCTTTGGCCCTTTCGCTTCAGCTACTAAGTCTTGTTATTCCATAGTTATATCATATTTTAATCCTAAACCAGCATGTTATACATTACAGATTAATTTAGAGAGCCTTCCAGCACAATGACGACGGCGGACAGCTGTTTAGCGGCTGAGAAAAGCTCCTGCAAACATCATATTCGGCCTCAAACTTAGCTCCAAACCAGAGGGCTCTCAGCAGACCTTTAAGAGCACATTTTAAAATAAAGAAAAAGAAAATAACTGTGAGCTGACTTCATAATATCACTGAGACACTGTGAGCCAAAATGCTCATAAGGACATTTTTACTCAACAGTGGCTGCAAAAGCTCACGTTTCCAGGCCTTAAAAACGCTGGAATTGGGCTGGAATTGGTTCAGGTGATGTCAAACAGATGCTGTTTCTATCCTGTCCAACCGACATTAAGGTGTTTTTTTCAATTTTCTTTGGAAACCTGCTGCATTATCAGCCTAATCAACTCTTTCTGTGACATGAACCAGTAGAAGGAAGTCAAATTAACCAAGGTATTTATGTTCAGATCCCGAAACCCCCAAAAGGGACGACCTAAAAAGCCTTTAGCCCAGAGGTGGGCCTCCAGTTTCCCCGATTGATCAAGATGGAGAGACGACACTGACTGTGGGAGAAATCAATATATGTATGATCATTTTCTTTTCTATTCTTATTTTATCTTCTATTTCTTTTCTATTTTATTCTCTCTGGTAAATTTCCACCATTGAGTATTTTAACCCTATAAAGCCAAATGTATCATATTTGATTCATATGGTTTCTGAAATGTTTTGCGTCTGACACCTTTTGCATATTTTAATGGTAAAAACATTGCTCAAAATCAGATATGCTTGATAACAGGGGGCAGAAGACTACACAAAAAATAATCTTGACTTATCGCATAGTAATAAATTATTTATATTAAAAATGTATTTTTGTTTTTTCTTTTTACACATATTTTTTTAAAAAGCCAAATAAGGAATTCAAACAAAAAAAAAGTAATTTTCTGTTTTGTTTTATTCTTAGATCAGGCTTTAAAGGGTTAAAGGTCCTTTCCTTCTTCAAAGACTCATATTTTGTCTAATTCTTGAGGATTGTTTGATACAGGTGCAGAATGAAGGGCAGACTTTAGGTCTTATTTCAGACTCAAACTGGTATAAAATGCACTATGATTTTGTTTTACTGGTTTAGCTGGTTGCTCTCACTTCATGAAGTTTTCCCTTTAATACATTTTCTATCTCTTATTCTCTTAAACGGACTCAGACTTTGGCTTCAGAATTTCCACAACACTGACACAACATAAGTCTGGGGTTTGTGTTGCACAGGAAAATTCAATTCAATTCAATTTTATTTTATTTATATAGCGCCACATCACAACAACAGTTGTCTCACAGCGCTTTCCAAACAGAGCAGGTCAGACCCTACTCTGAAGATAATTACAGAAACCCAACAATTCCCACCATGAGCAAGCACTGGGCGACACAGGCAAGGAAAAACTTCCTTTTAACAGGCAGAAAACCTCGAGCAGAACCATGGCTCAGGGTGGGCGGCTGGTTGGGGGTGAGAGAAAGAGAGGGCGAGAGAAGGACAGAGGGAGCAGAGAGAGGCAGCCAACACAGCAACACATAGACTAGATGAAAAATGGCAATGATATAAATACTAATGATGATGGTAGAAGTTATGACGGCAACAGAGCAGGAACACAGGGGCAGCAGGAAACTCCCAACCACAGATCCAGACTCCACAGCTCCACAGCCAGGAATATCAGGGTTTATTTTTTTGTACTCACTTCCCTTCGGAGCCGTAGCTGTTCATGCTGTCCTCTATGGACTCGTGGCTGGCCTGCCGGACCGTCCGGCTGGGCATCTCCACGGCCAGACCCGTCTCCGTGCTCCTCTGGATGCCGCCTTTCAGCTTCCTGCCTTCCGTGTCCACTGCGGGGAGACACACGCAAATCACGAATCAAAATAAAGCGCTCGGCCTGAGACGGAGACGGACGCGAACGCATCACACGGAGCTCAAAACGGCCTGCTTGTCACGTCTGGTGTCTCGTCATGTCATGATTACCTATTGTGAACCCCTGGGGTTCCCCTCCCTCATGTGTTTATAGTCCTCGTTTCCCCTTGTCTTGTGCGAGTGCGTTCTTGTCCGTCTGGTTTTCGTCCGTTTCGTCTTTCGTCACCCCCACGCCAGGTTTGCTTTTTGTCACAGTTTTTGCCACAGCTTTGTCACAGTCTTGTTAATCTTTATTTTGTTACTTTGTCACAGTCATAGTTTTGCCTCAGTCTTGTTATTCTTTATTTTGTTACTTTGCCTTTGCTCACAGTTTTCCACAGTCTTGATTTGTACTTTGTCTGGACATTCACTCTTCAAGAGTGTTTTTTTGTTGCAATAAACCTTGTCTTCCCTCATCTCCGCACCTGAGTCCTCCCTTCAAGACCCACCCACATGACACTGCTGGCCTCCATCCATCATCTCAGGCTGTCATCTTATATGATGAATGAGTTTAACTCATTGGCTGCCAAAGACGTCTATAGACGTCTTTTATGTTTTTCAACGAGAGTGGCTTGGGGGACGATCTGCTAAAGCTTGTCTGTAAATATCAGGCTTGTAGACAGAGTATGTAGTAACAAATTGACCCTCTAGGGGGCAGTGCCACTTTTGATGGGAGATGAGCATAGACTGTAGGCAAATAAGAAAAAGGTAACGGTTCGCTATGAGAGAACATGTTGCCGAAGAACGGAATAAGGTAGAAACAAAAATCTTTTCCTGATGAAAGAAGAGAGTCTACTCTTTCTTTTAGAACTTGTAACTGAGCCGTTAGAGCTGATAACAGTTGTTATGGGAAAAGTGCTTTAAATGAGTGAGGTAAAGTTTCTTAATAATTAGAGAAAATCGATCTTGTCCAATAAAGAGATTTTATTCGAAGGCAAGAGCATTCAAAGACGTAGGTCACAGAGTAAACTCAAGTGAGTGCGCGCCGATGGAAAGGCACGTCCCCTTTTATAGCATAGTATGGATAAAGGAAAGGAAAAGGCCACTGTGTTTCTTATGAGAAACAAACAAAGAGATTCCATGTGGATTGATCAAAAGGAGAATCTTCTCAGGTGTGAGGATAGCACAAAGGGCAAGTCGTACAATTTCAATGATAAACACAGGAATGGGAGATTCATCCTTGATGGGATTAAGGAAATTGTTGCATTTCCTACTGGTGCTAAAACCCCAGTTACGAGACGTACCAGACGACTCTCCTGAGAGGAATTAACAACCAGGTACCCTCAACAGGTACGAATTCCTAATTTGGCCTTTTGACAAAATATGTAAAAAGAAAAAACGAAAATACCTTTTTAATATTATAAATTTATTACTATGCGATAGGTCAAGATTATTTTTTGTGTAGTCTTCTGCCCCCTGTTATCAAGTGTATTTGATTGTGTACAATAGGATTTTGAGCAAAGTTTTTATCATTAAATTATGCAAAAGCTGTCAGACGCAAAACATTTCACAAACCGTATGTATCAAATATGATACGTTTGGCTTTACAGGGTTAACAGGCTGCTCAAACAGAAGGTATTTATCTTGTTTTTTTGTGTTTTTTTGGGAAAGGACAGTCTAAATCTTTAGGTGTTAGAAGTGAGGACGCGTACCTCTAAAAAACACCTGTTTGTAAAACTCAAACGGGGTTAATTCTACCACAAAGGTGGATGCAGGAGCCCTCGGCGCGGCGCTGCAAAGTTAGTTCTGAAATTATTAAAGGGTGACCTAGAACGGTGCTATTTCTATCGCGCTCATGTGGAACGGGACGCTGGCAGATTTGGGTTACGGCTCCTTCCTCCTGACTGCCTCCATCTGACCGCTTTTCTCCCGTCTCGGCCCACAGGAACACAAAGTCTGGATAATAGCTAGAAAAAGAAGTTCCTGTGAGCAGAAAACAGGTCGAACGGGCTTTATTTGATCGGGTGCTAAGCAGACATGTAAAGCTGTGGAAACTAGCTAATTCAGTCAGGTGGCACACAGAGTGACCGACTCCTGACCAAATCCCTGTTAGCCTTTATGACCTGACATCACTCTTTAGCCTCTGTGTGTGAGTAGAAACTAGCAACTCCAGTCACTGAGGAAGGAAACCTTTTGATTCTAATGTTTTTCTCTTTCTAAAAAAATGTAATAGAGCAATATTTAAGCTAAAGTAGCCATTACAGTTTTAGAATCAACTATGAAGTGAGGCATTGATAATTTCTCTGGGTGGGAATGCTTTGGGAGAATGGGATCCTTAATTGGCCCCTGCTGGACTTCTACAAACTCATTGATCAGATTTCCAGGGAGCCTGAGATCGTTTGTAGCTAGCAAGCAACTGGAAGCGATTCTCCTCCAAAAGTCTGAACCGTTTGAACCAGAAAAGCAACTGCGTGTCTAAATAGAAATAAAACATGGAGGAATATGGTGTAATCTGCCTAGCAACATGAATTACCATAAAAAAAAGGTATAAAAGACCATTTTCCGATGGCCTCAGAGTGCATGACTCTGCTAATAACTGACCCCTGATACGATATTCGGCAACTATAGCCGTGAAGTTACGACCAAAAACCTCCAAGAGCCCGAAAAGTCTCCATCTAAAGCGACGTCGATGAGGGTTTGTTGTGGAGAGAGTGATAAATGAGTGATTTTGGGCACAGCTTGTGTCATTAGCTGTGACATACACGGTTGCCATGGACGTGGAAGCTGTAACCATGGAGATCACAGCTGCGCCCAGGAAAGCAACGAGGATGCACGGTGTGTTTAAACACACGGGCCTGTTGGATTTTTTCTGTCCTCTGCATGAGAGGGCTTGTTGGGAGCCAAAAGAAAACAACAAAATAAAAAACTAGCATCCAGGAAAATTCACCTTCTTAACTCATTCGCTGCCAAAGAAGTCTATAGACGTCAATTCAAATACAACCGTTGACTGCCAAACACATCTATAGACGTCTTTTATGTTTTTCAACGAGAGTGGCTGGGGGACGATCTGCTAAAGCTTGTCCGTAAATATCAGGCTTCTAGACAGAGTATGTAGTAACAAATTGACCCTCTAGGGGGCAGTGCCACTTTTGATGGGAGATTAGCATAGACTGTAGGCAAATAAGAAAAAGGTAACGGTTCGCTATGAGAGAACATGTCGCCGGTGAGACGCAAGTCGAGGAAGAACGGAATAAGGTAGAAACAAATGCGGTAAACAAGCATGTGGTTCACTAATTTAGGAAGAATGGGGGCGCTTAGATGTTACTACAGAGAATATAAAGAAACATCTAGCTCTAATTTGAACTCCTTGTAAGTCAGCAAGCCTTATTGAGAGCAGAGTGAGAAGCAATCCAACCGGCCTATCGGAAGACGGACGATCTGGATTTCTTATTGGTGTCTCAGCCCATAATGCCTTCTCTACTCATCTGTCCTCATTTCTGAGCTTAAATCTGTACTTACACTTCCACGTAGTTGCTCTGCTCATCATTAAGTCGCCGGTAAAGTTCACAGAACAAGTCTTTTTCAGAGGACTCACTCACAGATTCCTCTGAGAGTCGCTCCCATTCAAAAGCCATCAAGATTCAAAGGTAAGAGGCCTCTCTTTCTGTTTGAAGATGGCCGGCTGTGAATAGTTTAGATGTTGTCACCCTCACACAAATAGGCCTGAATTCTTGGACTTTCTATCCACTGAGACCAAAAAGACCCACTTTCTCTGGATGGTTCACTACTGTTCTTTATTTTTTTCATTTTGTATTGATCATATTTCTTCAGTTGTGCTTTTTTTTACTTAGTTGGGAAAGATGGATCGAATTTATGGGGGTCAGGCTGTCTAGTTTGTGGCCTAGTTGCTTTTCTTTTGACTGATTCTGTCCATCTAAATGACTCTGTAACTCTGTCAAACACACTGGAGAGAATAAGGTTAAGGCCCAAATGTTTTTATGTTCTGTTCTGTAAGTAATTGTCTTGTTCAGGGTCTAATAATTGCCACCATGATGTTTTTCTAATCTACTTTTTTTAGGTAAAAAAATGCAAAAGCTTCTGGCAACCTGGGAGATTTTAAACAAAACTCTTTAACTTGTTGATTAATGTTTAAATTCAGTTCTTATTTAACCACCAGGGAAGCTAGTCTCACCCTCCTTTACGTCCATTTGGACATTGATTGTTAACCAAGCTGTTGTTTTCAGTTCGGACGCGTTCAATTAAAGGGAATGTGATCTCATAAAACGATGCAAACCCTCTGAAATAAGCAGTAAATTCACTAAACAGTTTTTTTGTTTGTCAAGAATTCCTCCGTCTGTCACAGATGTTTACAGATGTGAGGGAACATCTGGCATGAAAGCCTCAACTCGACACTGTCCACCTTCTCACCAGCTGTTGTTTTGTTTTTTGTTTTTTATATTTTTCTCCAGATGTTGAGAGTCATTTGGCATTTTTTAAACGTCTGCCCTGATTTCAATGATCTGTGAGTCAATCTGTCCAAAGGTGGGGTCTCCCTGTGGAGGCTGAGCAGACATCATCACAGGTGTCAGACACCGTGCATCATTTCCACCAGACGTGTGTGTGTGTGTTGGTATTTTCCGCTCACAGGTGAGCGACAAACATCCCCGAGCTCATCAGACTGGTTCGGGCCCGTCTTTGCCATTGCCGTGCCTCCCGAAAAGAAACAGAACATTAAACCGGAGCTTTAATGAAATGAGAAACTACGGAAATAACCGCTCCTCATTCAGCCAAAACGGCCACAGGAAACTAGAGGTGGATCACAAATTTACCTCAGATTACCTGAAAGACACAGACTTGTACAGGAGGCCCACATCAGCTGAACCATGGCACTTCATCTAGACATCATTTTAACCCTATAATGCCAAATGTATCATATCTGATTCATACGGTTTCTGAAGTCTTTTGGATCTGAGACTTTTTGCATCATTCAGTGGTAAAAGCTTTGCTCAAACCCCTGTTGTACACATTCAGATATACCTGATAACAGCAAGTAGAAGACTACACCAAAATATATTTTTGACTTATTGCACGCTAATTTGATCAAAATAATTTCTGTTTTTTTTTCTTCATGTGTTGTTGAGGGGCCAAAGAAAGACTTCAGACTAAAAAAATTCAATACTCTTCCTAGTTTTCTTGGATCGGGCTTTAAAAAGTTAAATATGTCTCTCTCTATCTTTTCAGTACAGCTAGTTTACTTCAAAGGAAAGATCGAAAACAAGACTACACACCAAAGCAACACTGCCATCCACTCGGAAATGTAGACATTTTTTTTCTCCTGTAATAATTAAGATAATAATAATGACAATAATGTAAAGATTACCACGATTATTTGTTTTGCTGATTGTACTTCTCATAAGTTTATTTAACACGTTGGTTTTAAAACTCTTTATTGGTTTGTTACCCTGAGCATAGTTCGAGCTTCTTCAGTAAAAAAAATAAAAAATTCCATTAATAAAAACATATTCCTATCAGACTCCAGGTGATGGAGCATCACTCAGGCTCTGTGTTCCACTTATAGGACACATATTTTTGGAAAATAATCACTCTCTTTGTCTCACAGGTACTACTGAGAGCTCACAACTTGCCCTTTTATTCCCATACTTAAAAAATGACTTGGGCACAAACAGTCTGTGGAGACATTTGGTCCTGTGGGTCAGATCGGTGGGAAACAGATGCTAATTAGTTTGGCCTGATTTGTTTCAGGAAAAATCAACAGAAACCAAAAATAAAATGTGTTCAGGGAACATCAGGGAAGCAAGAGGAAAATGTATGCACTATAAAGTGGTACACAGATACTATATACTCCTTCTAGGCTTCATAGGACGAGTATTGCTGAAAATGGATTATGTGCAAGGAAAAAGATGGTACATGTTCTTATGTTGACCCATTTTGGAGCAAAATCCTTGGAATATTAAACTTTGCTTACTTGTAGACCAGTCAGTGGTACCAAGCATATCAAAACAGGCATCACTGTGGTAAAACTCTGCTGTATCACGAAGTTAAGAATTATTCTACGTAATTGGAAATGTGTAAAAACTTTGGAATTAAAAGACTGGGTAATTGAAGCAGCCTCCTATGAGATTATGCTGGAAAAGCTGAATGAGAAACGAATGATCTGGGATTGTTTCTGGGTACACATGAAAGGGACTTGAGATGTATATTTCCGTTTCCATTTATTATTATTACTGGTATTTTCTGGACCATATTTTCTGTTGGAGACGTCAAGGTGGTGTATAGGGAAACAATGTACAATAGGACAATGTAACATACTATGTGGACCTTTTTTGTGCGTGTTTAACCCTATAATACCAAATGTATCATATCTGATTCATACGGTTTCTGAAGTCTTTTGGATCTGAGACTTTTTGCATCATTCAGTGGTAAAAGCTTTGCTCAAACCCCTGTTGTACACATTCAGATATACCTGATAACAGCCAGTAGAAGACTACACCAAAATATATTTTTGACATATTGCACGCTAATTTGATCAAAATAATTTCTGTTTTTTTTTCTTTATATGTTGTTGAGGGGCCAAAGAAAGACTTCAGACTAAAAAAATCCAATATTCTTCCTATTTTTCTTGGATCGGGCTTTAAAGGGTTAAAGTTAGATCAATAAAAAAGTTGAATTTCAACCAAAAAAAAAAGCGTTGCTGTTAACGTTTGGACCTCTTCGGACATCTTTACCTCCTGTAAACGTTCCGTAATAAAACAGAGGCCCCGTCCCCGTCGGCCGGCTCATTACAGAAAGAGAACATTTGGCTGGAGTTTGCTGGTCGTAGAGAGAGAAGATCCTGGAAGGCACCGGAAGGGCTGCATTTATTTTAAATATCTGTAAAAACCCTCCCCTGTTGGAGGCTTTACGGATGACTAAGGCTGGAGATGAATAAGAAGCTGCTTTTTAAACCTCTTGGCAGCGTGTATGACGGGCCGAGCTGATCTTGGAGAGCTGGAGGACGGCATCAGAGTTAATTAGCTTATTGTAGATAAGCTTTTTATTTTCCATCCATCTCAAAATTGATGGTTCTGCTGAGTGTGCTGATCAGCTGTGTTGAACACCTGGGAGCTCCATGGGTTCCCGGGTTTGAATGCTAATATTAACAGAGCTTCCAACTCTAACCAGCAATAACCTCAACTTTTTGATCCAAAGTCGCTAAAAAAAAACAAAAGAATTAAACAAAATTGGTCAAATAAAGGGCGTAGAAGTCTATTCATTCACCCAAAGGCAGGAACCAAAGAAACTGTCAACAGCCAAACTGTGGATGGAAAAAAAGGCTGTTTTTTTTTAATGATAAATGTTTAAATGTGTGGTTTAATAGGTCAACCCGACAGGGGGCAGAAGTCTAAATGTAGCCTGAGGTTTTTGAGCCGGGGGGGGTAACCGGCTCAGCCCTCTTCTTCCATCCCTGAGGCCCTGCTCGTGGCAGGACACATACTGGGGTGGAAAAATCATTCCTTATTCATCTATATGCGTTTAAACGAGTCCGGCGCATGTCATCCTCGAACATGTTGACATTTCTGTTCATGTTTCTGCATTTAGGGGACTTACGATCCAGATACAGCATCACAGTTAGCATCAAAGCTAGCAGTTAGCTACATAGAAGGACAGGAAGTAGAGTACTTCCTGATTCACCCAGCTCCCTCTATGGACTAATTCACTGTTTGAAATGAGTTTGTAACTGAAATGTTTGGTTATTTTATTTTTTCAAATCATTTTTATTGAAACAAATGATAAGATAATACAAATAAGGAATACAGTTCACTTTTTTTTCCTTTTTTTTGGGATAAACATATACTTGTGCAGGTATAACTTCTAATATGTTTGGTTATTTTTGACAAGTTCTGCTAGTTTGGGTTTAAATTATTCAAACAAAATTAAAAACTTTGGCTCCTAAAAGGATCAGAATGCAGAATCCAGGCCGCTGATTGGTTAATATCCAAACCCAACACTCCATTCTTAGAAAAACCGTTCATCTTGGAACTTTCTCACCTCCATAAAACATCTCCAAAAGTGCCTTTCCCTGCTAAGAACAGCCTCTTCAGACCATGATGGGACTAATCTGCATCCAACACATTAACTCTGACAACATTCCTATAAAAACGCGTTTACAGGCCGGGGCCAGTCTGGCCTCAGAGCTCTGTCCAGCCTGCCGGACGCAGTGACTGGACACTTTTACCGCCGCTGCAGGGGGAGTAAATCATTTCTCCAAATGGGCCAAATGGGCGTCTGCTCCC
>JABUIW010042325.1:0-11205 GCA_013363375.1 Menidia beryllina | reverse complement strand
ATATATATATATATCCTCATTGTCCTCTTAGCTGATGCTAAGATTTCAGAAGTACATTTTCATGCATAAGTTGAGCTCAGAACTAGACATGGCTAAAGACTCTGCCTTTACATATGATGATATGCCCTGTTTCAGCGTGTCAGCATTGATCGTTTTACAGGCATCAAAACGATTAACAAACAAATGTAACACAGACACTGCTAAGAACTAATAAAGTGACTTTAATTAGAAATCTGCTGTAATTCAAGTCCCAAGCCCATCATCTGGTTCAGCCTCAGCTTTTGCCACTCAAATCATCAACTGAGAACTCCTCACAACTATGTGTGATTTGGAGTTTCTCTAATCTCTACTCTTTTTCTTCTGACTCCCTGCACATTCAGTAAGATTAAACTGAGATACTTTGTGAAAAGAAATAAACAAAAAGGTAACATCTCTCTAGTATAAAACCAGGCATAAGACAGCCGGGGGTTTCCCATCCAGTGAATGCACCATTACAACCAATCCTTGTCTCCTAAACACATCTCATTTTAATCTCTCTGTTTCTGCTTCTCACGACAAAACCCGGCTCTCGTATTTTGACCGTGTCCACCAGGAAGTGTTTTCATCCTATTCAGCTGTGTTTATTTTCAGCAAACCCCTTTGAATTTTACACGGACACACATTCTGTTGACTAAATGGTTCTGATAGCCATGAAAAATTCTTGTCAGCTGCCACTGTCATCCAGTACGCTGCTCATGCGTTCACGCTCTGTTCTTTCACTCCATTCTACCTCTACACTGACAAACCATTCACTCACTTGAGTGGGCAGAGGATCAGTCAGTCAACTGAAATCCCAGCTGATGCTGCCAAGATCCACTGTACAAGCTGCCGTGGACTACCTGCGGTGTCTTGAATTAATAAGTAGATTGTCCGAGCCCTGTGCCGGTGTCAGGCTGCATTAAGGGCCGGCGTGGAGATGGGAACGCTGTGTCACTTCGCAATAAAGCAGAGAGTGTGGAGCCACGAGATAAGCAGAGAGGATTGGGGTTGCTGTAGGGGGTGTCCGTCCAGAGAAAAATTTGACAAAACTCCACTTCACGTTTGTGTGCGGTGGAGAATCGGCGTGGGGACAACAGATGCATGGGAAAAAAAATCAGACGCAGACAGACAGAAGAGCGTGGGCGAATGAGCCAACACATGAACGTACACTAGATTTCAAAAAAAGAAAAAAAAAAATCTTGAGAGAGTATCATCACACTTGCAGCATGTGTGAGAATGAGTCAGTATGATGAAGACAATATTCAGAGTTACAATCGCGGGCAGAAAAGGACTTGGAACTAGTTGTAGATGAGACAAAAACTTTTGAAAAAAATAAAGATGACAATTGAAAAAAAAAATGAAGCAAAGAGAAGTCATAATTAATTTCAGATACCTTATCAGAAAGACAAAAGCGCTGTTCAACAGCAGCTGGTGCCCGAGAACGTAAGCAGGCGGTCAGCTTCGAATGATTAAACGAGTTCTCATTTAGAGGAAGAAGTCAAACAACAAGGCAGACACAGTTGGACACAAAGCTGGAATATCCAACAGAACATTCTGAAACCCCAGTGGTTTTACAAACTTAACTTACAGAAAACTCTGACAAACGCTTCACTGAATTGAAATCATGACTTTGCCCCGAGCTGAGCTGCGATGGCAAACTTTTTAACCTCTGAGAATCAGTGGTCCAAGTAAAAAAAAAAAAGGGACTACAAAAAAAAATCATCGGCCCATGTCGGGACGTCACAGCTGACAGAACCACAGAGGTTCTGAGCTGGTGGTCCGCTCCAAGCTGGTCTAGGTCTGCAGTGCCGGTGTTACTGGGCATGATCGGTATGAATACTGCTTATAAAAATCAACAAATGGGACTGATTCACCAGTGAAACGGGTTTCACCTGACATCACAGGAGAATTAATGGTCCGGCGCATGTGCCAAATGTCACGATTTTCATTTTTGCTTCCATGCTAACAGATTAGAGCGTGACAAACTTATCTCAAACTGATTGATTTTTCATATGTGGAGTGCTGGGGACGGGCTTTTTCAGCTTAGTTCACGGCTGAAACATTTGTCGGTCATTGCGCTGGCCTCATTTCAGCAAAAAATACCTTCCCCTGTAGTTGTATTTTATATTAGTCGTATGCTACTAAGATTGTTTTTTTCCTATTCTGTCTCCTAACAAGTAAATTGTATGTGACAAGTTGGGCATCTTTCATGCCATCACTTTTTGAGCCTTATTGACTGTGTACCTCACAGTTTATGGTTATAACCAAAGGCAGCTCAAAGCAGCAACCAGACAGATGCAGCAATCATTTTAAATAATTTTGATTTAATAAATAAGTACTCAGCAGAATCATGAGTTGTACTAATATTCATGTAGCACTGTTCTTTAGTTTATTAAATGAAACCTTGATATATACTGCTCTGTGGTTCAATGAAGGAAGCTGTGCTGAATTCTGAAAATGATCTTTAACATCTGCAGAGTTTTCTCTTTGAATATATGAAGATGCCTATGAGAGATTTCTCAAAGATTCATAAATGCAAAGATTTGAAACATTAAAATAATAATCTGTAAGAAACAAATAAGGCATAGTGTAAGTTGGTGAGCTGTAAGGTGGGTTTTACGGTTGGACTTCTCCCGCTGTCATAATGACACGACATTTCCAAGCACCTCTGATTGTAATGCAGACAGAAGCGCCATCAATCTCATGCCATATCCTGGCTGGAGAGCGGGTCACTTCATTTACTGAAATGTAAAAACATTTCAAGCGTTTTTGCTTCTCGCAGATCCATCCATCTCTTTGGAACGACTGCAAATATAATAAAGAGCAACGCTTCCACTGAATTGAAGTGCACAGCAGGATTCTGACACGCAGCCGGCCCACACTGTATCTGAGCTCTGTCGGGGAGCCAAACAACTCTGTACAGGAGGATGTGAGCCACAGGGACATTAAGAGCCAGCTTGGTTGAACTGCAACACAGATGAAGTTTTGATTCATTGGGGTGTGTTACCTTGGTGTCCAAACGCTGCAGGTAGGAGCAGATGTACTCGATACTGGCACCAAACGGATGGACGTGCAGGAAGGTTGAAATGATCCCTGAGGTGGAACAAAGAAGTCAGAGCTGTTAACACAGATCCATGTAACACTCTCCCATAAACCACTGACGGCGTTACCAAAGCAGTCATCCAACTCCTTCCCGCTTCCTCTGGCTACGCACCAGCGTCAAGAGACTTCGAGTCCCATCACTGTTAAGAATCCTCTTGTATGTTGTGGCTCCAGATTACAAGGAGTGTTTAATGACGGGTTTGATGCCGCCGTCTCTTATCAAAGCCTCACTCTCCCACAGCTCAAACAAACCATCTGCTCCAGCTCATAGTAGAGAGGAGAAGAGTGGCTATCCTCCATCTATGCTCTCTAACCACCCATAGAGCAGCATTTTAAACAAACGAATTTTCAGTCACCAAGCTTTCCAAAGAGTGAAACACAACAGTCACTTGAGGGTTTAAAAGGTAAATTCTACCTCAAGGCTTCATGTTTGTCACCTGTAGGAGGTCAATCAATACCTCAGCACAAAGAACAAGCTAGTCTGGAGCTGCTCCACAGAATGGGAGTCTAACGGTGCATTCAGATAGAACAAGTCAAAATCTTGCTGTGATTTATTTGCCTGACTTTGCCCACTTGAAAGGCTTATCTCTCCATTTATTTGTCCTCCAACTGAAAACAGGCGCTAGCAATACACACCTACAGATTACAAGTATGTGAAAGTTGAATAACTGTTAATTAACTGTTTAAATGTTTAAAAGTGGACAGGTCTAAGGCTTTCTGCTCCTATCACCAAATGAATTTTTGCAATAAACACTAAAAGCACATCTGACTTTTCCTTATGGAGAGCTATTTGAGAAACTGTTTAAAGGTTTAGTTTGCACAGTTAAAGTCACTAAACCCTCTAAAACCGAGCATTTCATGGGTTGAAGCATTGGGCAGTGCAACAGACGTGCGTCAGCTTACCAACTAGCAGAGCTTCCCTCTCGGAGTGGATCGGACTGGTCGGATTCTTCTCGGTGGGGACTTCTTTCTCCTGACTGCAGGACACCACCGTTGACATTGCAGCTTCCTAAAAACAGGCACAGAAAGTAGCCATGAATAAATCTGCCACCATGTAAACAAACTTAATTTGTTCAGATGTGTGCCACATCAACACATCAATAAGGATAATGAGGCCGTTTATTAGCCACCAGCTATATTTCTGATAGAGCCAAGAATGTCATAAACACTCACACTGACACAAAAAGCAGACAAACCTGAAGAGAACAAACAGAGGGACTTGGAGGACACATGATTAGGCCCGTTTGTTATAGATCTCTGACAGTAAACAGGAAAAAAGGCAGGCGACTTTATGCCTGTTTTACCCACTAGTGCACTGGACTGATTCTCTTTTTCGGTTTTAATCTCTCCATAACACCCCGTGAGTGTATTTCAGTGAGCGGTAGTGTCGACACATGTTCATGTGCGAGTCATTTTGACTTTATGACTCCTTTATTTCTGAAAGCAGTTGTGCCTGGGTGATTTATCTAATGACAGCTGCACTGAACCAGTGTTGGCCTGTAATGATCTGTCGTGTCAGAGGAAGAGGGCGGAGTGGAAACTCAGAGGAAGACACAGAGGAACGAAGAGGAGGGATCGCAATGACACAAAAAGTATTTGAGTGAGTGAGAGAGGACTTTTTTTCCCCACTTACGCCGGTTTGATTGGCTCGCTCCTCGCTGCCTCTGTCGTCTTGCTGGGAAACCTCCAGCTGTGGCACATGGGAAAAATATGAGGAATTATGAATAATACTTTTAGAATTGGACTGCGTTTAGGCACAACTACATATGTAAAATATTGTGTATTATGCAAATACAATCCAGAAATGAGCAGATTTGAAAAAATAAAAATAAAAACTAGCACAAGCAAAACACGGAACTCCTTATGGATACAATCGACTAACTTTGCGCCAAAACTGGCACAAACAATGCCCCTATTAAATATGTAACAGTCTGCGCCCTGATTCTTCTGAATATTTTTGCACTAATGATCAAAACGTTCAGCAATCAACAGCACATTCATTTCCAGCAAATAAACTGACTGATTAGATGTTACATTCATTTAGAAAGCAAAAAGGGCAAATAATCATTGGTTGCGGCTCATCAGATGTGAGATCTTCATTTTTCCTGTTTTATGGTTTTACAAACTGACTACTCCAGAAAACAGAGGCGACGCCTGTTCTCCTTTTTTGAAAAAAATATTTGAATGTCTGTGAACTGAAAAAACAAAGGCAGGGGCATAGATTGTTTTTCTTTTTGCAGTTTGTAGGCATAATTCCAAACTTTTAGGTCAGCTGATCCAAACTTTCCAATGCACTGGTTTGTAATGAGTCTTCATCACATCATTCAGTTTCTTTTAAAATCACGCACATGCTCAGCCTGGGT
Source organism: Menidia beryllina (assembly GCA_013363375.1). NCBI lineage: Eukaryota > Metazoa > Chordata > Actinopteri > Atheriniformes > Atherinopsidae > Menidia > Menidia beryllina. Next base: position 5,722 of record JABUIW010042325.1, on the reverse strand, counting down.
GTACAAATGGACCTTTTAAGCCCTCATGGATGAGCAGACACAGTTTTTAAGTCCTACTCAGTCCGACTTAATATTTCAAATCAGGGCCTCTTTTGTTCTCAGGGCTGTACTTGTGTGTTGGACATGCTTCACTCTATAAATCAGTTTCACTGCTGTGCATGTATACTGTGACAAAGACTTTGATAATGTTTTACAGAACCCATAAAAAACTAGGCCATAGGAATAGTCACAGAATAAGTTGAAAGTTCAGAAGAAGCAGTTTGCGAACTGAAGAGTTTCTGGCTACAGCATAAATGCAGGGATCATAGCATTGTTCTTGGAGGGCTTTTTAAGTGTTTATGTTCACTGCTTGTGTGAGGATCTTTTTTTATGAAAGGAAACTTGGGACAGATCTTCAAAAGCTGCTCAGTTTTATGTCGGACACATGTCGGATCTCCCTGCTTTTACCTGGGTTTTGGTTTTTATGAGTAACAGAAAGGAAGAGTCAAAAAAATAAACCAATAAGTGGCACTATTGCCAGTTAGAGACTTGAGCTCTTTTTAAAATTTGGAAACTTAATCATGCTGACTTTACAGGAATACCATATGAAGTCAAAGGACTCTCTATCAGAAAGACCAGCAGAACATACAAATGAAGATCTAACGTGACAAAAACGACAGACACTTGTTGTGATCATAATAATAATATCATAAAAGGTTAATGTCTTCGATGACCTGCGCTTAAAACAGAGAAGTAATGTGTGGTGACAGCTGTGTGACAGCGGGGACAGCGATTGAACCAATGAGGGAGGATTGATACCATGAAGAAATCTCTTCAACCTGACAAATCATCCCACAAAGACTGCTAATCTTCAGAGAAACCCCACACCCTAAAATTGATTTCTTTTTCTGCCTGTAATGAGACTGTCTCTCATGATTCATGTTTGGCTGCATGCAGGAATTTAATTAGCATATTTCCACCAGCTCTTCGTTGTAGGGACAGATTTGTAATCAAACTCATCACCATTAACAAGCTATTGACAAGTGTCCCACTGAAGGAGGGATCTGTTAACACATAGCTAATTCAGCTGTTTGTTCTATGAAACACTCAGTGATCCCAGAGCAAACGGACACATAGAGAGAAAGACTCCCCATGTGGAGTGAGGGCCCTTACTTTCTATTATTATCCAATTTAAGAGGTGATTAAACTGGGTCTCATTTTAATGACAGCCATTCTTCTCATTACACTGAGCCACAGGGTACATTAAAAAACAAACACCTCAGCGGTCGGGAGATGGGACAAGCCATGAAACATTAGCAAACACGACGTAGCTAACAGAGAAAAATGGCCCTTGAAAGTTAAAATTGTTAATAAAAATTAGGACTGAGCTGTGCACAACTGCAGTCAAATAGCAGGGTATTATTAATATTAACATGAGCCACACATTCAGCAAAGAAAGGGAGAGTGGTATCAACAGATTGTTTGGTCTTATATAACAGCTGACAGAAAGCTGAGTTTTTAACATAAGTGAAAACATCTATGACAAGTCGTGTCTATTAGACAACAAAATTGTCCTCTTTTGTGTTAGTGTGACGCAAACACACCCTTCGAGGAACACTTTGTTCAGGAATAAGAGAGTGTGACTAAGTTAATGGTGGTCAGTGTCACATAAAAGCAGAGAAGTAAGGAAACAATTTGATTGCAATAAACCAAGCCAGATGTGTTTCTCATTAAGAGGAGATCAGGTTTGCTCTTGTTTGCTCATGTTTGCTCACGCTCATGTTTCTTGGTGCGGTTTCATGATAGTATGAAGCTCAGAGGGGGGGAGTCAACATCCTGTCCTGTAAAAGAGCAAGATTCTTGTACATTTCTTGTAAAAGGTGGTGCTCAGTGACAGAACTAACTTCCCGACACATGAAAATAAAAACACTTTTTTTAAGGAACAAAATTGTAATGGAAAGAATCTGTGAATGTTCTGCGTTGAAAGGGATTTGAGTATGATCTGAGGAGAAAAATAAAAACAAGAACAACAGAAACTGTCTTTTCTGTCTTGTTTGGAAGCGAAGAAAACACTTCCACAGATGCTATTTCGGGACACCCAAATGAGCTTGAAAAGGGTTTAAACAAGTTCAAGCTATTGCAGAGTTTTCTCAAACAGAAAAACATATCAAACTATTCGCATTCTGCCCCATTTGTTCATTGATGATTTATTCCTTTCATTTCTTTCATGCGTTAAATCTTCTCCAACGTCTTGAACTAATTTATTTCTCATGAAAGTGCAGATTAGATTGTTCTGTTTCAGAGGCAATAACCCTGAGATGAGCCCTGCCATGAAACGGCATAAACACGGAATCTCGACCTCGTCTCCGCACCTAAACAAAGCAGTGGTTCAGAGTATGTGTCCGTCTCACTGACCTGCACCATGTGTGTGTTCTGTAGTTTCTGGAGACCCTCCTTCAGGTTCTGGACTTGTGTCTTCAGCTGCTGTTTGTCCTCCAAACTCTTTTCTAGTTCAGCTTCCCGCTGCTTCAGTTCTTCTCTCATTTTTAACAATTGCTATATGAAAAAAAAGAAAAAGAAAAGCCAAATGAAGCTCCAAATGTACAGTGAGGTAATTGCCTGAAGAACAATGCTCATTACTTTTTAACATGCAAGAATCACACAGGAAATCTGAACATTGCATTGTTAAAAAAAAAGAAGAACAAACAGAAAACAAACCATATAAATGACAGATGCGGTTTAGAGGGTTAGAGAAATGCTGTTGTATTCGGTCGTCTTATTTCTTCTCTTGTGTTTGTCTAAGAGAGGCACTTTTCTCAATCCTTCGCTTGTAAATAGGAAAAAATGACGATTTGCACACATTATGACGGACAAACACAGCGAAAATGGTAACACTCATCTGGGTTGAGTTCCTTTTTTTTTTCTTGCAACCTGAAAACTGCATGTACTTAAGCTTCGAGAGTCAACCACTATATTTATCTCCAATTTGTTCACTAATGGCGTCTATTGAACACAGATAAAAAGTTTCACCTCCTGTAGAGAGATTTTTTTTTTAATTTTCACAGACACTGAGCACTTCTTTCGCAGGACACACTATCACTGATCAGAGAGATAAAAGGCTGCCGGTCTATGCTGATAGTGTTTTACTGAACATGTAAGTGACTATCTTGATACAACATGTGGACGCTGGTGGGGAGAGCTATCTAATTTCAGTGTCTTTCAGTTAATTTAATCCATTCACCTAATCTTTTCATAAACACACCATGAGAGACGCACGTTGGAAAGGTAATTACTCTCTGAAAGCTGAAACGAGCAGCAGGACCCTAATGGGTTCTCCTCTAAATGTGACTCAATCATTTTTCTTACTCGAGACAGCTAGCTGGCAGTCCATTTAGAATTAGTATCTCAAAGGTAAATTTGAGGTTTTCCGACTCCACAAGTACAAGATCGAGCATCTCTGACCAGTAGAGTTATGCAACAACGGTTCATGCGGGAGCACAAAGAAAGCTGTTGATCAAACATACCCGACCAAAGGTTTTAATAAAAATCGAAAGGATTTGTGCTAATCTTAACTTTCTTCTCATTAACCAGTAAATTTGATTTGATTTAAAGGTTTAAAGCAAGATTTTGTGATGAAACTGTTACCTCACAGCAGTTTTAAAGGTATATTAATTGAAAATTTAACTATAAGAAAAAAAAGAAAAACATAGTAGAAAGATAAAACTTTATCTTGACTTTTACGGCGGTAAATGTATCTTTCTCCCCTCCATGATTATTTACACAAATCTGTAGAGTACAGTGTTTTATCGGGAATGTTTTACTAATAATCCAGAGTTTCATTCAATCATTGTCCTTCATGTTTTTTTTATATCATATCTGCTCCCTGACAAGACTTCATCTGTAGATAATCTGAATGGATTTTGGATGTATTTGTTGTTTTTTTTCCCTAATCCGTTGCCGACCTACCTCGTTAGAGGTCGTCTGATTGCAAACATCAGGGAAAACAATAGAGAGCCTTGTTGATGGAAAATCCTCTCCTTGTTGTACTTTAATGGCATCCTGAAGCAAACTTTGAGACTTAGAGCACTTTTTCAAAGAAATGGAAAAAATCCAATAGTCTTCATTATCTGTCTTAAAATACGTGACCTGAAACTATTTGGAGAGTGTTTTTTCCTTTTGTTTTTTCAATAGCTCTCCTTGCTTTTTCAAATCACAGAGAAAAACTCAATACGGGCCTCTTTTCAGCCTGTGAATCAGGAAATTAGCCTTACATTCTGCATGCCTTGGAGAGCCTGCTGCAGGAAGCTGAGCTGCTGTGAGTGAGTGCTGTCCTCCTCGCTTCTGATTGGCTGGTTCTTGCCTTGTTCCTGTTTGAGCAGCTCCACCTCGTTCCTGTAGGCGTCTAGCTGGCAGCGCAGGGAGTCGTTCTCCTCCTTTAAGGCTTCGGCTTGAGAAACACCTACATGTGTTAAACACAGGATCATATGAAATCTACTGCTTAGTGTGCATACACTACAGCAACATTGAACAGCATCTCAAGAAAATGGATCTATTAGTGCGAAACGTGAGGACTGTTAAATTTGATAATAACTTCTAATCTAATCATGCTGCTCCTGACATGGTGCTGTTTGAAAGATGCATGGTTCAGTGCATCACTGATTGTTCCCTGAGAACTGAGAACGTCAGAAGATCTATATTTAGTTCTAGTTTATTTAGAAACCCGATGACACCGAAGTCCTAGAAAACTTTGCTCATGTTTTTCAAAGACTTAATTTTTCCTACAAATACACCACAATTCACAGCTGGAGCTCTTCTTTGATTTGGATCAGCCGGATCACCAGCACAGAGGAATGAAAAAAACATATCATCCCAATGTTGTTTTCTAAAAAAAATTCACAGGTACAGGCTCGTGCTAACACACAGGGAACCATTAGAGTCTATGAGGTGTGAAAATAACGATTGCTGAGAAGACAATCTTCATCAGCAACACCTACTTTAAGAGCAGAGTGTTCTGAGCACTTCTTACTATTTTACAGGAGTTGCTGAGACACAGGGACAGCCACCTGTAGACTACAAAAAGACCCGACATCTGTTTTGACATTAACACGGTTGAAATCACCATAAATCATGGTACTAACACCTCAATAGCGAACAGAAAATAGCTTTAGACTACGCGTTTGTCAGATTTCTTTAGACCGTGTGGTGTGTCTATGTCAAGAAAAAGGGAATATATCACTTTAAACCCACAGCTCCTTACATTTCAGGAATGTATTGACAGTTGCCTGGTAACACTGGCGAATAGCCTCACAACTGCAATCACAGCTGGGAGAGCGGCCTGCAGAAAACCTCAAAGAGAGATCTCTGATATTGTGTTTGAATCTAGCACTTAAATAAAGGAGCTGAATCCCAAGACATTTTTTCAAATCTCTTGCTTTTCTTTTAAAATTGGAACATATCAGTGATCATATAAAAAAATTTCAAGCCAGAGGAATAATGCCATGTCAATATTCACCGTGTGTCTAAAGATTAAAAACCTGCAGCATATTAAAAATGACTGAAAGCTTTGATAATCCCTGTGTTCTGTCCTATAGCTTTGTGCTGGACATCTGACCTGACCTACTGAGCAGAAGGACTAGACAGAAGGAGGCATTAATATATCATAAGACTTGCTCAGCTCCAGAGATGTCTGGTATTATCAAGCTGCACCCCTCCTGCAAAGCTAAAGAAGCTCTATGAGAAAAAA